>JAIUCT010000018.1:1845639-1959433 GCA_021307375.1 Tetraneura akinire | reverse complement strand
TATTATTATTATTATTATTATTATTATTATTATTATTATTATCATTAATATGCTATACGAGTACTACGACTACCTATATAATAATATAATATAGTATAATATTGTATAGTTTATACTACACAATGTACTTCTATATTTTTTAATTTTACTTTAAAATAATAATATATACAGGAGTATATAGATATTATAAACAAATTAATTTAATTTACAATTATATTAGAAAAAGATAAGTAAAATTTATCAGTAGCTACTAGCTATAGAAAATAATAAATTAATACCTAATAACAACATACACGTAGGTAAAGTACAGTATTGTTTATCTGTGCACAAACTACCAAAAGTTCAGGGTCAACTATCAAATATTATTACAAGAAGAACAAATAAATAGTAGAAGTATGAATACCTATTAAAAAGTTTAATTTAAACTGTTACATAATTAAATGCTATTACATTAATCATTAGACAATAATATTAATTTATTTTTATTTTACACAAAACAAATGATACAATAATTTTACACTGAGAATTAAATTTTAGGAACTATTTTAAGAACATACTTAATTATAATTCTTGGTTTTTTCTCAACGATCAAGCGACTTTAAAATATACTTCGTTATGAGTAATACGAGTGATAATTATTGTACATAGTGAGGGAAAAGTAAATTTGAATGCAAAATATAATAAATTACTAATTACTTACTAGTTGACCTCATAACATTTTTTTCCTAGTTACATAGTATTTGTATAGTATAATTAAGATTTGCATTATGTAAGAAACGGAAATGTTAAATTCGTAAATTCACTATAAATTATTATTATTATTATTATTATTATTATTATTATTATTATTATTACTATTATTAAGGAATTGTGTATCAACAAAGATCTAATGACACGTTAGAGCACGTAGAGCAATAAGCATCATAAAAAGTGGAGGAACCTGTTTTTTTATTCGCTCTAACAATTTTGTTTTGATAGATTTTCCACAAGGTCCCTTATTTGTAGAAATATAATCACCAAGAGGAAAACCTGATTTTATTTAATGATTTTAAACTTCAAAAACTAGATCGAACTGCAGTAAGAATGAATTAACTAAATACATATACATATACAGGGTGATCAGAATTTCATGTTACAGTAATTTTCTCTGTAAATATTCGTAATAGAGAAAATTTTATAATAAAAAAACTATTTAGTTTTATATAATCTAAAATTATATGTATATTAAAAATTTTAAATGCCCTTAATGGGGGGTTTCAGGGATCAACTTTTGAAAATCAATTGGTAACCCTTATTTTTTATACATTCATTATATAATATTATTTTTGAAAAAAATTTTGGTGGTAAAATTTTTTTTAATCATTAATACTCTTAATATGAGAGTGATTTGAAGTTTTTAAATTGCATAGGTTATACATTTATAATATTAATTATGGTTCAATTTTACAAACATCACGGCGCGGTACCAACTGTTACTGTGCGCGCTTGCATTTTTATTGCCTATGTTCTCGCATAAGAGTCCATTATTAAAAATAAATATTCCACGCTACCTATATTGAACTATATAAAATTACAATATTATAAAAAAACTTCAAATCACTCTCATATTAAGAGTATTAATGAAATAATATTATATAATAATATTATTATATAATGAATGTATAAAAAATAAGGGTTACCATTTAATTTTCAAAAGTTAATCCCTGAAACCCCCCTTAAGGGCATTTACAATTTTTTAACATACAAATAATTTTAGATTATATAAAACTAAATAGTTTTCTTATTATAACATTTTCTCTATTTCGAATATTTACAGAGCAAATTGCTGTAACATGAAATTCTGATCACTCTGTATACTATAATACCTTTCGGATTTCATTCCGGAAGTAATAATATATGTATATGCTCAATATATCGTTTTATTTTTATGTAATGATAGCTTAATAAATACAATTTATTACAAATTTTTTTGTTTTTTTTTTTTATGTCTAAAAACACTTTTACTACCCGAAATAATGCTCAGATTTTCACGAAAAGCATATGTTTCCGGTTGGAAAGTGGATGCAGTTGCTACTTTATATAAGTTATTTTTCAAGTTTCTCAAAATTGACCCTAAGCGGTAGAAAAAACGACGAAAAAATGTCGAAAAAACGGCATTTTTCACGAAAACTGAAATTTCGACGAATTCAATTTCAATATTTCATGATAACTCAGGCAATTTTTAAGTTAGAGACTTGAAAATTTTATTGGTTGATCAGTGTTCATATAGGTACTATATATATGTGGTAAAATTTTGGAACCTTTATGTTAATTTTTCTACAAAATATAGGACATTGAATATTTCATAAAAATCTCGTTTTTATATATATAATGTTTGATAAAATTGTCAATCTTGGGCATTAAAGTCTGAAAATTTTACTGAAGTATACTTACATATTACTTAAAATCATACCAAAATATTAGAAAAATCCCTAGTCTCAATTCTTTTTTTATAGCTGTTTAAAGTTGATATTTTTAGTTTAAACGAAAATCTTAGAATCCATACGAATATTCTTCTTATTATTTCTCAATACTTTCACAATAAAAATTAATAGAAAAACTAATAAATTTGAAAAATTTTTGAAAATTTTATTGAAGCATACTGATATAATATATCTTAGCGTATTTCCAATATCTTAGGAAATTCTCAAGACTCAATTTTTTTATAGGTGTTTAAAGTTGAAATTTCAGTAAAATCAATATTTAAATTATTTATATGGATTTTTCTTATTATATTAAAATATTTTACAATAACGTTAAAAATTGACAAATATTTTTTAAAAATTTTGAAAATTTTATTTATGCTGAAATACTTTTTATTTAACTCAGTTCCAACTAATTGTGAATTATTACATTTACGGTTAGGTATATTTATATTTAGCTGTTTAAAGTATCAAAAAGAAGAGCTGATACTCCTGCTGCAGGGATACAGGTGTGCAAATCATAGTGTTTAATTTTAATTAGAATTTGAATGCAATGATAAACCACTACATTTGGAAAAACTATTTTGAGCAAAGTTTTGTCAGACATAGTCATTTAGGTGATAATGGATTTTATGAGCATTTATATAGAACTTAGAGACTTGAAAATTGTATAGGGTGTTAATTTATGTACTATATATATGTGATAAAATTTTGTGTTTTAAATATTTAACAAAAAATGTCAAAATTTTAAAAAAATACCTACATTAACTGACTGAACTACGCTCAGAATCGTTTTTTCGAATGCGGTGGTTTATCATTACATTCAAATTCTAATTAAAATTAAACGCTACGATTTGCACACCTGTATCCCATGCGGCAGTATCTTCTTTTTTAATTTTTAATGACTCAATTCAATCGAAATAATTATTGATTATCTGTCAAGTTGCCAAGTAGGTACGTTTCCAAACTATAAATTTCAGAATTTAGGCACTCATTGAAATTTAAAGAGAAGAAGAGATAACTAATTTAAGATTCACGTGTCAATAAATTACATAGGTACAACTTAATGAAAATAAGTTAGTGGATAATACATTTTTAACCTAAATGTTTCTTAAAATTTAATTGTAAATAATATGGAGAAATTTAACTAAATTTCTTCATATAAGTCATTGGAGATATTTTCAAACAAGCAATTTACCTCCTTAATTATTTTATTATTAATTAAAATGTCAATTATGGTTGTTTGTTAACATAATAAATTAATAAATAATAATGTATTCGTATATCGCATATCGTTACATTGATATGTAATAGGTACATATTATACTGCAAATTTTAATATTTCGTAATATTATTATTCATAAATATTTTAATAATTTAAAACTTAAAAGCCACTAATACACCAGTAATTTATACTAATACAACGGACTAGTTGAAAATTGACCAGTCGTTTTTTAAATCATGTTATTGAACATAATTGACTTAAATTAAAATACTAAATATACTCTGAACCATAGGGGAAAAAATATTTTATTAAAAATCCTTCATTCTTTTATTAACTTCTACCCGGGCTTCTACCTAAATACTAACCACTCTAGGGGTATGGCAATAATTTTGTTAACTTTTTTTTTGATATTAAAGGAACGTTCACTGTTATTGAAGAATATATAAAAATATAAAATATAACATTTAAACATATTAATAGGTAAGTTTATATAAGTTAATAATTCACGAACATTAACAAAATGTATGTACCAGACATTATATTAGATATTGAACGAAAAAAGAAAGAGATTAGAAAAAATCATAATACACTCTGAGAACTCATAAACATAATACGAGTACATGATCTATGGGAGAAATACAACCGTGAGATAAGAAACGAATTTATAATTAATAATTATAATGCAATTGAAAATATTTCGTATCGTTCAAGGCGAAACATTTCGAGAAATTCATCGAAAGCCAAACACTAAACAGGCATTTACAATCGGAAACGCGATAAAAATAAAATAAAATAAAATTGGTCTGATAAGAATAAGAATTGACAGCAACGTTCGACGGCGGCGGCGTGCCGGCGTATACCGATCTTTGGCCAATACCCCGAGTCCCGACCCATCAGCCCATCACACGGCGTTCACGTGTATCCGAACGCACAAGCGGATACACCGACACCGGCACGTTTCAAACAATACGACTAAATATTTAAATATGTACCACTGCCGAAAAACAGAAAGACGTACATTGGCGCGCATAAAATATTACATAATATTCCTTGGAGACTCAATCCCGGTGTGATTAGAAATAATGACTAATCAAACGACAAACATTGGGAGATCGTAAACGACGACGACAACGTGGTTTATCGTTTATAGTTCGCAGTTCGCACGATGCGGTGAACGAAAAATAATGATAATAGAATAATGATATGATAAAAACGGTTGTGGCGTAGCACGTAGGTAATTATTATTGTAGTAATTTAGTGTTACTCACGTGTAATGTTCTTTTCGAAATAAAACTCCGATCGACTGCAGCTGTATTGTTCGTTTCCCCTTAGTTTTATATTTTTTTTTTTTACAACCTATGAATCTTGAAAAAAAAATATATCAAAATAAATCACCGCACCACAAACGCGGCGAGTTTCTACTCGAAGACGTTTTTCAACGAATAATGTGTTGCGATGAAGACGCTTACAAACGTCCACGTACCGTCATGCGACGTGTGAAACTGATTAGTGATTACTGAATGAGTTCGGCACTTCGGCGCACGCTATTGTTAAAGACTAGACATCCTGACGAGCGAATTGGGCGTTACGAAATAATCAGTTTTTTATTTCATTTTTTTTTTTTTTATCTTTTTCTTTCCATTAAAATATATTTATTTATTCCTATTAATGATTGCTCCTTGACAATACGTCACTGCTAACCTATAATGGTAATAGTAATTGTCAATAGGTAGGTATAATATTAATACAAAAACATTGTTGGATGTTGATGTTGGTTATTCACTATCATTCTGTATTTTTGCTTTTCGCAAGTTTTATTGGACCCACTGATAAGTGATAATGCTGATAGGGGAAAAAGCGATGATTCGGTTGGCGGTAGGGTAGTGGGTTCAAGTGACATAGGTTAAGAATAATAATTCGCTTTTACGAGTTGTTGGTTAGCGGTTAGCGGCATATTACTCTTTGGTTACCGAAAGCGCTCGCGTGCAATTTTATTTTGAACAAAACCGTACGACAGCGCCCCGGTCGCATTATTTCTTAAAATCAGCTGATAATGGTTTTTCCCATTTTCGTTACCATTGTTTTTTAATTTAATTTTCAATTTATAATCTACAGTAGTACTGCTGTAGTGTACTATATTAAACGAATATACTCGTTCACGTATCTATAACAATACCTATAACAATTTTTGTAAACCATTAATTATTTTTTGTATATTTTCATCAAGTAAATAATATTATTGTACTTAGGGAAAAACGATTATTTTTTCGGTTTATTCCCAAATACGAACTTTCTACATTTACCTACTACGTTTACGATTCATATTATCCGCTATTCAAATATTAAGATTTGTCATTCGTTACATGCATGCGCCATGAAAATATAAATAAAAATAATCACGGTCACGAAATATATTATAATTTGTTATTCTAACTGAAATATTAATTATATAAAAATATTCAAGCCCAAGGTTAATTTTACTTATATGTTCACTATTACATAATATGTAATATCTTATTATTTATATTAGTTTCTCGTAGGTTAGGTAGGTACCCGTTACTTACTTACATGTGTTTTTTTTTCAAAATGGGTTATCCGATTATGGTGCTTCATCAATTTGTTTTAAACTAGGTATATTTAAATTCACAATATAAAATATAGACAATTTATGCCATATTAAATGTACATAGAAAATTTAAATTCACGCAATACAATAATCCAAAGTTAGTTAAAAAATTGCAATAAATCATGTTTGTCGTTTAAAATCTAAAAAAGTTAAGTTTAACTTAACGTTTTAACATCAGGCGCGGATACAATTGGGGGTGAGCGAAGGTGGCGCGCGCCCCCTCCAAATGAAGTAAAAAAAATAAGATATGTATTTATAATATAAATAAAAATTGTTGAAATCACGCTATACAATATATTGAAATCTTAAAATTTAATGCAATTTCGAACGATTATAATATTCATAGTAAAACGAAAATATACCATAACGAATATTTTTTATAATCGAATAATCATATAATATACCTGTATAGTGTATACCTATTTATAAATATTATTTGAAGATAAACTCATTGTTAAAAAAATGGGATATACCCAATATAATACAGGTATTCGTATATAAATATTTGTACAATGTACTTATATTTAAGGCCGAAGACAGTTTTTCTTTGGGCATGATAAATAATTTCAAAATGAAGTTATGAAAAAAATATACGTAATTTATAAAAAATAACTATATAAAATTTATCGAAATATTGTTAAACTGTCCGCACTCATATATTACAATAACGACTGTAATAGTCGAGAATTAACCACTGTAGTAAAATTATCAATATAAGACTATTTCATAAAATATGTTTTACACTAATTGCTTAATTCAAGCTACGTATACATTCGTATACGTATGTTATGCTCTATACTTTTTATTTTTATAATAATAATTGTACGTTGCAAAAACGCTCATATATTTTATATTGTGAAAAAATATAAATTTTGCATTATGATCAAATTCTGGTAAAAATACTCTAAATATGCACAATAAAATATAAAAATACATAAATATGCCAAATAGTTGATAAACCTCTAAATATGCAATAATATGCAAAATAAAACTTATATAAATAAACATTAATTTAATATATTATATGCGCCCCTCCTTGGAAAATTTCTGGATCCGCCCATGTTTATATATACATTTATATAGGTAGATATATTGTAAAATTTTATTTAAAACTAAAATGGTTTTATTATTATAATATAAAACATAAAATATTAAAATAAAAATTTTAAAATAATATATAGGTATATAAATATATAAATATTAACCTTGAATTCACATTTGAAAATAAAATAACAGTTGTCAATTTTACAAATTACACACAACTGTTATTTGCTTTGTATTTTATTTTACTAAATGTACCTATACATACGTTAAATATTTTAAAATTGTATAAAAATATAATATAATGTGTATTGAACAGATATAGGAAATAATAAATTGATTTCTTTCAAAATTCAAACTACGAGTACAAATAATATTATGATAATTTTTGTTTGCGACATTTAAAGACGTAATATGAATATAAAAATAAATATTATATTACCTATATTCTTCCTTCAGAGTAAAAAATTATACTACGTACGTATTATAATTATAACATATTATTACTTATTAATTATATGCTATATGCTATATTACTATTTTACATTGTAACTTTACTTATTTTAATATGTTTTATTCATTAAATTTGTTTTAAATAATATATTCATTCACTTAATTTATAATATATTTTATTTATCCATCTGTGATGCAGATTCAAATTATTTTAATAGTTACTTATTAAATATTTAAATATTTACAATTTATTATTTTGTAATATACAAATTATAATATAAGCAAAAAATAATACATTACAATAACATTGCAGTAATATAAATAATTAAAATATAATAAATTTAAAAAATGTCAACCGTATTAAGGAATAATGTTCAAAAATAAAACCTATATGTTAGAACAAAATATAAATGAACAATTCTTATATCATTCAATCTTCTAACATTATATACGTTTTTATGTTTTATAATTTTATTATTAATTAAATAAATTTAATTATATACTTATATTATTATATAAAAATTAAAGTATGATGATAATTTTTTTTTTTCAAAAAAAAAAAAAAAGAAAAAGAAATATGCAAAAAATTATTAGCGAATTTTTCAAATATTTAATATTTAAAAAATGTTTAATTTACAATTTCAATTTGTTTAATTATTATTGGGAAGATCTATAGGAAGAAAATTCCAAAAAATGAGAAAATCTATGTAAAATAGATTCAATTACTAATTAAAATCAGTTTTTCAAATCTCTTATCGCATTACTACATCAATCGTAACGTTGGAAATAGAATATAGAAAACGTCTAAATTCCTATATTTCGTGTGTGCGTGGTGTGTGTGTGTCTGTGTTATAGAAGGAGAAAGAAAATCGCCGTGGCTTCTAATCCCATTAATAATATTATTATAAAATTATTGTTAATAATAAAATATATTTTTAAAAGTATTTATTTGTAATTCTTACAATTTAATAATTTAATTTAAATATAAAAATATAATATGTTATCTTTTGAAAATAAAAAACATTATATATATATATATATATAATATAATTAAATCTGAAGATCATTATTATATTTATTCGACCTGACCTCATTGACATTGGGAAATAAAATTGTGTTTTATTTCAGTCTCACCTTTTGCAATGTGTGTGAGTACTGAGTGTATAATACATAAAATGTATAGAATTCATACTGTAGGTGTATGTTAATGGGAGTATAATATGATATATATGTAATATATTTAATACGTTTATGATTTGAATCGATTTATCGATTTTGAATATAATGTATAATATAATTACGTAGTACCTATAGTAAATTATTCACTCATATAAGGTCATGTATCGTTTGGTTTATACAACTTTTACAATATGGAATCTGTTCAATTCGGAATATAATAAATATAAAACTTAAAAATAATAATTTTATAAATATTCAGTATATCGTATAAGGTATAATATATAGGTACATAATACCCATTATAATTATTATAATTGTAATTTATCTTTCATTTAAGTTATGTATACATAATACATAAAATAATGGCGATTTCGTATACTATATATATTACCTATATTTATCTACTGGTAAAAATGCGAAATTTTACCTTTCGAAATTTTAATTTTAATTAACACTATATTTAAGCTGCATGTATATTTTTAAACAAATTATAGTGGTAACTGATATAGACAATATACAATATTGTTAATTTTACATGGAAGTTTATATACCTTATTCCTGGACTGGACAAATATAATTGTTGTTTTTATTATTTCCAGTATTGATTATTAATTATATTTTATATTATACTAAAGGTAAGCTTAAAATTTGTATGAGAAAATATTTGTATTTTCCACTTAGTTCAATTTAAGTTAATTCTAACTGCTATATATATATATTAAATTTTTATGAAAAATACGATATAAATAATTTATAAATATTTTTAAATAGTAAATTACCTATTCCAAAATATTGACATCGCCACATCGGTTTAGATATCATTTATTGTGTTTATACCATAATATACGATATTTTTATTTGTTACCCATAATCATAAAGTATATATGGAAAAGTAACATTTTAAATTTTATTTATAATATATCATAAATGATAATAGTATATGTTAAAATATTTTATATATTAATGGGAATTATTGAAAGCAAACTATGATAATAAATAATTTATAATTATTATTAAAAATAAATAAAAATGTAATATTTTTTAAGAATGATTCGTATTAGTTGAAAATTAAGAAATACACATTACATAATTTTATCTATAATTATATACGCGTTTCAGTGTTTGTAGAAAATAAAATAACCTTTTTCTTAAAAATATATTTAATATAACTTCATGTACTTCTAGTTTTATTTTTCACCTAAACTAAATGATACATAATATATTTACCATAAGAAGTTTAAATAATTTTGAATTAAAGAAAAGACAAAGAGATCTATGAATCAGAATATCTAAAATTCTCAAATATTGTTTTGAATAAAAATAATAATAAGTATTATTGTGAATATAACAATTACAATTTTATATTATATATATAACTGTTTAAAAAATAAAAAAAAGAGCTGATATTGCTGTGGATGGGATACAAGTCTAAATAGGATACTGTTGAATTTTGGTTAAAATTTGAATGTATATGACGTCGATCCGTATAATAACTTATTATTAAATCAAAGCTTGTCCTGAGCCTCGCAAACACTCGGGCTGTCCCTGGTCATATATTAATTAAACGTACCTACCTACAAGGCTATACCTATATATAGTACCTACCAATTACCATACATATGTACTATTTAAGTTATTTCTCATCGTTCAAGCAAAAGGAAAAACATCAAAGAAATATCTAAAATTTGACAATATTCACGGAAACTTTAATTTCAACAAATTTGATTTCGAATATATTACGATTATTTAAGAAATATTAAACTTAGAAAATTAAAAATTTTATTGTGTATATTCACATTGATATTTTATATGAGTATGTGATTTATGGTACCTACTTTTATGTTGATAATTCAATTTAAATGACCATGAATTTTAATAATTTATAATGTAGTAGCTATATTTATATTTGACTGAACTTTCCTCGGAATTGATTTTTCGAATGCGATGATTTATCATTTTTTAAATAATTTATTTGGAAACATATTCCGGTCACACAATCGGAGATACCCGGTAGTCCGGTACAGAATTTTCTTCAATTTGCTACAAATTCGTTTATCCGTAATTTGACGATCAGTTTGTACTCGAACACAATAAACATTATATTACGAGTTGAACACAAATGAATTATATTTTGTTCAAAATCATTCGAAATATTGTGGTTTGAATTAGGATTGATTTCTCTTGTCATAAAGAATTATTTTAAATTTCAATCCATCAATACTTGCTTGGTAAACGAGCTTCTCGTGTATACTTTTATTGTTATCTGCAATGTAATATTTACATTTCTAAATCCTGTCATGCAACTATAAAATAATTATTTTTCCCAATAAATATAATTGTATGTATTATTCAAACATACAATTTATTATTGTCAAAATATTTATGCAGCAAATGTCAATAAAATTAATTTACTACATATACGTCATATGTATAATATGAACTATACAATGAAAATATTTATTAGCATATAATTATATAATATATATTCCGAAATGAAAATATATAGTTATAAAAAAACTAAATAAAAACAAATTAAAAACAAATAATTATTAGAACCGTTGAAAGCATACATCAAAATCGTATTTAGGATATTGATATGTGGAATTTTAGATTCTGAGCAAAGCGAAGAAAGAAGAATGTACCTATTGGTTTTACAATGATGTGTGTGTCTTTTTTTTCCTTTTTTTTTTTTTTTTTTATGTCTGAAGATACTCCTCTTACTACCCGAAAACCGAAATAATGCTTCAATTTTCAAGAATAGCATATATTTCCGGTTAGAAAGTAGATGTAGTTGGTACTTTATTTAAGTCATTTTTCGAATTTCTCAAAATTGACTCTAAGGGGTAGAAAAAACATCGAAAAACGGCATTTTTCACGAAAACTAAAATTTTGACGAATTCGGTTTCAATATTTCACGATAACTCAGGCAATTTTTAAGTTAGAGACTTGAAAATTTTATTGGTTGATCAGTGTTCATACAGGTACTATATAATATGTGGTAAAATTTTGGAACCGTTATGTTAATTTTTCTACAAAATATAGGACTTTGAATATTTCGTAAAATTCTCGTTTTTATGTATATAATGTTTGATAAAATTGGCAATTTTTGGCATTAAGATCTGAAAATTTAACTGATGTATGTGGTATGTCTACATATTACTTAACATCATATCAAAATATTAGAAATATCCCTATTCTCAAATTTTTTTTATAGCTGTTCAAAATTGATATTTTTAGGTTGTTTGTTTTTATGTCTAAAGACACTTTTACTACCCAAAATAATGCTCCGAATTTCACGAATAGCATATGTTTCCGTGGTTGGTAAGTTGAAATTGTTGATACTTTATTTAGGCCATTTTTAAAATTTCTCAAAATTGATCCTATGCGTTAGAAAAACGACGAAAAAATGATGGAAAAACGGCAATATACCTGTATTAATCAATACCTACATTACCTGACTGATCTTCGCTCAGAATCGTTTTTTTTAATGCAATGGTTTATCATTGCATTCAAATTCTAATTAAAAGTAACACTATGATTTTCATACATACAGTGACGCAACTAGGGGTCTAGACACCCCCTTGGGCTGTATTTTTATGAAAATTTAATTTAATGATCATTGAATAAATTCTATATAATTTCTATGGAGGTCTTCTCCGTTTTTTAACTTGCCAAACTGGCCGCGATCCTTATCAGTTTTAATGATTTTTACACTCGTTATTAAATATATATTTTTTAAAAAATTGTTTATATTTACTGATATGATTTATATATGACTTTAGTAAAATACAATTTCAAAACAAAATATTTAAACAGAATTTTAATGCAAAAATTTACTTATTTTATTTTTTTTTTACATTTACTCACTTTTAAAATTACAATTTAATTATATGTATATTAATATAATATCATCATATACAAATATAATTATATAAATTAATAAATTATGTATTAATTTAATGTAAAAAATTATATATTTTTTTTATTTTTAACGTGTTTATTGGTGTGAAGTTTGTGCAACTGATTTGCATTAACTATTTTTCGATTCTGAGCGGAGCTAATACAACCAATGTATTGGTTTTACAATGATGTGTGTCGTTTTGTTTTTTTGTTTTTATGTCTGAACTTCTGAAGACACTTTTACTTCACGAAAACTAAAACGAATTCGGTTTCAATATTTCACGATAACTCGGGCAATTTTAAAATTGACTTGAAAATTTTATTGCGTATTCACATAGGTTATATATATATATATATATAATATATACTCGTATGTGTGTGTGGTAAATTAATTTTTCGTTAATTTTTCTATAAAATATTAAAATATAGGACGTTGAATATTTCGTAAAATTTTTGGTTTTATGGATATAATGTTTGATTAAATTGGCAATTTTTGGCATCAATGTCTGAAAATTTTATTAAAGTATATTTACGTATTACTAAAAATTAACTTAAAAATGTACATATTTTATTTTTACATTTACTTATATTAATTATTAATTTAATTATATAAATTATATAGGTATTGATTTAATCATTTAATGTAAACAATTTTATAATTATTTTTAAATTTTTTATTTTTAACGATTTTAATTGGTGTGAAGTTTGTGCAACTGATTTGCATTTTTTATATTTAACTATTGTTTATATTGTAAAAATCTTAATAACGTAAAAAATACTCCGCTAGGCGCTAATAAGGGTCCGTAAAAAAAGTGTTCATGGTCCGTATCCGTTGCAGTTGGTGATCCCTGCTATAAACTATAATACGGGAGATACATATATCCCTGCGGCAGGAGTATCTATCAGCTCGTTCTTTATTTTTAAAACACACGTAATAATTAAAAAAAAGTTAATTTATAAATCCATTCACCCATTCGTATTTATTGACTTAAACAATAATTAATATGCTATATGCATATGCGTATAATTGCATAATAAGTGTTAATTTTTAAATTTTCAATAGTGACTCTCTCATCATACTCTGACCTATCCATATCTTATTGAACTTCGTTCAGAATCGGTTTTTCATGATGATTTATGGTTGCATTTAAATCTTAATTTATTATAATATAACACTATCCTATAGCATCACCATTAAACATTCCACAGTAATTTTCAATAAAATTAATTAAAAATATATTAGCTGGTACCTTTTGGGTCGTTATGTCCGTTTTGGTGTAGTTAATTTAAAAAATAAATATATACCTGCATAATGCGCAGATAATATATTATGCAATTAATTTATTTGAGTAGGTTTTTTATTAAAAATAAATAAATAAAAAGTATTCAGTATATACCTATAATATATAATGAATTTAAAATAGTATGTAAACAAAATAAATATTATAGAGGTACCTATATATGCCTAGAAAAATAAAATAATAAAATAAAAATAAATATGTATTCAATATAAATTAATCTTAAATCTATAATAAGTTATTTATTCATTTCATCATATTTTAATTCCTGAATTTTATCAATTATATTTTAATTACATACACAAAATACATAATAAATTAATAAATAAACTATAAAGTTTCAATAGTTGAGCACGACTTTGAGACAGTGTTTATATAAGACGCATCATATGTTATAATATGGTATATAGTCATAAATATCAGATTCAATTTGAGCTTATTTTTATACAGATAATAATTTAATAGTAAATTAGTATTCAACGACCTAATATTTGAAGGTGATTGCGTTAATGAACTCATTATATCAATCGTTCGTGTTCGATCAATCTAATTAGTACATATAGGTATATGTATTATTATAAAATGTATCTATAGACTTACCACTAGTATTTTAAAAATTAATTTTTTAATATTTTAATTTAAAAAAATCTCTGTTAATATTATACACAGCAATAAATTGGTTTAAAAAATTGTAAATAACGATAACGTCACGTTTAGGTATACACACAGGTCACACAGGTGTAATATTATAATATTCGAATATTTAATTATATTTTTCAAATTAACAATTTATTGATTTCAAATTATAATTATTTCATATAAATTGCGCTAGATCAGTAATATTCCTAGTCACACTATGAATAATCATATGGCGATGATTAAAAATTGTAATACGAGGCAGTGTCAGTAGCAGGTGGCAGTAACTAGAAAAAAATAAGAAATTTATGGTGGGAGGGCAGTCTAGTCTATTGATCCTATCCTATTATTTAATTTTAAATATAATATAAAGCACATAATTTAGAATTTATTGATAGGTACTTTAATTTTTTTTAGTATATCCAGGAAAATTAGGTAAATTATCACCTATTTATTTATTTTACTAATATAATATGAGGAGTTAATTATTATTAATAAAAAATTATTAAATATTTATAAGGTAAATTACAATAGAATTAATCTGAATTTATTAATATATAAAATTTAAATACAATAATATTTATAACTTTATATCACTTATATTACATAATTATTAATTGTATACACGTTTCATGTACCTACCTAGATATAAATAATCATTTTTCTATTGCTCAATTTCAAACAACTAAAGGTAGGTAGGTATAATAATAATAAAAACATATTATTATATTTTATATCTGTTTTGTATCTATTAATCGTAGAAAAATGTTTTTTAAATGTTTTATACAATTTCAAAACATTTTTTGTATGAAGAACAAAACTAGTTATCATAAAACAAGTTTTAAATTTGAATGTAATCTTTTTATAGTTGATGACATGAGTAATAACTTTATATAGATATTATAATAAAATATTAATAGAACAATAGTTCATTTAAACCTACACAGGAGTTAGGATTAAAGTCTTAAAAAATATTCTTCTCAAACAAGAAAATAATTACTTATCTATAAATTCAGAATTATAAAATTTTTATATTTTATTGAATATGGTTTGTGGTTCTTATATAGGTTTAAGCAGTAAATTGAATAGTTTAAATCTTTTGTTATTAATATTGTTAAAAAATAAATAAATTACATTTGTATACATTAACTAAAAGAAAAAAAAGGCAATTTATAAGACTGAATCATTATAATATTATTATCAGTAATTGTTTTTAATATTTAAAATCTGTCCAAATATAATATACCTATTGTACTGTTTCATTACTATATTTAATATTCTATATTCTACTATAATATATTGTTAATTTAATGATGTAATAATGTATTTGGTGTAAAATTGTTTAAATTGTTTATAGTTATTGATTTTATAATATTTATAATATTTGCTATTGTTATTGTTGCAAGTTTACGTTGTTCCCAATTTCATGTATTGTGTGCTGTTAATTCACTTGAATTTATTATTGTTTTCTCAAATGCATTACTACATCATATTTAAATGAATTATTCATAAAAAAAAAAAATATATGTGAATGTATAATATTGATACGATAATAAAATAATAAAAATATAAAACAATAAAACATAATCATTTATTACATTTATATAGTTAAATTTCATTTAAATAAATCATATTAATAGATAATTAAAACTATAAAATACTTATAATAGCCTATAAAAATATACATGCATTTATAAATAAATAAAGGAAAGTAAAATGGAAAGTATCAATTTGTACTAAAATAATATACTTCTATATAACACAAATCGTTACACATTAACTAACAGAATTAAAATAAGCAATTTTTTTAATTTTTTTTTTTTTTTTTTTTTTTTTTTTGTCTGGCAGTATAAACTTACTACAATAGAAACTTAACAATAAAAATATTTAATACACACTGAAAAAGTATAAATTAACATTTGATCCAAAGTTTTGAATTTGAGCTTCATTTAACTCAATTTCTTTATAAAAGAAAATGATGTAGATACTTAAACATTAAATAGCAACAGTTCTTGGTTTCAATTCCAAAAATTGAAATGGTACATCTAAACTGCGGTTACAGTGTTCAACAACGAGATGTCCTCTTCTATTGGACGAACCCACGACAATCACTGTATCACCTTTCATGAGTGTAACATCACAGTTCCCTTCTTCTAAAAATTGTATTAATATATATTATTAAATTTATGTTATCAAAGGAAGCACAAAACTTTTTAAGATTATATATATATAATGTATATTAGATAATAAGTGTAATTGTTTCAAGAAATAATACCGGGAAAAGATTTTTTCATAATACGGCTTTGTGGATATCCCATTTTTGTATTACCAGATATTGTATAAGTTCGACTTGGAGGTAATGGTGGTGGTCTTTCCTGAAATATAGAAACAATTGCATTTCTAAGTGAGTTGTATATTTAATAATTTGAATGAAGTTGTTAGGTTAGGTTAGGTATAGAATAGATTATTGGATATAAGTAATGAAGTCATACATATTCCTTTAATAATTAAGTGCCTAGGCCCTAGGTACTTATGTATATTTCAAAATGTGAAGTTAACTTACGTATAATTATAATTATTATTATTTATTTTTTTTACTAATAAAACTTTAGTTCATACTTCAAACTAAAAAAAAATTAATTATATATACATCACACAATGTATACATGTTTAAGATTAAAATTTCTATCAATTAAATGTGTAAATAAAGTAATAATCAACAGAAAAAAAGTAATATGTTCACAAGTTAAATATTACAAAAAATATTTATATTTATTTATATTTTATTTATTTGAATATATTTACCAAATTCAATCCAAAAAGATTACAAGTCTGTATTATTTTCTGATCAAATTTTTCAATCTGATCAGGTGGTGGTGTTCCTGTAATAGGTTGTGGCCTGGGTCTTGTCAAAGTTGCTGAATTACCATTGTTTATTCCAGTGTTAGAAATTTGAATTCCAGAATTTGAGTTAACATTAGCCATTTTTCTGCTACTTATACCCATTTTGTTGTTGAGACCTATTGTAAATAATTAAAAGAAAATATATTATTTTTAATCTTGTCTTTGAAATCATCAATATATTATAATTTATAATAAATTTAGTAATTTATCTTATTCTTATGTAGCAAAACAAAAATTATGAAACATACACTGTACAATTGGGTTTGCCACTTGTTGTACTTGTATGACTCTTTTGGTAACTGACCATTTTCTTCTTGTTCTCCAGCTCCTCCAAGTACATTGTATCAGTATAGCTGCATTATGATGTGTTTGCCACCTAAGTTTTTCTAGATGCTGTCTTACACCCTCACTATAATATAAAATAACAAGAATATTAGTTATCTACCTATAACTTATAAATATAATAAGATTAAATGGTAAAACATTAAAATATTATTTATTATAATAATTATTTAAATTAATACCTAAGGAAGACATGTCTCTTTCCAAATGCCCAACTCATGCTCACTTCACTATGTTTTGTATCTGTTTTTACTTCAATACATTGTAATATTAGATGACAATCTTCAGTCACTCGATCATCAGACCTCAGAAGTTTATTAAATGGCGCTAACATTTTATATCTCAGGTTGAAAACTTTATATCGCATTCGATGGGGATAACCTAAATTAAAAAAATATTATAAATATTGATTACTAATAATTAATTAATATTTTTAAACAAATATGTTTACCTCCAGCCATCAAATTTACAGTTTCAAGAACTTGTAGTGAACGTATTTGTCGCATAACGACAGCTCTATCAAACCTATCTGGAGTTTCAGTCGAATTTGATTTAATGCATCGAACAAAATGAGGCCTGGCATGTACCAATGATCTTAATAAATTATCTAGACGAGTGTGGAAATCTTGAGTTAGTGTTGATACAGGTTCATTACCATTCAAACTATAAAAATAATATTAATGTATTAATTATTTTACATAATTATAGTTATTTTACAAACAAATGACAACTTAAAAATAATAAAAGAAATCCTACTCATGTTAGTTTTAATCTAAATATTATTATTTTTTTATTTTTTGAATAAAAATAATAATTGTAATTATGATATAATTAAACTAATACAATAAGTAGGTATTTAAAATTAAAATTATATAAGATCAAATTTTATCGGAGTTTTATAATTATAATTAAATTATTTAAATATAATAATATTATTTTTAAAAATAAAAATAAAACATATTGTTAATTTTATTAGTAGAATATTATATTTTACATTTATACAAAAAAATATATGTATATGCTCACAGATCAGAGTAAGATGTTGGAGATATTCGAAATTTAATTCCTCTTGGTACAGGTTCCACATTATATAACGCTTTTAGTTCACTTCCAAATAAATGTGTAGCAAAACCAAAAGAACATGACTGTTTATGAAACACGGACACCAAATCATCAGGTACTACGTCTTTATTGGTTTCTAAAGTCACAATAATTATAATATATTGCATATCTTTATAATGTTATTACTTATCAGAAATCAGATATTAGTATAAAATAAATATTATATTTACCAAGAAAATCTGAAGCATCATACACAACCCTACCGGCAAAATGCTGTATACCAAAAGATCTTTGGTCTACTGTTTTTATTTCAAAAAGCCTAGGATTGTTTCTATGTTGAGTTTTTACTTTTCTTAAATACGACTCTCCGGATCCATTAACAGAACACTCAACATCCAATTGACTTAACAATCCTGTTCTCTGTAAGCGTTATAAATTTAATTAATTAAAATTAGTATTAAAAAAAATAGGTAGGTATGCAATAAATTTAAGAAATTAAATGAAATAATTGTCTTACTAAAGAAGAAATGAGATCGATACAAGGGACATTGTCAACGTAATCAACTTCAACATCACAATGTATTCCTTCATCGCGACAAGATTCAATGCTCGACTTAAATATATGTGTATTATAAAAATGCTGCATCGTTTCTGCGCACAAATTGATACATAAGTGTTCAAGTTGACTGGGCTGTAACATGGTGAAAGTTTAAAATAAAATTATGAACATTGTTTTCATCATATCTATACTCTATAATATGTTAATATTTAATTTATATATTTTATAATATTGTTATTATTATATTACTTTTGGCTCTTCGAATCCAAACATGTCCAAAATACCTATGGACCCGTCCGTGGCATGCCTTGCAATATTCACAGCATTATTCAAAGCGGCCATGGATTTACTAGACTTTGATCCAGCTGTACCAACAGTAGATGCGTGTTGACTAGTTACTTCAGCTTGATTGTGAACCGAATCGTTGGAGTCACTACTTAATGTACCTAGCGTTGAACTAATTCGTTTTAAACTATTTGCTCTGCGTACTATGGTGGCCACGGTTCGACAATATAAAGCCTTGGCCAGTGAATCTCTAATATAATTTGACTGAAAAATCACACAAAAACTTACAATATAAGTACAATTATTAATAAACGATAAATTTAACAATAAACTTACCATATTCGCATCACACGTGGTCTTTACCAATTGAGTACTTCCTCGGGTGGTTTCAGAATGTGTTCTTGTGGTAATACCGCGGAAAAGTGATGGAAATGTGATACCGAGTAACCTGGCTACAGATGCTAATTCTGTATCACCTTTGGCAACCACTTCACCAGATCCGTTATCCACGAAATTGACATTGCCCAAGAGTAACACGGCGGCAAGAACTCTTACTACGTCCATGAAGGGAATACCAAGAAGACCTAGTCAAACACAAATATATAGGCCAAATGCAATTATAAATATAATTTTGTTAAGATGAAAATAAAATTTAAATCATTACCTAAGCATGATTTCCACGATTGAAATCTTGCAGAATCTTCAGATTCATCTTGTCTGGTATCGCCGTACATCAAGTATTTTAGATTTGTAGACGAATATCCTTCCAAGTTCAATTTCACTGAAAACAACGTCCGTAACATGCAATCGATATTTTCGATAACAATTCTGCACAGAACTTACCTCTCTCCTCTTGATTCAGTCCGGCGAGCATCTGGTAAAATATATGATAATTCTTTTCGTTTGGCAGCGAGTGCACAACTCGTGTTTGATCCAAGAAATAACAATGTATCTTGGTCCTGTACAGTGCGCCGTCGGTCACTTGTACTTCGATGAAATGACCCTATATGTGTAAACCGCAGATAACAGTAACGACGATTAACGATATATTTTTTGAAAAATATAACATTTTGATATTATGTAATAAAGTATATATACTTACGATTCGACTAGATTCCGAGTTTGAAGAAGTTTTGGCGGAACCCAAGGATCTCAAAACGGTGAACGCAGCGGCCAAATGTTTGAACGCGTCCGTTTCTGGTCCACCTCCTGCCACGTCGAATAATTGTCTTAGAAGTAACATTGACGCGTACGTTTTGCCGGATCCGCTAACACCTTTAACGTAAAAAATGTTTGCAATCTTAATTTATACTAGTTCGATTGTTATGGTTCATATATTGGTATATTTTTTACAAAATTATATAATGCCATTTTCATATAAACGTGTCAAAAATATTAACTTTCCTTCTAAATATTTAGAGTCAATCCCTGAATTTTCATTTAACATCATTTTCCACAGTAATGTTATTTCTATTTTCACATACTTAGATACTCAGATACTTAGTTATTATTTATTCGCCTGTATTTACGTTTCTTTTATTAACTTTACTACTTCATTCGCATAAAACAATATTATCACTATCTATGCATTCATATTATGTTTACTATAAAAAGAACCTATCAAACATCAAAGATATTATTCTTATATTAGTGTAACTAAAATTTTTTAATCACACAAAATACTCAATATTTTCCTTATTTTTTCCATCATATAATTATAATAAATTTCAAATTGTATCCGAAAACCATAATATTTTTCTGTATTACAGACTATAGTTTTTACAGCCGATTCTAAATATTTGAATAATTCTGGAAGTAATTAAAAATTAAAATTTATCATACTAACCGGAAAGTATAATTGCTTGTGGATATCCAGATTCGGTTTGTTGTCTAACCGCATCTAAAATTACTTTGTGCAATTTATAGTCTAACGTGGCGCCTTTCATACTGGCGAGTGTCATTGGATTTCCAACATCTTTGTACGAATTCATACACAATAAAACAGGTCCCACGTTTGTCTAAAACAAAACAAAACAAAAACAAATATTTAGTATTTGATTAACATTCATTATATTATAATCACGTCAATATAGTATAAAATTTGAAATCGTATCAATAATTTCAGTTTCAATTTTTTCAAATTATACTATAATGATTTAATTATTTTTTATAAGTATACTTCATATGAAGTTCTATATACGTATGTAAGTAATTTAAATATCATTTTTTAATTTAAAATTTAAATATACATTTTTTTTTTTTTTAGATTCTGAGCGAAGCGAAGAATGTATTGGTTTTACAATGATGTGGGTCTTTTTTTTTTTTTTTGTTTTTTTTTTTTTTTTTTTTTTTTTTTTTTTTTTTTTTTTTTTTTTTTGTTTTTTTTTTTGTTTTTTTTTTTTTAAGTATGAAGACACTTTTACTACCCGAAATAATGCTCCGATTTTCACGAATGTTGTATGTTTTCGATTGCAAATTGGATGTAGTTTGTACTTTATTAAGGTCATTTTTCGAATTTCCCAAAATTGACCTCATGTCACACAGAAAAAGGACGAAAAAATAACGAAAAAAAAGACATTTTTCCTTCGACGAATTTGATTCATCGGATAAATTTGTTTATAATAGTAACCATAGTGATAATATAAATATAATTGTTACTAATAGCAACCAAAGTAATAATATTATTATTGTTACTAATAGCAACCAAAATAATATTATTGTAACTAATAGCAACCGCCAACCATCTATATAAACAGAAATTATAGTATTATTTATATAGTATTACAATGGGACGAGTATCTAAACGTTCATTACAAAAACTTGCGGCTGTTAAAAAATTACGCCAAGATGAAAGTTATATTAAGAATGAACTTGAAGATAATAGAAATAGAAACCAGATTAGTAAATTATTAGAATGTTCAATTACTATTAAAAAAAGGAAACAATTTCATAATAAATATATGAAAAAACGATTGGAAAATATTGACTTTAAAGAAAAGAATAAGGCAAATAGTTTGTTAAACATGCGAAAACGGCTAGAAATTCCTGAAATTAAAGAAAAGAATAAGGAAAATAGTTTGTTAAGCATGAAGAAACGATTACTGAATCCTGTTTTTAAAGAAAAAAATACAATGTCAAAATTTTAATCAATTCCTACATTATCTGACCGAACTTCGCTCAGAATCGTTTTTTCGAATGCAATGGTTTATCATTGCATTCAAATTCTAATTAAAATTAAATACTATGATTCGCACACCTGTATCCTGTGCGGCAGGAGTATCAGCTCTTTTTTTTTTTTTTGTATTCAATACTTTAGTAATGGAATACTAAATATAAATTTGTTTTTTTCTAAACAAACCTAGTTATATAATTCTAACTATATAATTATAGCTATACTCGTATATTAGATTTAAGATGTAAGAAATTTTAATATAACATGGTCGGAAGTCTACTTGACGAACCCCGGGCAAAAGAGATTAGCTCTATAACGTCACCTCTGATTGACGAACTATTACAAAACCCGTTGCTACTGAGATTAGACGTCTTGAAAAACAAAACGTATTATTTTAAAACTAATAATTATTACAATTTATTAACATCGCCTAAAGTTTTGAATCCTCGATACATTATTCGTTCTAATTTTGCTCACGTATATCGTTTTACGGTTTTCCATTTATTTACGTAGGTATATAATATTCCTCTATACATATTATTATGATACCCACTATAAAATATGATATAATAACTATATTGAAGTTTGTTATTAGTTTGATGAACATAAACATTATTATTATTATTGTTTTTTTTTTTTTTTTTTTATAAATACACATTTTCTGTAATAATAATAATAATAATTAATATTATTAATAAATTTTTCTAATAATAATTTTTGTTTTGATCTATATTATAGCCATCAAATTAAAGGTTTCACGTCAATCCACTGACGTTAAATTCGAGAAGCCTGCCCCGTCTCGCATGTATACAATATACATTATATGCGATATTATACAGGACGATCAGAATTCATCGCACGAAAATGACGAGAATTAAATGAGCGATAGATTGTATCGTTAACGTAATCACCCTGTATAAAGATACAGAATAATACACGTTCACACACACGCATACGAGCCGCTGCGGAGGAAAGGTTTAATAGCCTTGCCCCGGGGGGTCTGACGCGCGTATATACGAGGCGTGTGTGCTGTATAATATACGATATTTTCGTATATGTACCCGCCTAAGTACCTTAGACTTTTCGGTGCAGTCGTATTTCTTGTGTACGTGTATATTTCTTATATTATACCTGCCGATTTCGAAGTATTAATTTTCGTGCCGAGACGGCGTTCTTGCGGCGAGTCGCAAAAGATCCGTCGCCTCCGGGGCGTAAACCACGACGCTTACAACAGACGATAGCGAGGTAAATCAATATAATAATAATAATAATAATAATAATAATAATAATAATAATAATATAATGTACGATCGTTGGCGTTCGGAGTCTGTTGTTTTTTTCTATACATATACACATAATAATAATATGATATAATTATTTCGATCATCGACTTTTTTGTGGATTTTTCAAACACGTTATTATACGCGCGCACTTCGCGTCGTAAGATATTTTAATCGCGTACAGCTGATTTATTAAATTTTATTTTTTTACTCTTCTAATTAACTCGATCATTTCAAGATTTCAACCCTCTGGGGGAAAGCGGAGTGATTGCAATATATAGCGCAGTGTAAAAATATATACGAGTATATGTGGGAATCGGAACGAAAAACACGTAGGTACTTGTATTATTTATTAAATTTATATAGGGACGAAAACGAACCGTATATCTCCTACACTCGTGTTTTGCAGCCTGTATATAATAGGTATATGGAAATCACGAAAAAAACAAAAAAATATGTTTGAATTTTAAAAAAATTTCATTATATAGGATCGGAAAAGATCTTTCGTTATATTCGTCGATGTATATATATAAGAAATACGAGGATTTCCATATACGGCGCGTAAAGAAACATTTTTGGAAAATTGTGTCCGTGTGTGTTCGTCACAGTTTGCTTCACCAAACCAAACCAGTTGTAACGTATAATTGTACATTTTTATATGTATTTGTCGATGGATATACGTATCGAAAAAATTCCACGTTCGAAAATTAAACGCGTTTATGTACTTTCCGACAAACCTTAAGTACAACATTATAATATTATACGTTGATATGAGTGTCGGAAAATTATCCACTGGCGATGTTTGTTTAACCGCGAGTCGGGTATATGCTGTATACCGCGGTCATAAAATATACGTTTACCGCGTACTGCGTATAACGTATTTTTTTTTATACTGCGCACATAATAATATACCATAATATAACGTCGAATAACGATGACGGAGGTCGGAGACGTGATATCTATTTATACGTATATAACGCGTATTATGTCGTATAATATTATACAAGTGTAATAATAATAAAGAATACACTGCCTAAATATTATATTGTTCCCCTCGAAAATCAGACATTTATATTATAATTATTAACATGTAATATATTTATTCGTGTGTATGGATAGAAGCAGCAGAGCTATATAAACGCGTTTATATTATCATTTTTTAGTATTTTATGTTTATATGTAAATGTAATACACCAAAATCGACCTACATGTTTCAAGAAAAGACGACAAAACACACGCACGCGTAGGTATTGGATGATCAAAATATTATGTTACAAAAAAAAAAAAAAAAATGTATACCTAATAGATAACGTTGGAATCGTTAAAAATTTTTTCCAAACGAAGACACGTATATGATAAAAAATAATATAAATACAATCTGAAATCTGTAATAACGCGTGTATTTCGTATATTATTATTATTAATTTATATATTAATATCATATATGTGTATAATACAGTGGTTCTCAACCTTTTTTTATTTATCTCACCTTTATTAACGATTATTTTATACTTGGTCACCCTACAATCCAAATATAGGTTCAGTAATTGTGTTGAATATCAAGGTCTTTATTAACAACATACGTTATACTCCGACGTAATCGTTATTAAAGACAGTAATAGATTTTATTTAAAAAAAATTGATTTCTCTTATCTTTCCGTGTATCTTCAATAATTAATGTCACCCCGGTTGAGAATCACTGGTATATTATGTATAGATTGGGAATAAATATTCATACTGAAAAATTTAAATAATCCGATAACCGTCCAAGGTTTTTGATAATATTACGTTTTAAAATACCTGCAGTTATTCATAAATTATGAAACAATTAGGTGTCTATATTATTGTATTATTATTATACAAGTATATAAAATAATAAAATTAATTATACATATTTAATCATAAAAAAATGTTCATTGTACTTTTAGTGTACCTATTTACATTATAATATTATTTCTTTCAATATACTCGTATATACGATATAATATTACATTTTAATTATAATTTTTATTTTTTTTTTTTTTGAAATCTTTTCTTTTCATTTGTAAGACCAATCTTCTGCAGAACTCTATAAACTTTCGTAAATAATAATATACGATTTAAATTCAAAATATACATACAACATACTCGTATATTATAATGTATAATTATTAATATTATTACATCGCAATAGGCTTTAAATAATAACTCTTTATATTATTATACAGAAAATAATATTATTTCAAATTATAAATAATAAATATAGTGTTAAAAATGTGGACGATATACGAAACAGGAAGTTTTCACATATAATAAACGCGTGTTCGGTTAATTATATTATTTGGACGGTTATAAATATAAAACGAAAAAAATGATAATAACATAAATACACGTTTATATTATTACATATAATATGGTAGGTATATTCGTGTAATTAGTATTTATATTTGTTCGTAGATACATTTTTTTTTTTTTTTGCCTCTAGAAGAAAACAATAAAATCATATTTTAATGATCAAAATATAATATATAATTATACGTTTCTCATATAGAAAAATAAAACGAAAAGACTGAGAAACATAGTAACTATATATACACACACGTATAAGTATTATATATATATAAAATACTGAAACAAGGTTGGAATTAGCGGTAAAAATAAAATAAAACCGATTAGTTATGCACAAGCGATTTTTTTTTATATATTTGCGAGAACCGCGAAATTTAATTTATGCACCAACAAACGTCGACATCGTACGTCATTATATTTACCTATATATTTTTTTTTACGTCATATCTATATTATGTAATAGATATATCGTAGATTTATATAAAGGAAACAGTTTTGTATACGATAGAGACGATTTACTATATAAGCACGTGTTTGATGTTGACGATACTATATAAAAATATTTATACGAAACGGAGGTCATGAACGGAGGTGATAATAAGTGATAACATGCGACATGCGTATAATTTCGTGGACCACGTCCGCTGCGGATATTCTAATTTAAATCGAAGACGTCACTTATTTGTTTCGCGTATAAAAATAATAGGAAATTAAAAAAAAAAAAAACGATTTGGAATATTCGATTAAACGAAAAAATACGTCGAATCGAATTCGAATTTAAAAAAAAAAAAAAGTGATTTATACGTTATTTAAACGGTACGAATATAATATATAATATTTTAGACTAAAATATGTCAAACTGGTATAATAAGTTTTTTAACGCGTTATTCCGACCCACCAGAATATTATAATTTATTCTCGATCAGTTTTATTATATTATACGGCAACTATAATATATTTGAATACGCGTATTACAATATTGTATATATATATAGGTACGTGATAATAAGTGTTATAATGATCGAAAATGGGAAATCTAAGAAAAAATTTATACGGTCAGAGACGGATAAAATCACGCGAAATTTCATCATAATATTATAATACTTTTACAACGCATGATTCTTATTATATTTTATAATATACGAATATCGACGTGGATAATATTATAATTATTCATTTTAATAATACCATATACGGTCGGCGGACGTGAAACGACGATTGACGTTTTATACGTATATATGTATATAATACGCGTTCTATACCAAACCTACAACCTCCTATAGGTATATATAGGTACATTATATTGATATTATATAGAAATCGAACATTGGGTGATGCGCGCAGGGAGGGATAAACGAAAATCACGATATCACGAGATTGGTGTCGGTCGATAAGAGATATGTTAAAAGGAAAAAAAAGTCTCATGACCCCCCACACGGATCCGACACCTAATAAATATACGCGGTATATACCCGTGCGATATAAAAAAAATTATGTTATAATATACACGTCGTCGGTCGGTTCCCACAGCAGGCGAAGACGATGAGGGGAAAGATTGAAAGGTTCAAGGCAGTATAATAATATTATATGTAGGTATATACGTAATTCATATTATATTAAATATATCATAATGTGCGATTTTCACAGAAACGTACCTCCTATAAGTATGGGATAATATTTAAAATTATCCGTCCGAAACATCGTGTAATTATTAAGCTAGCTCGAGCGAATTTAGTAAAAAACGAATCTCGATATCCATCATGTGCGGAAGACGCGCGAGAAGATTCGAAACAAGAGTTTCCGGATAAGAGCTATATAGGACTCCGCAGAATACGCTCTCGGCTTCTGGATATAAACGGACGTATAAGGCACTAAAATCGAGGGAGATTTTTTTTTTTATATATACTATCAGTCTTGCGTTGACGCATATCACTAACCGTATTAACCGTATATTATATTAATAATATGCGATAAATTTATAATATTTCGATAAAGTCAACGTATATACCTATTATTTATGGAGAGGAAAGAAAAAAAGACTAGCGAAATGATAAAATAATATTATTTATAAATTTGATAAGTAAAAAAAAAATACGAATTTTAAACTCGTATAATGATGTAATTCCCGCCGTTTCTTTTTTTTAAAAAAAAAAAAAAAAACTTGCGGATAGGAATTGACGATAGGAATTCCTCATATTATTATGCATGTAAGTACATATTATATTTCATTGCACGCGCGCTTTCGGTGAACGTCCGGGGGAGGTGACGGTCATAAAGTATATAGTCGCTATTTATATATAGGTATAAGACGAATGTGTTTTTACTGCGCACACGCGTAGCCCCTGCAGCTAATATACGAGTATGTATACTTATACGTATATAAAAATAATAATAATATATACGACGACAACGATGCCGCTGCGTACTTAGAATATAATATATTATTATTTTATAATAATGTGTGTGTGTGTGTGTGTGTACTCACAAACATTTGTGTCGCGCAGAATCTACTGTGCAGCGCCTTGAGCACGGCATCTTCGGTCAATGGCCCAGGAAGATGGATCAGGTCGCCGCTGTCTACGGTCGGCCCGTTGCCGCCGGGTACGTTACTACCGGTGGCAGCGACGGCCGGTCCGTGCGACGACCGTTTGTTGTTCGTTTCAGTCTTTTGCTGTTGCGTCGTCGTCGTAGTCGTCGTCGTGGCATTTAGACACTTACCGGCGGCAGGCTGACCGCCGTTTTGCAATTCTTCTTTGCCCTTGAACAGTTTGTTGTCTGGAAGGGGGAAAAAAACGACAAAGTTATTAATAATTATATTATATTGTAAAACGCGGATGGTCAGATCGGGCGGGTTTTTAAGTATACGCCTAAGCGAAGATTGAGTACAATTGAGTACAATAATGTTCGTCAATAACGAAATATTATTATTCCGATATTTCCAAAAGAAAGACGGAGTGAACGGAGTTGAACTTTTGATCTATATATGGACATATCAATGTGTTATTATGGTAAATCAATAAAATTACATGTTATAATAAATTACATAATTATACATTATTTTATATTATGTGCATGTGCAAAACGAGATTTCACGAGAAAAAACCTATGCCATAAATCATTCGTCGAAGTATTATTGTATAATATACGCAGTTTGAAATCGATATAAAATCGGTAACCGATTATATAGCTTAGTGAAATATATGAATCTATTTGTCCATCGGGTGTATATAATATAAAGTACAATAAATTATAATTCATCAAGGTCATATTATCATAGGTATACATTTATAATAAAAGAATCGCGAACGGTGTGATTCGTCGAGTTTGTTTAATATTTTTTATATGATGGCATGAGATAATGTACTATATTATAATTATACCGTTAAATATTAATTTAACGAATCGTATTTGGTTAGGTTAAATTTAGATTTTATTTTTTATTTTACCGTAACTATATAGATATGTATATGTGTATAGGATAATATGGAAAAAATAAATTTGTAAAATTTATAATCCAAGTCTAAAATGAAATCTCGATGTAGGATATCGAATATATTATATATAAATAATTCGATATTATAAAATAAATTTTTTTCCCCCGAATAAATTGTCACTCTATATTTAATATACTTATTAATGATAATAATTATTTAATCATTGATACTTTCCTCTAAGCAAATATCAATAAATTTATAGATAATTATTGTGTGTACAGTAAAATAAACCAAAGAATGTAAAAATTGTTTATTCAGTCTATATTAAATTTAATATGTATATTCTACAATATTATAATTATATTATAAATAATATAATTGAAGGTGGCTTGACCTCTGCGCGTTCTTCATATAGAAATAAATAAATAAATAATGTACATATAAAATATAATAGTTATAATTTCGTAAACTAATTTAACTGATAAATATAATAAACATGGCATTTGCGAACACCGATATAAGCGAATATTTTAGCTAGGTAATCTTTTTAAATGTATAATTATAGAATTGATATATTATATACCCTCTGAGGTTCTTATATCAATTATGGACATATAAATAGCATATTATGATTCGGCAAATATACACACACGTTGTTATCAATAAATAATCATTTCTTAATTTTCTAAATGTATTTATAATACTCGAGTAGAATGAAAATTTGAAACCTCGTCTTCGTTATTCTGTTAGAATATTATATAATGTTGTTATGCAATAATTTAAATTCTTTAAAAACAAAAAATTGATTTGTGGATGTCAACGTGACAAAAGAAAAAAAAAATTAGTATACCTATCATCCTTAAACTTATTATTATTAAATTACAGAATAATTCGTATTACTCGAGCGTGTATAATTGCGATTTATTGCCTTCACATTACGCTTCATGCTATATACCTGTACTAAATATTCGACAGATTTTTAATTACGTCAACATTGTAAACAAAATTTTACGAAAAAAATGTCCAAACACGATATCATGTATTCACAAATTCACAATACACTATGAAATTGAATTCGTGTTATATTTTATATCATTATTGACAGTAATATAATATGGTATTATGCACCATATTATATTGTGTTATTATTATTATAATTTCTTTGAATTTGAAACGCATCGTAAAATTGCGTTATATAATATAATAATATTATATACCTACTCGTATAATACGAAGTACCATATTATCGTATCGTAATATTTACATTATTTCTCGACGATTTGTGTCACAATATAATATTATAGGTGCAATTATTTAAGTTTTATATTTAGGGGTGGCTAAAATTTGTTGTTGAACAAATGGAAACTAAAATATAATAATATAAAAAATAATTTGGATGTGGTTTTTGACTATTTTGAGGCTCCTCCGATTTGCATAGTATGAATATAATATACAAGATAAAAGAGTATAATATAATAGATAGAGGTACATACCTGTAACGGGTAAAGTGGGTAACGACGTCCTCGGCAATACCGGCGGCGGTAACGTCGACTTATTGGACGGGCTGCTGGGTGCGGATTTTCCGTTGGCCAGAATGTTATTATTGTTATTGTTGTTGCCGGAAAAATTCGACCCGGAAGATTCTTTGATGGGCGACGTAGCCACCGCTTGGGGACAACCCTGGCCGCCCGATCCCGGCCCTTGACCCTGGTTCAGGCTGTTCCGGAGCGTGACCAATTCGGTGCTCAGACTCCGCAACCGTTGTTGCAAATGCACAGCCTCGTTCGAAGAGGAAACTTCTGTGAAAATGAAACATAATATTATATTTTATATATACGCGACCACAAACGAAATACGATATAATATTATATAAAAAGTGCGATATTATGTCCGTAAGAAAAATAATGATAATATTTCGTTTTCCAATCGGTTATCTCGATATAAACGGTTTGCAGGTGTTAACGTGGGTGTTAAGATTTTTGTTTTGCATTTCTGTACGATAACACGTAGGTTTCATGTTACTTATCTGAAGTATTGTCTTGTTATCGATATTACGCGTATAATCGTTTGGATCGAGCAAACTGTCGAAAATAAATTTTCGTCTATACATAAAACAAACGGCGTTGAAATCGATCGTGTTGATGAACCGTGTTCATTATAGGTATAATATTATACCGCAGTTGATTAATACAAACGCGTGATGGTATTAAATTTGTCAGAATAATATTATATAATATGACCGCGAAAACCATATGATGACTTTTTCGTCTCATTAAAGTATATAAAATATATAAACTAAGCTGTGAGAATCATTTTATTATTATACGCGTGGAAGGATAATATGACCGCGAAAACCATATGATGACTTTTTCGTCTCATTAAAGTATATAAAATATATAAACTAAGCTGTGAGAATCATTTTATTATTATACGCGTGGAAGGAGCACGCGTGTATCGAGGCACCCCAAGGACGAACCAGTTTTTTTTTTTTTATAATAAATATTATGTAGATTTTATGGAAAATTTTTCTTAAATTTTTACAAGAGTAATAATTTTTATTGGCGTTTCTCGTCCACGATGTTTAAATAATAACACGCGAAATTATTGTTCTATATATCTATCACCTGCTCCATATTATATAGCAGCAATGTATAATATTACGTTTCAGATTTGAAAAAAAACCATCCAGTATTTTATTATCTAAATAATATAGACGATTAACCTTAAAATTATATTATCAATATATATGTTAAAAATTAAACTTATTATTACCTAGAACGTTAATTTAATATTAAATAAATTGGTACGATATTTTTATAAACGTATATGAGTTTATTAATGCAATTTCATGTCTTGGACTTTTAATTATAATTTTGATAAAAAAAAAAAAAATAATAATAATAATGAACACAATTTAATAATAATGACTTATTATTCAGTACTTTGATCTCAGACAAATTGACGCGGTTTACGTGAACTCTCGTGTAACTATTACACGTAATATAATATACATTAATATACCCACCAACTATAGGCGTAAAATGTATAATTTATAACATAAAATTCCGTTTGGTCCGAAATATCCGAACGTAGTATACATAAAATAAAATGTATATTTTATAATATCCGACCGGCCAGCGTTTATATCTATAATATATATACCTATATTACATAACAACGACAAACTAGTAGCGATATTTTTCGTAACGTTATACGAATAATAATAATAATAATAATAATAATAATAATAATAATAATAATAATCATAATATGTGTAATTATTATTATAACGTCTATCTCTAATACCCATTTGTTATGGAAAATTACGAGTTTCGAACGAGGACTACGTACATAATCATACTCGTAATATGGTGTGTCAGGTACATTTTTCTAGGCCTTCGGCGTGTCACATACACGTTATAATGTTATAATATATGCGTGTTCGCATGATATTATTATTATTATTTTTATAATTAGTAGAATAAACATTATAATATTCTATAATCAATGGTATGGTATTACTAAATATTAAATATACGAGTATTACACGTAAATTGATTGTTAAATTATTATTCTGATATATAAATAACACATTTGGATACAAAAATATAGTAGAATCTTTTAGTAATAAAAAGTATTTAAGTATACATGGAACATTGAAAATAGTATAGAGACATATTATCATAGTCCTCTTTGATATTTTATCTCAATTTAAGCCACTTTATATCATTATGAGATTATATTATGTACAATGTACAATGTACATTGTACATGCGAGTAAAACGCGAGTTCGAAAATCAAATTTTGTCCTAGATGACTATAGATGGTTTATGTCTCGTGATATTTATTAAACTCACGTGTTATCACGTCACGTTATTTAAATGTTAAATTATAATATTATAAAAAAACAATACCGCACTTATAAGTCGAAATAAGAACGATATGGGCACACGTTACTTATAATATTACATTACGTGGTAACTGGTAATCCGGTATCCTAGTACAGGTATACCCGTGCGAGAAATTACGATTTTCAAACGATATTATTATTTTAAACATAAGCAGTGTTTACTAGTCGTGTCTTTTATGTTATTTTTTATTTTTTTTTTTTTTATATTACGTTTATGTGCACAATTTAATTTATATATTATTCGATAATCTCAGTGTGTATAGGTATACATTGCAAGCTACCGAAACAGACGGACAAACGCAGGTTAAAACCATCGAGACCACATCACAAAACAATAAGTGTTCACAGTTGACCCCCCTTTGACTTTACCAGATTGAAACCTTTATTGGTTATTATATTTATGATAAATTATCGCAACAAGTGACGTGGGAACATATGAAATAAGGACAGCACGCGGTAATGCGGTATAAACGTTTATATACGTACAACACTGGTACGTGACTGGGGCGCGGAGGTCAAGTTTGGACGATGGACCGATATGGCTCTTGTAAACTAATCATACTTCCTTTCAACGATGTATTTCCACGTCCATTATCTAGATGATATCTGCTATTATAACGTGTACTGAACACTTCGTCAGAATATGTTGTCTATCCGTTAAGTGACGACGAATTCAAATGAGTCATTGTATAATAATATTATAATACCTATTCATCAATCAAGCTTATAATTACATTGATTTAAAATATTATTAAAATAAAATTCGTAATTTTTATTAGATTCTGAGCGAAGCGAAGAATGTATTGGTTTTACAATGATGTGTGATTTTTTTTTGTTTTTTTTTTTTTTTTTTTTATTCTGAAGACATTTTTACTACCCGAAATAATGCTCCGATTATCACGAATAGGGCATGTTTCCGGTAGCAAAGTGGATCTAGTTGGTACTTTATTTAGGTCATTTTTCGAATTTCTCAAAATTGACCCTAAGCGGTAGAAAAAACTTCGCAAAAATGACGAAAAAACGGCATTTTTCACGAAAAATGAAATTTTGACGAATTCAATTTCTACATTTCACGATAACTCAAGCAATTTTTAAGATAGAGACCTGAAAAATTTTTTGGGTGTTCACATAGCTATTATATATATGTGGTAAAATTTTGGAACCGTTTTTTAAATTTTTCTACAAAATATTGGACATTGAATATTTCGTAAAATTCTCGTTTTTACGTATATAATGTTTGATAAAATTGTCAATTTTTGGTATTAAGGTCTGAAAATTTTACTGAAGTGTACTTACATATTAATTAACATCATACTAAAATATTAGAAAAATCCCTAATCTCAATTTTTTTTATAGCTGTTTTAAGTTGATATTTTTAGTTCAAACGAAAATTATAATCTGACTGAACTTCGCTTAGAATCGTTTTTTCGAATGCAATGGATTATCATTGCATTCAAATTATAATTAAAATTAAACGCTATGGTTCGCACACCTATATCCTGTGCGGCAGGAGTATCAGCTCATCTTTTTTTATTTTTAAATTAAAAGATATTAAGAAATTATACTTTTCGCATCTTTATAATATCAGATTACGCATATAAAATAATTTATAATAAAAAAAAAAAAACTCGTGTCATACATATATAAAATACATTATACATAACTTTGACTTTCGAAGATTTATTATACGAGATATTGATATATACTTATATATACATACGTAATATATTCAAATTTTCAACTAAAATTCGAAATTAAATATTCTTTTCGTATATACTCTTAAAAAAACAAGGGAAGGGATACTGGTGTGAAAAGGATACATGTGTAAAGATAGCGTTGGATTTTAATTAACATTTGAATGCAATGATAAATCATTACATTCGTGAAAACGAATTTGAGCGAAGTTCATCAGATAATAACATAATATATCTACTGATTAAAATTTTTATATTTATCAGTCTCTACGTTCAATAAAAATAATTTATCATAAAACCCCTAAATGAATCACCTAATTACCCAAATCTGAATCGCTCATAATAATTTTTGAAATGTAATGATTTATCATTGCATTCAAATGTTATTCAAAATTCAACACTATCCTCTTTACACCTGTATCCTTTCCACACTAGTATCCCTTGCTTGTTTGCTATTTGCTTTATATACTTTAAACAGCTACAAAAAAAAAAAAAAAAAAAAAAAAACGTAAATGTTATATTCAAAATTAATTAGAACTGAGTTAAGTAAAATGTATTTGAGCTTCAATGAAATATTCAACATTTTTTGTCAGTTTTATATAATATTATTGTAAAATATTTAAATATAATAAGAAAAATCCATATTCTTACTTTTGACCCTTGGCGGTGACCGTCATTACATTAAAGAAAAAAATCAATACAAAATTTACGAGAAATATCGTTTATAAAATAATGCGATCGGATTTCGAGATTGATGTCGGCGGTATGACAATGAAATTGTTTTTATTTTTATTTATTTTTAAGGACTGGTATGAAAACCAGAGTTATAATTCGGTAATTAATTCACGGCTGGTCGGTAATAAAATAAGTTTGAGAGAGAGAAAAAGTAAACTGGTTTTCAGATAACATTTTCGGTGAATATTGCCCCAGAGCTATTGCAAGTCTGACAGTGGCCCTGCACCTATTTCACTTGATGAACTGAAACCCTCATTTATTAACAACCTCGTCTTTGTGTATAGAACACTGTATATTAATATTAATATGCCATACACATGTATTAGTGTACCCAAACGAATTGAATGCGAATCGATGAATTAATTCGTTTTCCTATTTATATCTTATACGTTGTTTTTTAGTCGATTAATTTTACATAAATATCAAACGGAATATTATTTAAGGATACCGAATGGTAATACATTTTTGTGAAAAATTTTAGAATAAAAACTAGATTGCAAAAAAAATATACGTTTTAAATGTTACAAATTACGCGATTCGACGTAAGAAACCTACGAGTAGGTATAGTATATATGATATAAAATCCAAAAACTAAAAACGAATACGTGTTTATTTTAAAATAACGATATAATTATTACCTATATTCATTTATCATATCAAGTATAAATGATTTACGTGAGATTATATACTATTAAACGAAATGAAATAATAATAATAATATGATGATAAACAGTAAACACCCGTAACGGACAACGGTTATTTAAAAATTATAATTGTATACCGAGTACATATTTATAAAATGCAAATTATTTCTGTACGCGGTTAAAGTTAATATTGGTATTTATAATATAATATTACATATAAATTGCCACCTGATAATATACGCACACGCATTATAAAAATATAATCATATATCATAATATATATTATTATTCTGTTAACTATTACTAATCTAACCTTGTCAATTATTTCTCGACAGAGGATTTTATCATTTCAGTATTATTTGTATATATGTATAATAATAATTTCTTTATAATTCGCATAACTTGATTAAACACAAATTATTTACGTATTACGTGACTATATAGAAAAAAAGGAAATATTCGACCCGAATTATGGCTAACGGATATAATAGTGTCAATGAAAAATAACGATAAAATATACAATTTAATATTTATTGATGGGTATAAGAATAGTTTTAGTAAATGGAAATTGTATAAATAAGAGGATTTAGTTTTTTTTTTTAAATGTATCATCATTATTTATTCATCTTATGTAAATACAAAGTTCACAATTGCTGAAATATTTGCTTTTTATTCGTTCTTCAATTATACATTTATACCGTATAAAGTTAAACCTAACCATTTTTTTTTTTTTTTTTTTTTTTTATGATAATAGAAAGTCAAAGTTTAATTTTACAGACAGAAATTTATCATAATATTATGTATTTTAGTAATATACATTATGATTATAGTGATAACTATAATAACCTGTGATGTTATTGAATAAAAAATATAGTTATCGGATAAAAATACATTTTTCCATTTAATATATTACATAATAATAAATAATAATGATGTAGATATTATTAAAATGTTTATCATATAATTAATTTATATTGCACAGTAAGTACAAACAGTAGTACATACATGTGCTTAAACGTTTTATCAATATTTTTTAAATATATACAATTTATGCACAATGATATTATAATAATGATAAAAAAATTTAAAAATTTAAACAAAATAATTACATTATATTGTATAAAAATATAATGTTGAATTATATAATTTACTACTGAATGCGTTATATTATAATAGAAAATTTTGTTCTAATGGATAAATTATTCTTTTATATTTCAGAACCGTTCTTACATGGTATAGGCATATAAACACACATATTTTAAAAATATATTATAAACGCGTTATTGTGTTGACTTAAAAATTTAAATATTAGAATATACGTGTATAAGTGTATAATAATACTAACGTATCGGATAGTGTTTAGGATTTTTAAAATATTTATTATGTAATTAAATTATGAATAGGTAATAAAATTAAAATTTTATAAATAAATTTTTATATTATTATTTCCTATTGATAATTTTTCAATCGTTCGACTAATACTTTTTAGACAAATCTCAATATATGTAAAAAAAATTTCTTTTGTAGCTATTAATCATTTTCATAATATATTGGATGATAATCGACATTTTAGACTTACGAGTTACAATGTAACGATATATACTAACTTCGAGGACATACCGTTGTTAATTTTTTTAAATGTTTTTTACATTTAACGAAATCACACATGCAGATGTGTAAATGAAATAGTTAAACAGTGAAACATGCGTTAAAATTATGCTTTTAAAACACGAACATATTTTATTTTTATTTTTACGCAGTTCTGGTATCTGGTTGTACATTTACACATTACCGAATATACCTATATATTATATTATATTATATTATACTATTACTATACCATGATAAACCTAATAAACGACGTAATTTAATAATATTGAAAATACAATATAATATGTTATTAAATTACACAAAGTAGAATAATATTAATTCATGAGTATATAGCAATATTATAAATAATTATAATATAATTATATATACGCAGTTTCCATCAACCGTGCGTCAAATTAATTTCGTTCATTGCGGGCACACACCGTTTGGATGTTTTCATTTCGATCCGAGTTTCGATCTAACAGACCGAGAAAGCCCCTCCGGTTAACGTGTCAATTCCATTTCGTTGGACTTACGAGAGATGGAAAACCACTTACTGCGTTCATGGTACATCGTGCATTGTATGTGTGTGTGTGTGTGTGTGTGTGTGTGTATGCGTACGTACAGTATGTACCGAAAATGACTAATGAGCGACGTGTGTACACTTGACTTGTGGTATAAACCTGAAACGGTATACACAATAACGCTGGCGCGTATGTATAGGAAAGGAAGGGAAGAAAAGGAGTAATAATAAAAATAAAATAGACCTTGGGACGGCCAAGGAGAATGGCCTCTGATTATAATGATGATGAACCATGAACCTATAGCCGAGACGCGCGCGCGTATAATAATAATGCGTGTTGTTCCGTCTGCTGCTGTAGCTTGACCAGTAGGTATATAGGTAGGTACTCCGAAAATTACAATAATATACGTCACTTTTGATTTAGTTTTGAATACTATCAATTCAATTGTAACTACCTACCAGAATATTATGCCTATAATATAACGTTAACGTAGGTATACATAATTTATATCGAAAAAAAAAAATAATATTTTACGATAATTATCGCCTAAAAAAATTAAATTACACCTTTTATATAAAATCGTAAATACTATCGTATTACCTACATATTTTTTTTTTTTTTATACTTATCATCGATAACGCCGCAATATGGTGTAAAAACAAGCTGATATATTACATTATTCGTATACCTACTTAAACGTTTTGATGAAGTCATTTTTAAAAATATTATATTTTATTTACCGTTGTATCGTTTTTCCCATCATTTTTTTTTTTTTTTTTTTTTTTTTATTGAAAAAGTATGGTCGAGGAAAAAGGCAAAATGCGTATATGTCCGATGACTTATGTTCTGGCTGCTCATTTACCGTATACGTTATTTTATATTTGCGTGTGGTATAAACGTTTTGTTTGACGTTTACGTGCGCAAATATTATATTATACTCGTATAGATACATAATACAATATATCATTCCGATACGTTTTTATCATCTTTGACCATAAAAGACGCGTGCATTGTATAGAACATCGCAGCACAAATCGTTATTTACAATAATCGTACTCGACAGTATATTATTATCACACGAAGCTATAATAATATATTATTATAATATTATATATAGATATACTGTAAATACGCACAAAAAGTGTGCACACAATTATATGTATGACAAACCGAAGTAAACGTGTCTCAAAACGATTAAAAATAATATTTTAAAAATCCGAATATTAGTCCATAAATTGAAATGCATATACATAATACTGTTTAATTGATTTATAATATTTTACTCTAAATTATATACAAACGTAATAAATGATAATTTACGAAAGTAATATCAATAATAATTATGATGGGTGGCATATGTCGCGCGTTAATAAAATTAGTGTCCGTATTATACCGTGGTAACTATATAATAAATAATACTACCTATATATAATCGAAGGTTTTGTACCATCACAAAGTATAATAAAAGCGTGAAAATTAAGCGTTAATGTTTGTTTATTATCTATCTCGAATTTCGAATATCAAAATCAATAATATAATATTATATTATTTTTATTCCTCAACTTCCGTCTACCACATGGTCGTTCTGGAAATACAGAGATAGAAGAGGATATCAGAAGATCTAAGGGAAAATCGTGTGTATTTCATACCTACCCATTAAACTTTTATAGGTTAGGTTCGATGGTCGATCGTTGCGAGATTTAGACATCATGGCCAACCAAAATATTGTAATAATATACAGGTATATGTCGAGTTTTGGTCATAAAATTAGTGTTTAAGCTTTAACATATAGGCTTTAAACGTGTATACCTACACCGGGTCTTATACATTATAATATATACGGTCGGGTTTTGGGGTCCTATTATTGTATCGCACGCCTCGTATGCAGGAGTATAGTTACAATACATATAATATATATTATATTATATTATGCAGAGGATCGAAAAGAGGAGGAAAAATAATATTACGGTCAACCGTCCGTCATTGGTTTGGGGTAAACGTCGAGAATATACCGTGGTATAAGAAAAAAAAAAAGAAACTATATATATAATAATCAATTCGCGCGAGCGCACACACACACACATGGGAGTTTCGTGCAGCGTTATACGAGTCAAAGGAGCCGCCGCCATTTCGGGTCCTCGTTAAGTGATTTATACGAACGGCGTTCAAAATACACAGTCCACACACTGGCGCAGGACAATATTGTTATATATCATTATAATAATTGTATTATACAACGATCAAAAAGCAGGAATAAAATAAAATATAATTTGGTGTATATTATCAGTAAACGTAACGACAATAATTGCATCCGTGTCGATATCAATATTTTTTTTAAATTTTATTTTTATTGTTATATCGATTAAAAAAATAATAATAACCAGAAACGTAAATGGTTATATATAAGTTATAACTTATAACGTTTGTTTGACACGGACCCGGCCGAAAGACCTGTTGTATGTGCGTGCGACTGTGCGAGCACTGTTCCAAACCGGACTCTATTATAATAATATAATATATTATTATTATTATTATTATTATTATTATTATTATTATTATTATTATTATTATTATTATTATTATTATTATTATAATATTATAATATCGTAAAGGTCGGACGGGACCCGTCCTTGAATAAAACCGTCTGGACCATCCAAAGATCATACAATAATACCATAAAAATAATGTCATTGATAAAAATCGTTTGCCTGTACTCGTATTTTACTATTAATTGAACACGTGTACTTTTATTTAAGTATATACGGTGAAATCGAACACATACTTATTTTTTTTTTTAAATAAGGTACATTTATAATTTTCAACATACCCATAACTGTATTATTATATGAATTTAACAACAAACCGTTTTTAATTAGAAAATACGATAATATTATAATATAAACGTTCATTCAAGATTTTCAACAACATAAACCGAATAATATAACAGGCACTGTTTTTTTTTTTTTTTTTTTTTTTTTTTTAATTGAATTTTATATTTTATAATATGATATTATTGTGTCTAAAATGAAAATCGAATGCTTTTTTTTTTATTATATGTCGTAAAGTTATAGTTAAATTATTTTTATAATATGCATTTTTTAGGGGATCATTATTACAAATGAATAATCGTATAAGTTATAAGATTTGATTCCCATACGTTATTTAACATTTAAAAAAGAACCCGTTATGCCATAGGCTAAACTAAATTTGAATTTTTATAGTTTGTAAAAATATTTTTATCGACTAGAAATCGAATTTAGACATTTTATAATACCTATAGACGTGCTACGCACGGACGGTCGTAAATTTGTAATACTTGAATAATAAATGAAAATAATTTATGTTTGGTCTTGTTCTTAATTTACTACCTACCTGCAATGTCGTAATAATAATACGTTAACCACGCGCGCTTTTCTTATTGTCAAAATAAACGATTTAAGACATAATTTTCAATGACGTGCAGCTCTTTTCGTTTTTAAAATACAAATTAAGGCACCTGTCATGCCGAGGGAACAACGCGTTACACATAGGTAGAATAATTATTATTGTCGTGTCTCTATTTCTCAACGATAATGGTTTTATAAAATTTTATATTATTACTCTTTTTATTTTTTAAAGAAACACAATATGTGTATATACTTTACATTATTTTATAATATTACACATTATGTTATACACATTAAAAAATAAGTAATTTGAATTAATTTATCTTACTTTTAATAATATGGGCACGGACAAAACGAAACATAAAAGTATAATATAGGTACTTCATTAAAACAACACATGTTATTTTTGATATAATGGTTATATTATGTGCGCTTTTGCGGACAAGAAATATACGTTAAATTCAAAAAACATCGGGTTGATTTGTTTGTTTTACCTACTCTTATATTATTCGTATAGTTTTGAAATGTTTTTAATTCTTATAAATATTATAATTATTATTATTATTATACAATTGAGTCTATATGATTATCACGTGTGACTTATACGACAACTTAATATTGTTCAAATAAATAAATATTATAATAAATCGGTGTAAAGTCTCTATTCGACGCAGCGATCACGTCATATTGATTGAAAGTAAAACGTTATTAATTCGATTACGTTGCCGCGATGAAAACACCAACGAACGGCGAACGGTTTAAACTTTAAACGTTATCTCGCTAACGGTCTCGGAGACTTTAATAGCTCGTGAGACATGCGCGCGCGAACGATCGGTGCGGAAATTTCGACAGGAAAACCCAACGATTCGATATTTTTGTACTATTTATAATAAAAATAATACTTGGTGATGAAGTAATATTATAGCGTGCAGTTTTGTTACCTTGTAATTTGATCTCAGTCTCCCAGAACTTTTGTAGCTCCGCGAAGTATTTATCTAATATGAACACCTTGTTATGACCCACGCTGGCCATCACTCTCGAGTCCGACGAGAAAATACGCGCGCGTACACGTCGGACGATACGATATACTCACAGTACACTCGACCGCGTTTCACGCAATCATAATTTCAACGTGTTTTGGCGATTTTTTTTTTAAAAATACTATCTCAAAATTCGCGCTATAAGACTTTTCTGCTGTCCCGTACGATCATCATCGTATTGTCGCCGCACTGCACGATAACACTTCGCGGCGGACGGACGCGAACTGCGTACGCGACCGTGCGTCTCGTCTCGGGGCGGCGGCGGCGGCCGACCGACCGACCGACCGGGAGGAATCTTCAAACTATCGCGCACCGACGGCGGCGCTAACTATCGATACAACCTCGATATCATTAGCATTTCCATCCCGAGTCCGTTTTAGTCCGTTTTGTTCTGGTCCACGCTGCTGTATATTATCATATATTTTTACTGCTACTCGGCCGCCTCCGCCGTGGGGGTTAATCGAAATCAAGGTCATTCATACCGACTTTCTCGGGTTGTACTTGTATTACATTTAGGAATTATTTATTTTTATTATTATTATTATTTTATTCATTTTTACTTCCTTTTTATATATTTATTCAATTTTTTTTTTTTTTTTTTTTTTTCATAAACTATTATATAGTATAATATTTATAAATATTATAATTAATATAATCTAAGCGATGTGTATCGTATTATTTTTATTAAACCAGCAGTGTAAATGCGATAAAAGTGTGTCCAACCCTTTGCTGTAAGCTATTTTTGATAGTTAACGAGTAAAATGCGTAAAATAATAATATAATATATAGAAAAAAAACGTATATAGTAAATCGATTAATTTTTAACGAATAAGGTATTAATTGTAATGATCCAGCAACACGAAGAGCAAATTAATTCAAAAAGATAAATGTTTAAAATATATAGAAACGAAAACAAACTCTATATAATATTATCAATGTTAGATCTTAAATTACATATTATTATATAAAAATTTTGTTAAAAAATATTATGTTCTATATGAAAAAGAACGAATAAACATGGGTATAAGTATTAAACGTTAAACAATTTCATTAATAAAATTTCATTATTAGCGTAAGTATAGGTTCGAAATAGTATAGGGAATTAATAATTATGAATTATCCATCTGCGATTTACGTCTATAATACGTAAATCACACAATTAACATATATTTTGATTCTACATTATTGTATATAAATTATACGAAACCAGTAATATATATTAAAATTAAAAATAGACCCCATAATAAAATATGCAAAATAATATAATGTGTTAATTTTAAGATCAAAATCAAATTAATGATTTTAAGTTTATATACGTTTAAGACTTCAATGACATGTGACAATAATCAATAATGTAATAGTATATACTAAATTACTAAATAATATAATATTATCATGCATATTAACTTACTATAAAGCAATGGTGTTAAATATAATTTAATAATGTTAACATTAAACGATAAAGGTTCTTGACCGTTTCATTATTACGTAAATATACGTGTTATAATATTATATTGCTTTATTATATTATTATATTATATTTCTAAACATTAACTAACTCTAATTTTTCTATATTATATGACATTAATATAGATTATATCAATATTCTTACGCATTTTTATGAATTAAACAGAGATAAATTTAAAATTACTGAGATTTTTTATTAATTGTTGTAATTTAATATTGTCATAGGAATATATATAGGATATAATATATTTCTATGTCATTGAACTTATACATTATTATGTAAATTTAATAACAATACTTATTAATTAATTTTGTATTTGTAAAAAACTAGAAAATAAGATAACATAACATCTTAGTAATTAAAAAATAGAAAAATTAATGTAATGGTTGCAAAAGTTAATCACATATATACCTACAGTACGTATGGGAACACTCCAAAAAATGTTCAAGACTCTAAGTTCAAAATTGCTCGAGTCATCGTGAAATTTGAAATAGAATTTGTCGAAAATTCAGTTTTCATGAAAAATGTAGTTTGTTCGTCATTTTTTGGTCGTTTTTCCTATCGCATAGGGTTAATTATGAAAAATTCGAAAAATGATTTAAATAAAGTATCAACTACATCAAATTCCCAATCGGAAAAATATACTATATTATTCGTAAAAATTGGAGCATTATTTCGGATAGAAAAAGTGTTTACATACATAAAAAAAAAACAACAAAAAGACACACATCATTGTATAAAACCAATAGATATTTTCGTTTCGGTCAAAAACTAAAATCATAATATAAGATCAGTTATTATATTATGCAGATAGATTAAAATATGTAGATTATAAATAATATGGTACGAATAATTCGTTTATTTAATAAAAAAAAATATTTAATTAAATGAATAATAATAGATATATAATTTGGAATATTATATTTCTATATATGAGGGAAAAAATTATACTTATAACAATTTTCTAGCAAGATTATTTTAATCTAAAAACTTCATGTTTATTTATATATAGTGGTATATACACATGTTTAATAATTGTATATACATATTTACATAATATATGTATACGTCATGTTCTAGTTTAGTTTTAAAGTTAAAATTTGTATCAAACAATGGCGCATAGATATCTTATTGTTTAAAAGGCATTGTTTTTAATACTACAATATAATATAATATACATATATATATTATACAATTATGTATGAGGTAAAATTATAGTTCCCATGATATGCTTTTATTAATATTTATATGACTCATGAACTCGAAACTAAAATAAGAAGAGCTGATACTTCTGTAGAAGGGATACAGGATAATGTTGAATTTTGTTAAAATTTGAATGCAATGATAAATCATTTTTCGAATTTAATGATTTATCATTGCTTCCAAATGTTAATCAAAATTGAACACTATACTTTTTAGACCTGTATCGCTTCCACAACGATATCATCTCTTCTTTTTATCCTTTAAAAACTAAAAAATAAAAATTAAATAAATCGTAAATGTAATATTCATAATTTATTTGGAACTAAGTTGAATAATATGTATTTGAGCTTCAATTTTCAAAATTTTTTGTCAACTTTATTTAACATTATTGTAAAATATTGAAATATAATATGAAAAATCCATATAAATACTTTAAATATCAATTTTACTAAAACTTTAAACACCTATAAAAAAAAATTATTCTTGAGATTTTTTTAATATTTCAGAACTACATTAACTAATATACAATAATATGCTTCAATATAATTTTCAAAAAACGTTTGTCTTTTTTATTAATCATTATTATAAAAGTATTGAGAAAGAATAAGAATTAATAATTATGTATTCGTAGATTTTTGATTACATTAAAAATATCAAATTTATAGAGCTATAAAAAAATTAAGGCTTGGGATTTTTCGAATATTTTGGTATCATGTTAAGTAATATGTAAGTATATTTCAGTAAAATGTTCAGATTTTATAACCCAAAATTGACAATATACATAAAAATGAGAATTTTAAGATTATTTAAAGATTAAAGTTCTATATATTTTGTAGAAAAATTACCGTAACTGTTCCAAAATTTTCTCACATATATATAGTACCTATGTAAATACCCAAAATAATTCTCTAAGTTCAAAATTGTCTGAGTAATCATGAAGTACCTATTGAAATCGAATACGTCAAAATTTCAATTTCCTTGAAAAATGCCGTTTTTTCATCATTTTTTGGTCGTATCCAATATTCCAATCGCATCAGGTCAATTTTGAGAAATTTTAAAAATGACCTAAATAAAGTACTATAACTATATCTATAATTTTCAACCGGAAACATATGCTGTTCATGAAAATCGGAGCATTTTTCTGATTGAAAAAGTGTCTTCTTACATAAACAGAAAAAATAAGCCTGCACAGACACACATCGTTGTAAAACCAATACACTTTTCGCTTCGCTCAAAATTTAAAATAGCAAATATATAAATTAATTGTTACTAGTTTAAAATTTTTATTTTCAGACGACACTTATTTATTCATTCTATTTCTAAATGATTATACATAACTACATTAGTACAATGATGACTCGTACTTCGTTTTCATTTACTGTCTCATTTATTGAAACTGCAAAGACTATAATATCGATAATTCTATATACTCGGTACTATACAATTAATTTATAAAAATGTCAGATTTATACGAATTTTCATTATATTTTGTTAATATGAAATCGTTTGTAACATTAATCTTGAATGTTTAGGTGGAAAGCACATACTCCATAATATAATGATGTGGATTCACCCGCAGTGCACGTACCTATATATATCTAAACCGTGTAACAAAGCAGATGAGAGAGGTTTTTGTAAATTATATACTGACCAGAAAAAAAAAAAAAAAGGTTCATTGAATGAAAAAAAAAGAAGATATAATAAATTATTCTATACTATATACCAAACCGATTCTAAAAGTCATGAGTATTATTGAAAATATGAAAATCCCTTTTGTTAAATAATATACAATATTATTATAATATAGCATGTCGTATTTCCTTTAACACAAGGATTTGTCGTTGGTTCGTATAATTTTTTTCTCTTATATTTTATATTATTTACTATCAATAATATAATATAGTATTTAACTTATACGTTATACAATTCATATTGGGTCTTGGGTTTCACATTAAAGAAGGGACATTTCGTTTGACAATATTGTTGTTGCTATGTTATAAAATAATACATTATATAGTGGTACAAAATGTACAATGAAAAGTCGGTTATTATATACGAGTAGGTACATCGTATACAGTTATAACTATTTAGGTATCTTTCATTTTCGATTCGATGACTTCGAATTCGATAAGTAGGTATACCAACCGCCTACGGATTGACCCTTAAGCACCTTATAATATTATGTCGTCAATAAGGTGAAAACGATATTGTATTATTTATTATTATTTGTAAAAATTCATTTAACGGATAAAATTGTATTTTATGGAATTGGATGGAGACTTTAACGATGAAACACAATGCGCCCAATTTAGATAATAAATTTAACACTGATGATCCGTATAATATATTTTTATATATTTAGTGATAAATTTATTACTTATCTAAAATCTGAAAAATTGTCATCTGCATATTATGCTTTTTCTACCGTATTAATTAATATATTAGACGCGTATATTTAATTGTCTATTACCGAAAGATAATATATAACTACTTTTTATCATTTATAATTTTATATCATTTAATTTTCCTCTTCCATATATTGCAGCGAATACATTTTTATTTACTCGATTCGCACACAATTACGCCAATCTCCCATAGGCAGGTACAAATAAGTTCGTAATAATAATAATATATAAATCCAACCTATATATATACAAAATTTATTTACAATATGCAAGTGGGGGCGTGTTTTATCAGATTTATCCAATTATATTTTATCTATACGTTTCGATTTCCTATTATTTAATGCTCCATAGAGTGTATACATGCATAATATTATGTATAAACAGGTATAAATCGCAAGCAGGGAAACACATTTTATCTGCGGGATGTAGTCTGTAGGTATATAGTTATGCAGTACAATGTATGCAATTTAATGTGATTCCAATAAATAACGAATAGAAAGCTTTTAGATGTAGGTACTTATACTATTATCTATTCAAAATTTTATTTATCTTTGAATATAATCAATGAGTACAATAAGTAGATCGAAAATAAAATAAATATATACGTTAAATATTTAAATTATTACGTTTGTCTTTGCATTAACATAAAATTAAATACAACGGAATATATTATTATGTATATTAAATTTTGAATTATCTTCGTAAAACAAGAAAATATTTAATTAAATATATTTTATTACCAGCAATATATTGTTTGTATTTATTTTATAATAGTATATAAACTTCTTAAATATCAAATTTTAATATATATTATGAAATTTATTTAATAGACAATCTAATGCATTAAGAATAGAAAAAAATATTATAGCAACTATAAAAAAGAAGTTTGAAATACGTGCAGATAATAAGTATAAAAATGTTAACAATAATTTAAAAACGATTTAAATGTTAATTTAACTATTACATTATATTCAACTAAACTGTGACTGAAATTGTACCTGTATTTATGGTTGCAGGTATAATAAAGGATTGATTTTTTCTTTCACTTTTTTCTAGTGTAATAAACTAATAATTGACAATTGTATTTTGTATAAATCAAATTGTACCATTGAGATAAATTCTAGAGATAATGAATTTCGTTTTCATTTTATTGTATAACTACAATACGTGTGGTAAAATAAACTGGAGTGTCGTCTAGAAGTCTGAATTATATAATTTGGTATACGATTTCATTGTTATGGTTGGTCACCATTCTGGTAATTGTCGTATTGTCATATTTTGTCAAATACGCGCGGGATTTAGCGCGCAACGTCATCCAAAGAGTTTCGATATTGTTCGAGATGACTTTTTTCTCGTATGTTGCATTCATGCGTATGTCTCTTTGATTTTTTTTCGCTTTTTCTTCTTTTTTCGTTTTGGTTTTTATTATCGTTGTGTGTTTATAATATATGAAAAACCGAATTTGTTTGATCTTTTCGGAATACGTTAACGGGCGCCCCCACCATAGATCTATAAAAACCACACACGTATTATAATACGCATGCTGAATAATAATAACAATAGTAAATAAGTAATAATGATGATGATAAATATGATGATGATGATGATGTTGATGATGATGATGATGATGATAATAATATAAATAATAATAATAATAATATATATGACAGGAAACATCGATGGTATACGCGGTCAACGGCGACGGCGGCAACTAGAGACATCGACGGTTTTATCCTTCGTATCTGCCATTATACACCTGTCCAGGGCCACACGTATACAAGATCACCCAACATAAATCTAATGTGTGTATAGAAAGAGCGGATGGAATTGGTCCTGCGGAGTAATGACGGGAGGGGTGCGAGGCAATGGCGGTGCACGCTATACACAGACTCCTTGCCGGGTATTATACAAAAACAGGTTTTGAACAAACAAGAAATAAAACATAAAAATATAATAATAATGAGAAAGAGAACACATAACATAAAGTATATATTCATATACCTATACCTTGGTTATTTCTTCGAACTCTCTTTCACCTCTATACCACCGGCCCGCTGCCGACACAACTACAGTATAGAACAGAATGGAGCGAAACACCTTATCTATCCCTTCCTCTAAATATATGATTTATATATACAATATATATATATATATATATTATATACAGAGGGAATGTTTATAACCATCATAATATAACAAAATATTGGTTACAGTTAATATAGGTATATAATTTTATAGTAGTCGCATACATAGAGACGTATTTTTATATATAATATAAAAAGACTTCTTATAGTTATTAACTACCGAGTCTCTTCCGTATAAGAGTATTATCGACATGCCACTCAATGTATAATCACTGGGAGCCGCGAGGTGAAATTATAACCCCGCGGTTTGCGGACTTTAAAGGAAATTATTATTATTTTTTTTATTATTTTATTGTTTTACGCGCTTTTAGTCCTATACTTACATCCGTTAAACCTATTTTGCTAATACATTCATATAATAATTTATTTTGTTTTCTGAGGAATTACGCGTTATTGTTTCCATAATATAATATTATGAACGATATTGTGTAACGATGTAAACAAACGTTTCAATTAAAAAATAATCACCAATAATTAATGTATATTTCTAATAATAATAAACTATAAATTCAACGCAACTAATATTTGACGGTGCTAAGGGGGGCAATAGGGGCCGCGCGGTTCACAAATGTATTTAGACCCCGCTATTCTAAACTATAAATTTTAAAATTTTAAATTTAATATAATTTTAAACTTAAAAATGTAAATATTTAACATATAGGTATAACACTTATTGGCTAGGTGTTGAAAAAACAAAAATGTATTACTTATATTTAACTATATGTTTATTTTTTTATTTTATTATAATATTATTCTTTTTAAACTATAATACGGCAATAATTAAATGCATTAAACTTGTTATCTATGTTCTATGTATAAAACTAATTATTCTACTATATATTAGTTTATATAATATACTTAAGCTATCCAAAAACAAATTCTTATATAGGTACGTTTGAATTTACTTTGCCCAAAAAGAGGGACTTTGTCCTGCAAAAGTTAGCGCCGTTACTGGTCGAGTCTCGAGTAATATTTATAAATTATAATAATCTATATATAAATTGATCAGTTATCGATGTACTTGCAGTGAATCCGAGACACAAGATTACAAAAAATAAACTCACGGAGAAAACAAATATCAATTATTTTCGTGAGACCGAGGATATACGCAAATTATATTTTGTGTATGGATATAAATTTAAATTTTGTGCGTGCGTATCGAACATAAATAACAAATAGTACCTATCTATTATATAATATTACTGTTGCACAATAATTTTTCGTTGGCGCATAACAAATAATTAAGAAATACGTCCAAATGTAATAATATTATCATTATCGTCCGGTAAGAAAAATAAAATAAAACCATGTTTCTGGTCGAAGCGTTTATCAATATAATAATGGTCGTCGGCACGATTTATAAACCAAAGAGTTTGGTATTATTATGAACTAGTACGTGCCAACCAGTTGCGGTGTATATAATTTAATATATCATTTTACATATTATGTTATTATTATTATTAATTCGACCGTATCGCGCAAACGTACAATCGTATTTAGCGTTTTTCCGGAGGACCCGGTGACGATATCCGGACAGGTCGTTCGCGATTTTCGGTCCGTCTCGCCACGAGCTTAAGACACGCGCGTCTCTATCGCTGACACACGCGCACAGCCTCCGGTTAACTGGACTACACGGAGTTCAAGGTGACTGGCTGCATCGCACTTTGAGGGGCGTCAGTAATTTCCCATTTAAATAAAATATTATATTGCACATTATTATATACCTACTCGTATTATTATTATTATTATATATTTATATTGTGTTTGAGTAAAACCGCGGAAATATTACAATATGATAAATCGATAACGTTTAACATATACGCGTTTATTTTTTTTTTTATCAATTAAATAGTAGATTTTTCAGGTATTTTTTTTTTTCCCCCCCATTCATCTTCGGGCGTTCAATTACTACGCATTATATAATACGTATACGCACGCTCAACGGCGCGTCCGTTGAGTGAATAATGCTCGTAAATTATAAATACTGTAATACGATCGTACAATAATAAAAATGCTGTATGGATTTTATGAAATAATTGTACGCGTGATGTATTAACTATTAAGTATTATAATATTTATTACAAAATATTTATTTGGTTATACTGCTGGCTGTCGGTTGTGAACGAATCGTATTTCTACGCGCGTTAACACAAAAAAAAAAATATACAAATCATAAAATATATTATATAATGTATAGTTGTTACTTCTCGGGTGAATTATAAGTACATTATTATAATATTATTATACTTTTTGAACAGTATTCGACCCGCAGCGACATGCCGACATAATAATATATTATATAATGCTAATTGGTAAAATGTTGTTATAATTATTATTACTTATTAGTGTTGACTATAGAACAGGTGATTTTTGTAATGTCAAGTCGTAGTAGTCGCGTACCTATATAATATAATTATAATATGTATGTACAATAAACAAATCTACATAATAATAAATTACCATTTAAATACGTATAGCGTTACTTAATAGCTATTAATTATCATCACTAATTTGGTTTTGTTTCCTGCAGGCCATGTTATATATTATATACAATAATTGTAATGTAATAATATGACTTCTCCGTGAACTCATCATCCATCGTCAAAGGAACAAAAACAAATCGAATATTTTTATCATCAAGACCTTGCCCATATTTCATTTATATACTTATCACGAGCTTGTTCTATACTTATACTATACTAGGGGTAACGGCCTTTTAGACCAGCCCTCCAACTTCCAAGTATATTCTCCTCCATCTGTATCTATCCTCTGCAGCTTCTCTTCATTGTATTCCAGCTTCTATATTCTTTCTACATCTTTTGTGACACAATCCTCCCATCTTAGACGAGGTGCTGCTGGATTTTCTTCAATTACGGTCCTTGTTATTTAGCCTTGTTTCCTCCACGCATGTCCTGCCCATTTTTAGTCTTCTAACTAAAATTTCTTTTGTGATGTTAGGGCGTTATTAATACTCTTATACGTAGGTATATATAGACAACGTGCATATTTTGTGATACACGTTTTTCAAGATCATATTATATAAATATTAAACCGCTATGACATAATATATAAATTAGTATAATATTTAGTTTGAAATTTTTTTTATTCGTTCACAACATAAATCATATTATAACGCAATTATAATAATAGTTAGGTATATTTTATAATATACTTGTCAAATCTCAAATATAATTATAATATTTTCTCAATTATAATTTTTGCGATTAGTATAAGTTTTTTTTGTACACTTTTAAATTTATAAAAATTATAAATTGTTGAAAGCTTCAGGCAATCATCGTTCAATTTATCGATCGCGCCCACAGTTATTATAATTGTGACAAAAGTTATAAATCACGGTTACAATATTATCATTTATTATAAATTATAATTTATTACGTATTATTAGGAGTATATTACAGTATAATACTAGGTATACTCGTATTATTACATAATAATATAGTATAATAATTATATTTAGTGAAATTTAGACGATCGTATTTACCTGTAATATATACATTAAACATATATTATGTAATAAACTAATAACGTATTCCGGTGGTAATTTAATATTCTTCCGACATAGGTACCCAATCGACTGCTGTGAATCTGTGATATTATTATTGTCTTGAGAATTATAATAGCATTGTCGTGGCCGAAGCGGCATACACTATAATATGATGGCGTGCACGGGTTCACGTTTTATATGTTATAATGGATTACAATAAATAAAAAGTCCACCCGCTGGTTATACATTATAATATGAATAATACCGCTGTACACATTCCGCACCATCCTATCATCAAAATCAAAAGTCATCGTCTTATCATTCCGTGTTATAGTTCTCAAAACTTGACATTAACCTGTGTTTATTATACTACACAGTACCTACTGCGCATTACGATTCTTATCCTCGAAATTAATAAACCGTTTTTCAAAAGTTCATCTTTGTGATACAATTATGCTAAAACAATCATAATACGAAAATATTATATATATTTTTTTTTTTTTAACATTAAACTACGTGGATAATTTTACCACACTGATTTTGTATATACATGGCGGAGTTATCATAATATAGAATTTAGTATGTTATTGTTATATTAATAGTAATATTAAGCTGCATCCGAATTGCGTCCGAAAAAAAACAGGTCCAAACTCCGAATTGCGTCCATGATTTTTTCGTAAAGCATCCGCATTGCGTCCGTGGTTTTCACATCCGAGTTGTATGCATGGTTTCTATTTTTATTGTAAATATACTCGTATTTAGTGGGAAAAATATTTTATGTATATTATATTAATGTCATGTTTAAAAGTTGCCCTAAACCCTAAACTATTCTATCAATTATTTATTATTCAAGGTGCTCAAAATAACAATTATACATTTATACTCCTTTACCTTTTAATTTATTATTTAAGGATAATTAACATTAAAAAATAACGTGAAAATATCATGCACACAACTTGAATTTGTCGTTAAGAATACGCGGACGCAATTCGGACCCTTTACAAAAATATCGCGGACGCAATTCGGATCTGTCATTGAAAACGCGCGAACGCAACTCGGACAAAATACAATTTTCGGACGCAATTCGGATGCGCCGAATATTATAATTAATTTATTATAGTTAAATGGAATTTTTTCATAATTTACATTAGATACTAAATATTCACAATGTTTAATTTGATTATTAAAATTAAAGAAATTTAACAATTTGGTTTATAATAATTAGGTAATACCTAATAATTACCTTCTAAATTATTATATTTTGTTAAAAATTATAATAAATAATAAATAATACACTGCAGATTTATAATATATTTAGACTCTTCAGATAGAAGATGTTTTCGAAACATTTAGAATATTTAATTTAATTAAGTGTTGTGACAATTGACATTATTTAATTGTAATGAAAAAATGGAACAAATTACCAATAGATAATTATTAAGTAATAAGTAATGAAAAATTGTTAATACCTATATACAATTTTTTTTTCCATTGGGTTTTCCTTTTGTTTATAAAATAAAAGTCTATTATTATTGGTTGATACTATCGTACAGTTCTCAAGAATTGTACGAGTAGGACTCAGTACTCCATACCACGTATATGGTAAGTGGGTTATTGACATTTCCAGAAGGTCTGCACGGCAGCGGTAATATCACACGTATATACTCGTATACTGTCTGCATGCAGCCTTCGGCAGCCACGGCACGGAGGACCACGATTAACTGGTTTCCGACCCATGTGTGTTGTTGTTACTTATTATTATTATTTAAAAAAAAAAAAAAACAAGTTTGCAGATTAGAAAAATGAGCCTAGAACACGATCATCTAGGTATGACTAACTATAAAGAGGGTTTTAGATGCTGTAATATGGTAACAAAAAATGCACGCAGGCAATTAAAAATAATAATAATAATAATAATAATAATAATAATAATAATAATAATAAAAGTATTTAAAAATAATGGGATCGTTGTTGTAACAGTATCTATAAGTTGGAAATCTGAATAAATGCATGTATATATATAATAAAAGTAAAATGAAAATGAAAAATGATGCAAAATTGATTGTGAACAACACATGATTACCATCCGGATATATGCCATGACGATACGCTTTGAAATATCGACGGCTAAGATCAAAAGGATATTATGAATAACACAACTATCACATTATGGAATAAAATAAAAAAATGTCAATAGCAAAAAGTATTTTAAAGAAGCCTCATAACGGTTATTTTCACAGTAATAACCCACTGTACAAAATGCTGTTACATAAATGTTTAAAAGATATTACTTTGTAACTTGTAATGTTACAATACGAGTGGCATTTGGGTAAAAATAATATCGCTGCAACTGCTAATGCCCTGTGTTTGGTAACATAATAGGAAACAGTAATAACACATTGTTTTGTAATATTTTATCAATGTTGCAATATTTACATTACAGAAACATATAATTAAAACATATAATTTAGAAAAAAAATGGTAAAATTCAAATATGTTGTGATGCGTCGGTTTGAACCATGATCGGTGGTATTTACCTAGTTTTGGAACCTACGCCTTAGCCTACCTACCTACCTATCAGATGGTAACAATTGTTTAAATCGACATATTTAAATAATAGTTAATGATACTAGAAGCTATTATTTCTTATTCATCGACTATTGATAATGACTTATTTACGTGGGTTAAATCCCCCTTGACCATTTTTTCAAGTTATATTTTTTGATATAAAAATTATTTTTATCAACTATATCCCCTTTAGGGGTATTTTAATATTTTCTAATACATCTTATATCTTAATCCTTGACAAAATCCTAAATACGGTATACACCACTGACCGTTGATACAGTATATATTTCTGAATAATATTAGACATAAATAAATATTGTAGGAGTTCTCACGGTGGGGGTTTGAGGGGGGATATCCTAGATATATATGCAATATGTTCAAAATGTTCAAAATGTTCAAAATATTTAAGGTACGTCTGTACAATGCACGCTGCTCAGAACAGAATAACAGACAATCGGTGATCGCGCTAAATCTACAAATACACAATTACTACACAAGTACTACAATTACGAAAGTGACCGATTTTAAAGGCCCAAAATACTTCATAATAAGTATATAATATATAAATAATAAATTTCCCATACATTCTTATTTATGGTCACAATAAGATGCAGGTATATTATAGCGTCATTCCATTACCATTGTACATAACAAAAAGGTAACAATAGTTTCAAGATAAAAATCGCTAAACTGCATTAATATTAATAGTTTATTATGGTTAACATATGCCAAATACAGCAAATGATACTATATTATTAGAATAATATTTTCCTAGAAGTTTTAATTAATATACATTATACATTTTTATTTTTAATAAACCTGAATAATTGTTATATTTAAAGTTATGTGATACAATGACTATTGGATAGTTAAATTTTCAATGTAGTAGGTAATACTGAGTGAAATTATAATAAAGAAAATAACATTTTGTCGTCTTAGTGTAAATATACAATATTGCATCAATATAGTAATTTCTATAAATTTAAACATTCAATCAATGTTATTCTGTAACATTAAATCACAATAATTATATTATTTCTTATGAAACAATCATGGAATATCGCATCAATGATAATATGCAATATTCCATCTACAGTAAATCTTTAACATAAATATAATGTTACATGATAACATTTAACACATTATTTATATAAAACATTTTTAAAATATTGCATTTATATCAATTGGTAATATTATTTATGAAACACCAAATCAACATACCAGCAATGTTTTGTAACATACTTTGTACAGTGGGAATATTATAATAATGTTTTCTTATATTATAACTTTATAAGTAATATTATATTATATAACTACGTTAGTTTTAAAACTTGTTTTAAATATAGATGCACATTGCACATAGGTTTGATTAATTATTTTATTATTATCCGTTTTTTAGCTCATAGATGTAACACATTTATAAATGATTAACTACACTAAGAATAAGACAAGATTTAACGTTTTTTACACTATACATAAGACGAATACAGTTTTATATAAATAATAATAATAATAATAATAATAATAATAATAATAATAATAATAACAATAATAATAATAATAATAATAATAATAATAATAATAATAACAATATACCTACAAACATATATATTTTTTATTATTTATACTATTATTATATTATCACGGACTACCTTTACGTATTATCACCGATGTGATACTATATTATGTTTTGTATACAGATATTTTTTGAAGGCCAAACAAAAAAGATCGACACTCGCGTTTATTATTATATTACACTTATTGTGTATATTGTATATTATATATTTTTTTACCCTTGCTTGTGTATGGGATGTATTCGTTTTCAACAGCACATGATTATGAGATATTGAAATTCAAACAACCGTAAACAATATCAAATCGGTAATCATTTGTTGTAAAGAATAACATACCCGACTACTTATAATTTAGAATTGTTTATAGTTTATTTTTGTTTCGGATACGAGTCATGGGAACTAGCGAACCCTTTTCATTTCGAGCAACATATTTTAAACAGGTAAGTATTCAACACGATACCTTCCCGGTTATCAGTTGTTGTCAAAGATCGATTTTGTTCACTATAAAAAACAAGTTATATAATATTTTTATTTTTTTAATGGGGAACCTACACAATTATGAATTAAAAGTTCACATTTAATATTAGATCATTTTATTTTCAACAAATGAGATCTATTTATTTATATATTATTTGAAAATTATAAATACACAAAGTCGTGTGATTATAATGAAAGGAAAAACATAATGATATAATGACTGAAAATTAATATATTATAATATAGGTATTTTAAAATAATAATATAATGTATTAGCATTTATTATTTAATAATGTCTAAACATTAAAAAAAATCATTATTAACAATTTTTAATATTAATTATAATTAATGTTCAAGTATAGACATATAGTTACAAAGCAGATTATAAAAAAAATAATATATAGGTACTATTTAATATTACTTAAACTACCTACTATTTTTTTTTAAATTAATATAATTAAATATAAAATGTTAGATTTAATTTAACTATACTAAATAGAACTCATTTCTAATTCTAACGATGTTATAAAAAAATACACGGTTTATTTATTTTTTTTATTTTTTATAAAGTAGGTATGTATGTAACATGTAAGTTTAAATGTATCAAAAATTAAATCTGTCTTATATTTTCAACGACATAAACATTTAACGAGCGTACTTTGTAATTATAGATTGTATGGTATAATTACTATTTACGACAAACTATACGAGTACCTAATTGATTCAACATAGATAAATTTTGAATTTGTGTCAAATTGTTATAACAGCCAATATAGTAAATATATTTACATATATTATAATTTATAAGATTATTATAGATATTAGAAATTAGACTAATAAGTATACTTTCCATAAATATAAATTCAATTCCTATTGATCTATATTATACATTTATACCTATTATATGAAATTAAGAATTAACGCGAAATAGAAATCATTATAATTTTTTTCTAAATTTAAAAATACAGTAAATAATAAATAGGTATATAATTAATTTTATTTTTACAAATAGAACTATTTTTTTTTTTAATTAATAAATAAAAAAAAATTATGGTTGATTTGATGTAATAATACAAATAATAATAAATATTATTAAATAATTAATATAATCTTGGCTCATAAATATAATGGTATTAGTTGATTTCAATCAGGCTTCAATAATATATGCATCTATAATTATTAATTATATATGTAACATGTACATATTGTATGTAATATGTGTGTGTGTGTGTGTGTGTGTATTAAATAAAATGAAGTTACATTAATATGAAGATTACAGCTATATGCCTATACAAAATTTAATTTATGGATATAGTTATAACAAAATTATAATCAACTGAACAACCCACGGGCGTAGGTATAAATTTCCTATGGGAGGGGTTCAAATTAGTGTTTAGTGTTTACGGTTGGAAAGTGGATATAGTTGGTACTTTATTTAGGTCATTTTTTAAATTTCTCAAAATTGACCCTATGCGATAGAGAAACGACAAAAAAATTTAGATTTCAATATTTGACAATAACTCGAAAAATTTTGAAGTTAAATACTTGAAAATTTTATTGGGTATTCACATAGGGATTTTATATATGTGGTAAAATTTTGCGACCGTTACGTTAATTTTTCTACAAAATAAAGGATTTTGAATATTTCGTAAAATTTTCATTTTTATATATTATATAATGTTTGAAAAAATTAGCAATTTTGGATTTTAAGGTCTGAAAATTTTACTGAAGTATATTCACATATTACTCGTACTTAACATATCATATCAAAATATTAAAAATATTCCTATTCTCAATTTTTTTTTATATAGCTGTTTAAAGTTGATATTTTTAGTTTAAACGAAAATATTAGAATTCATACGAATATTCTTCTTATTATTTCTCCATACTTTTAAAATAAAAATTAATAGAAAAACAAAAAATTTGGAAATTTTTATTGTAGTATAATATTGGTATATATCTTAACGTATTTCCAAATATTAGGAAAATCTCAAGACTTATTTTTTTTTTTTCTATGTATTCTTCCTATTATATTTCAATATGTTACAATAATAATAAATAAAATTGACAATTTTTTTTATGATATTGACATTTAGGTGACAAGGGATTTTATGAGCAATTATATTGAACTTAAGAGACTTGAAAATTTTATAGGGTGTTCATTTATGTACTTATATGTGTACCCCCATAATATGTTCCCTATATATTTTAATATTATAATATTTAATAAATAATGTCAACATTTTATTAAATACCTATACATTATCTGACTGAACTTCGCTTAGAATCGTTTTTCGAATGCAATGGTTTATCATTATCGATTGATTCTTTATTATCTACGTATATTATTAGATGTACAAAACATTTTTATTTCCAATATTATATACCTATTATAATAATAAATTAATAAATGGATAAAAATATTTTAATTAGAAACCATTTATATTTTTGGGTTATTTTATCTAGTGTAAACTTAGTTGGAGGGGGTTTGAACCCCCCAAACCCCCCCTTACCTACGCCCTTGGAACAACCATATAATTATAAATTTATTACTTATTATATACATATATTATACAAAAAAAATCAGCAATTTTTTTTATTATTATTTTTAATATTTGAAGACTCCTTACAATTTTAATTCATAATTAATTGTTTCATTTTAATATTATAGTTCTTTGTGTACTGATTAATGGACAATAAATTTGACGTATTAGATTATATTAATATATTATAATAAAAATGTATCATGCTATAATATCACAACGAGATTTCCTGTGATACATGAGTGTCGATATGGACGTGTCCTTACTCACACCAACTACACGTAAACACAGTAAAGTATTTTATGGGGACATTAAAAGCAAACCGAAGCCCAAACGATCTTATTAATATTTAACAGTTTCTTTGTGTTAGGTAGGTTATCTGTCCGTATAATAAGCGTTCAACGTTCAATAAGAACTCGAGAAATCGTAGCTTTAAACGGATAAATGAAACCGGCTTATGATAGACCTAAGATTACCTACACATGACACAAGTATGTATAATATATTATCGTTCGCTAGAGGACTTAAATCATATAATAATATACGGTTATATTTTAGTGTCTCAACGTGTTTTTCCGGATTAATAATATTATGAACAACAAATGAGAGACGTATATTTATGTTGTAATATAACATTTTTTGGTTTACTTAAATTCAAAATTGTATAATAGGTATTATTATTTTTAGTTAAATTTTATTCGTATATAATTCAATTTTAATATGATTGATCTTTTTTAAAAATTAATTAATCCTCCGCATTGTGGCATTCATGTCGTTATGTAATTTAAACGATACATCTATGGATAAACACGGACGGACGTCTTATACAGTGAAATTGTAATCTAATCTTAAATATGTAAATTTATGAAAATTTGCAAGTACAAAATAAAACAATATTGCATATTTTATAATTTTATATTTTTTAAATTAAAATATGGAAACATTAATCAAATACAGGACACGGTTGAATACACTGCTGCAGTATTTATTATTGCGTTCGGTGCGAAAAGTGTGTCCTCAGTCTTCGCAATCGACCATAATATATTTATTATATCAACACAAGAAGAAGAGAGAAATAAAATATTAAAAGCAGCCGCAAGAAGACCGGGAGATGATGGGGCGAGTCGGTGAACGGCGTGTTCACACTCTCTGCAGCGCGTTCCGTTTGCACGGCAGAACGTGCATTCTTCGACTAGTTCGACTGCCTTCATTGTATTTACGTTGCCGCTTTATATATTATGATTGTCGTACACCATCGTCTGGTCGGCATAATAATATATTTTTCTCGGCGTGTGTCTACCTGTGCAGTCTTGGTCGAGCAGGTAACCGGGGGTTACCAAAATATAACATCATATGCGTATAATTGTCCTCGGGCTTTCAACAATAATATCGTGTTCATTGTGTTCAATGAAATCACGTTGGGTTTACGTTTTTGGGCGCGACAATCGAGTTCTTGTTTACACCGTTCAAACGGTCTGGCCGCAGACTGAATGGACAGAACCAACAGAGCCAGTAAGTTTTTTAGTTTTTTACACTCGTTGTATGAGTATACTAATAAATTATATTATTATTTATTATAATGGCGTTATGATTTATTTCCACATGAAACAATAATAATATTAAAGTTATAATAATTTTACAATGTGATTTCCTTCTAAGTATAATTTTTCATATTGAGTTCATATTCAGACTCGATACGAATCCCTGTGAAAGTGAAATATGTATCGCAAACGCCAAACATTTGAGTTTATTGTGAAGTTTCAATTGTAATTACACCTATTTGATCTTATTACAATAATGTTATTCATCGTTAGAATTATTTCATGTTATATTTTTATATATTACAAGACTAGTATTTAAATATTGAAGTCACGTTGGAATGTATTTCGATTTTTTTATGAGGTATTTGCAGTTAAGATTTGTTGATTTTGTTTAATATTATAATACACATTGACATTCATTTAAATTTTATACTATTAAATGGAAATTTTAAATATACGTATATCTATCGTATAAACGGCATCATTAAAATTTAAAATAATTAAATTTCATTCAAAAATGAATACAATTTTCATTATTATAATATATACTTGTTTAGCATTCATAACATAACAATAATAATCAAAAACCAAAGGAAGGGATACAGGTGTAAAGAGAATAATGTTCAATTTTGATTAAAATTTCGGAAATACAATTTTAAGCGAAGTTTATCAAGATTGACAAGATTGATTCAAATTTTTATATTTATTAGTTTCCAAGTGCAATTTATACATTATACACCCATAAAACCCTTAAATTAGTCATCTCAATACCCAAATCTGACAATACTTCGCTCAAAATCGTATTTCCAAATTAAAAAATTTATCATTGCATTCAAATTTTTATCAAAAATCAACACTATTCTCTTTATACCTGTATCCCTTCCACAGTAATATCAGCTCGTTTTTTTATACTTTAAACAGCTATAAAAGAAATAATAATTGTAATATTCACTATAATTTAAAACTGAGTTAAGTAATATGTACTTGAGCTTCAATAGCTTCAATTGAATTTTTTGTTCATTTTATTTAAAATTATTGTAAAACATTAAAAGAAGAAGAAACCATATAAATTCTTTAAATATCGATTTAACTCAAATTTCAATTTTCAACACATAAAAAAAATAGATACTTGAGATTTTTTTAATATTTTAGTATCATGTTAAGTAATACGTAATTATACTTCATTAAATTGTTCAGAACTTAAAACCCAAAATTGCCAATTTTATGAAACATTATATAATTATAATAATTATATTAGATAAAAACGTGAATTTTATGTAATATTCAAAGTTCTATATTTTCTCAAAAAACTTAACGTAACCGTTCCAAATTTCATCACGTAAATATAGTATCTGTGAAGGTCCATAATATTTTTAAGTCTCTACATTTAATATTGCCTGAGTTATCTAAAATATTGAAATTGATTACGTTAAAATTTCAGTTCTTGTGAAAAATACCGTTTTTATCATTTTTTGGTCGTTTTTCCTATTGCATAAGGTCAATTTTGAGAAATTCAAAAAATGACCTAAATATAGTACCAACTACATCCACCTTCCAACCGGAGATATATGCTATATTCGTGAAAATCTAGGAGCATTATTTCGGGTAGAAAAAGTGTTTTTATATGTATAATTTTTCAATAAAACAACAATATGCAAAAGGAGGGGAAAAATATGAACATAACAAAGTGTAATATTGCTATAAAATTAATTACTGTGGTTTGTGTGAAGTTGATAATAATTTAAAACTAGATTTTGAAAATTAAAATAAGTAAATTTTTAGTATTTTAATAATGATCATTGAATCAATAAATTGTGTATGTATGTAAAATCTGTAAAACTAAATATTTAACGATATAATAATATTTTAGAATAATCGTATTTTGAATTGCATTCCAATGGAATGCTCGCATATTCTTAACTATTATATTATTTTATTATAGGTATATATCTGTAACTTTATTACTGTTTTACTGTACCTGCTGTACCTATTAATATAAACATTATACACATTCGTGTATCGTATCTCGTTTAGATTTGCCGGAGGTTAGTTAGTTAAATGCTTATTTAATCTCAATAATAGGTATATATTTTATTCGGCAAGTTTTTGGTTATATATTATAATATAAGTAATAATATTTTTAATGAAATTTGAATAAATAATTATTATCGTTTGTCGCGTAAAGTATAAACGTTCTATATTATATCTATATAATATTCTATATATTTGCATATTGCATTTGCAGTGAATAATTATAATACATATGCGTAAGTGTATAAATGTATAATTATTAATATGACACGTGAGTATGATGAATATACCTACAATATTAAACAGTATTTATACATGATATATATGCAAACTATTATATCATTAATTTTAACAAACGATTACTGCAAATTAAAAAAAAAAAAAATAAATAAGTACCACCTCTATACATCGTATATACGAGTATTTCATATTTCAATATCTATTATTATAGAGAAGTTAAATTTTGTTTTATTCGTTTTAATATAAATTATAAAGAATATTATTATATTTTTATTACTGTATATAAAAATATGACATAGATTACGACGTATAATGTTTGAAATTTAAAACGTGATATTACATGCGCTCGTATAGTTGTATATAACAACGTCGTCATCACTACTTTTGTAGTCTTCCGAGTTTATAACGAACGTACCCACTAAGATATTGTCAGATGGTAGGTATTTTTATAATACCGTATAACTATAATGTAAAACTATATATTATAGATACATTTATAATATCATTTACCTACGTATTATTATACCTGGTACCTGGTATACGTTTGTTTATGTATATATGCGTTGAACACTACGTAAGTGTACACGTATTATATCCTAACTATTGATTCATGTACCGACGGTTAATTTATTATGCAAATGTCCAAGACATGCTTATGGGATACGTTCGTAAGACGTTTACGAGTGTATGTATAACTTGTCCTCGTTTTACTCTATCGTTCACCCTGTAAGTATATTATGTATAATATTGTATATTTATAAAAAATAAAATAAAATATATATGCGTGTAAATCATACACAAAGTTCTTGTAACCACGTGCTGTTATAATAATTATGGTCGAGAATATTTCTTCCTTCTTTAGTATATTAATTTAATTTAATTTATTATTATTATTATTATTATTTGTTCCCTGTATGGTTAAATTGTTGCGTGCGACTACCAAAAGTATGGTAAACTCTTGCAAATGGTTTAAGAATGGAAGTTTATATCAAAATAACAAAAAAAAAAATTATATTACCCTGTATAAGTACCTACCTATATATTTTATAATATGTTGTGTACACTATATAGACTATAGAGTAATTATGATGAAATTTTAAACTATAATATTGTATTCGTAACCGTTGGACTTGGTATTAAACTATCTATTTATCGAATAATTTACAAATTCAATAAAACACCCAACACCCAACACTCTCATACTCGTATGTTGCATATTTATATATAAGACTTATACTTGTAAATAGTTGGGTGACTATAGGCTATGATTATTATTACAAGTAATCGTGTTTAACATAACCGGATGTTTGCGTGGAAGGCGAAAAAAATTAAATTAAAAAAAAAAAAAAAAAAACGGTTCGTCAAAAATATTCGTCTTCGCTGTATATAATGTGATTATTGTTAATATACCTACTCTATAATCTGCCCGGTGGCATTGATCGAGATAAATATCTGTAACACTGCCGATTATGGAAGAGTGTTCTGTAGACGAACATTTAGAATGAAGGTGTGCACGTCAACGGTTCCCAAATAAATAAGTATTATTATCGTTGAACAAGTTGTATTCAACATCAGTTAAAAGTATAAAATAATATAATAATAATTTACATGCAATATCTGCAGGTAGGTATAAAAATATAAATTTAACACGAGTCAATTATTATTATATTTTAACCATTATTATATTATATTATGCTGAGGAGACGTAAATATTTAGCACATATTACATGATGTGTATTATTTTATATTTATAATTATATTATCTATATATTTGACTCGTTAAATACTTCTCGTAAATGTTTATAATAAATAAATTAAAAAATTCTGAATAATTAATATTTTATCAACATAATAATAATAATAATATACAATAAACGGTTTCTTCAATTTTATATCAGTAGGCAATAAAACAAAATATTTTAATTTAGTATTTTAAACTTTAAAGTACGCATGATAACATGATAAAATTGACATAATTATCTTATTATCTATATACTAATAGTCAAATATAAATCTTAATAAAGTAACACCGATGTCATGTTTTTTGTTATATTTAAATTTAAACATTAAAAAATGTCACAATGTTACAGTGAATAATAATGAACATATAGAAATTATAATTTAATTTTTAAGACAGCAGTACAGTATGTTAAACAATTATAATATATTATAATATAATTATGCGAATAAAAAAATAATAAAATTTAATATTATATTAATCAATAGTTCTTATTTTAGGTATGAACATTTTAAAGGTGAAACTGATTAAGATTACATTATGATTAATTTACGTTTTATATTAATAAATTATCCTATTAATAATAATTATTATAGTAGTATAAATAAATAAATAGATTTATATTAATTTTATTTCGCAAATATATTCTAATATTATTATATATAAAATATATCAAGTTTTCAAGTTAAAGTTACGTAATTATAATATATATATTTTTTAATACGTAACAACTTTAATATTATTATTCTTTAAAGAGGTATATGAAGTTATTCTCACAAGTGCGATTGGAACAATGTTTCCAGCTGTAATAATGTTAAGCAATTTATATAACATTATTGATCAGACTAAAGTCATCTAAGGTCATATCATATACATTTACTGATAAATTGATAATATACTTCATAATAATTTAAAGCCATAATAATCAATGACCTTTATGCTTTATCCATCATCCAACGGTTCGAATATATAATTATATATATTTTTTATTCCACAGTTATCTCGATTAAAATGTTTGATATTGTTATTATTATTATGGCGTAAATTAAGATTTTACAATTTTTTTTCAATATTTATAATTTAATAGGTATTATTATGAATTGTATTTAATTTAATAAAAATAAATTCGTTTATTTATAAAATAAATTTAATGTAAATTCGAGATAAATTACTGTAAATATAGGCAATTACATTACATTAGAAAGATTAAGTATTAAGAGCAAATTTAGAACCTATTCATGGATTATGTATAGTTATTAAATAATTAATATAATATTCATTATTTGTAATGTTATATTACCTATACGAAATTTAGACTCAAGTCCGAATAGCGGACAAAATACAAAATAATCCAGCACTGCTAATCCACGAGGATGGAGTTGCAATGCCAAGACTCAAGTCCCGCCACCCGTTTCTCACAAGATTAGGAGTAATAATAGACCATAGATGTCTTCAGCAAGACCCGTTGTAGGAAGAATGGGAAAGAGACATCCCAACTAACGGTTTCTTAGTGGCTAATGTACACAGTAAACCTCCAGGGTAGGACCTTTCCCGTAAACTGTCGACAAAGCTGAATCACATACGCACAGGACAAGGTCGGTGGTAACGATATTCGGACGTACAAGTGTATTACACGATTTTTCTTCTATTTAATTACGAAATTTGTTTGTTTCCGTAGTGATGAATATAAAAATAATATTACATTTTAGGAACGAAAAATAAGAATAAATTATAGCATACGGACCAAACACAATATTATTTTAAATAAATCAAATAAATTTGTATGTACCTATGTATGAAAAAAGTTTAAGATTTGTGTCTAAAAAAAATATTATATTAATATTATTAAAAGTTTAAATTTTGTAGAAAAATTTACTTAAAGGTTCTAAAATTTAATCGCGTATGTATAGTACCTATACTACCTATGTAAATATCCAATACAATTTTCAAGTCTCTAAGTACAATAGTGCCTATAAGTTATCAGGCACTATTCAAATTGATTACGTAAAAATTTCAGTTTTCGTGAAAAATTCCGTATTTTCGATATTTTTTGGTAGTTTTCCTATCACATAGGATCAATTTTTTTAGAAATTTTAAGAACGGCTTAAATAAAGATATAAAAATGACACACATCATTGTAAAACCATTACACTTTTCGTTTCGCTCAGAATTTAAAACTTGGTGAAACTTTTTCAGTGTTTTTTGTGAAATCTTAAATTTTGTATTAGGTATGCTGAAATTTATAGGTGGTGGGTGGGTGGGTCTTAAAAATTTTTATTGCTACATTGAATTCATGTACCTAGTGTTTGTGCTGATACTCACCTATTTAGCTATGTACCTATTTATTTATTTATTAGTTCTATGAAGTTATTTATTTGTTTATTTCAATTTTTCTGTTAACTAGTAGTAGTACTAGTATTTTATAAATTTTATAAGTATAATAATATTGCATTCAATAAAGGTCATACGATAATAAAATAACCTATAAGAAACAGTTGACCTTTTAAATTTTACTCAATTCTCAGAATAAAATAAATATTGTTGCTATATTCCCGAAAATAGCCATCAGTATTATTCCAATCCACGAAAGCTTAATTCAATTAATCAAATAAATAATTTTTATGATTTTTTGAGAATTCAATATTTCGGAAATAAATAGAATATAGAAATATCTATTTAAAAATTACACGTAAAAATAATAACAAAATATACTATAAAATAATAATTAATCAGTAAAATTTTTGAGTTTTTACGCCTATTTATTATTTAGTATTTACGTTTCACAATTTATAGCTAAACAACTGTAATAGTTTCATTGATAATATGTTTATGAATAAAAATTAATAACCTTTCGTAATGTTTTAATTTATTAAACATAACTTGTTAAACATGGATTTTATTATTTTATTTTTATTGACATTATATTTTAAAATAAATTTCTAAAAAAATGAATGATTTAAAATTATCTTTTTCAATAAATATAATATCAATGAATATTATAAAAATGAAAAACACGATTTATGAATCGTTAATAACGTAAAATACTTTAACGTAATAATAATTTGATGACCGCTAATAAACTATTAGGTATTAAATATTAATCAATAAGAATTCATTTAGATTTATATGTAATTTTAAATATTAATAGCGTTACATGTGCTTGTTGAATGATTTTTAAACGAGGACGATGAGGTCAAGCATTAAAAAATGTAAATAAAATACTTAAATACCTAATAAGTATAATGTAATATATTATTTTAAAATAAAAGAATGTAATATAGCTAGCGCTCTCTTGGAAATAAATTTTCTATTACACAGTAACAGAGCTAAATGGTTTGTATTTTTTTTTATTGTACGGCGTAAGAAAAATTTATATACACTTACGACTTTCTCGTTTTCATAATTTTCTTTTTTAATTATGGTATTACTTATTACAGATATAATTATATTTTTATTATAAACAACTAAAATAATTATGTGCATAAAATAGTTTTTATCAAATTGTCGAATAGAATATTGTAATTTATGTGCCAGGAGGTAAAAATGTCTAAAATACGGTCCAATGCTTATCAAAAAAAAAAAAAAAAAAAAATCGTCATTCATACTCGTAATATCCTAATACAGTAATAGCTAATATTGTTACGAATTATTTCCCAATAGACCAAGACCATTCAATATACATGTTTTTACACAGTAATTTATTTATAATTTTAAAGGCAAATCAATTTAATTAATTATAATTAAGTAAATTGATCGTTTATAATAATATGTAACATTCTACATTAAAATTAATAATTATTAATCTCTTGATATAGAAATATCATCATTTTAACTCGATAGAATGATAATAGATAATAAATTAATATATGTTTAAATACAATTACAATCGATTTTTACAACGATTTTAACTATATCACCCTATTTATATTGATATGATGCTATAATTTATTTGTTTCTTTATGTACACGTATGTATTGAGTTTAAATTATATATATTAGAAAAAAGATGCAGTATTGTAAATTAAATTATAGATGGAAATAAAATGATTTAAATTGAAAAAAAATAAATGAAATTAAGAATTATTCAAAGTACCTAAATGTGCTCGTATTTTATGTATTTTTTATTATTTAAATTAATAACTTAATAATTGATATAATGTATATAAATAATAAATATAAAATTAAAAACCATAAAACCTATCATAGTGTCGTTGGAAATTAAATGAGAACATCTACTTAATTGTTTTATTAAAATTGAACTTACATAATTCATGCATATATTAAATGTGCAATTTGAACTACTCGTACATTAAAAAAAATACTATCATATATCATTTCAAGAAAATAAATATGAATTTATGTACATTGAAAATAAAATTAAAAATTATAAATTAAGTCTATTACAAACGTTTTAATATTATAGTTCCATTCTTTTGCTAATATTTTGATGATTCTGTATGTAAAGTGTACAACGGAAAAGTTATAGACGGTTAGAGTTAGATGAAAGGTTAAAATTATAACAGATTAGTTTATTACTGCTTATTTGTTAAGTTAGTTTTTAGGTCTTAAATTCTCAATACGACGGTTACCTTGTAAATTGCATTGTGAATTTATTCTGCCCTGGAACTTGCAAAAAAAGTCCGGTCGTATGTTGTAGGCGGCCAAATAGTATCGACACAGCGCGGAGATGTCGGTGGCATCGGCAGCACGCAGCTTTTTTGATTCGTGACGAGGTGATGTTGTCTTCGGTTGCGGTGGCTTCGTCCGCGACTGTGGTCCATGGTCTTCGTACGTCTGGTCAGCTAATAGTGTAGATTCGTATCCGGCGGTGCACTGAAGGGACATCTGGAAAACGTTGTTGTCGTCATGTTATTATTCGTATGCGTTATTATAGCTAGGTTAGGTTACATCGGGATAACTTGGTTGGAAAAAAATAAACGAAATAATAAAAATGAAACATCGTGACGATAAGACGAGACTGAAACGAATGGGCAAATGGTAAATAATATTTATAATATTATTATGTGGCCGACTGGTTAATAGCTGTGTATGTGTGTGTGTGTGTGTGTGTGTGTGTGTGTGTGTACACGTCGGGGTAAAGGGTTAATAGGTTACACCCATCGTCGTACAAAAATGCACGCTGTATTTTTTATATTTTTTTTTATCTAATATATTATTTAGCGTATATCGTTTTTAATAACAGGCTATGATCTCGATGGAAAACTTGAAAACCGGTACCGTCACGAACTGCGACGTACACAACAAGATTTCACCTCCCGCATAATATTCTACGAGTGTGTGTACTTCATTTAACCGTCATCATCATCATTCGAAGCTTTAATAATATTATATTATTAACTCAATGGAAACCATTACGATTATTTTACGTTTACGAATAATTTTTCAACGTTCACACAATATATCGTCGATTTTTACGCCTCCTTTAATTAGTAGTCAAGCAATCGAAAATCGATACTAAATAAGAAGTAACGCAATGCTTTTGGTTTTATAATAACATATTGAAATACGCAACTTTTTCTATAGTTGTATATCTTTTTTAAGGTATTTGATATATTGGTCTTGAAACTAAATTAATTATAAATATACATATTAAGCTATATATATATATGAAAGCTCCTATAAATACCATAATAAGTGTTTTCTTCGAGAATTTAATAATTTTTTTAGTAAAAATTCAAATAATATAAAACAGATAACAGTGCAATACTCAATTAAAGAACTTAATATAAATATTAAATTTATTTTTGACCTAATAAAATGTTTTTAATATTGAATATAATTACATTCAGAATAAGTATATATTTTATTTTTATTTTATATCTGTTATATTATGTTCGTTTAATATTTCTTTGAAGACTTCAAATCTATTAAAATTTGCTATGTGAAATCATCTATAAACTATTTATAGAATTAAATATGATTTTGTAGTGGGTGTCTCCCCCCACATTTGAAATATTTTGATTTTAATATACTAACAAGATATAATATGATTCCTATTTATCATTGTTTGCCTTAAATGTACTTGTACATATAAAATATGTTTGAAACCACATCATGGTCGTCATAGGTATATTATTTATGAATTTTAAGTTTCTGATGAAATTGATTATTTTTACAAATTATACAGGTTGTACCTATTAAGTAGATTTTATCATTAATCAATCAGAGATTTTAAAATATTATATGATATATTTTTTCTTTAGAATTAAATATTTATCATAATTAATATTTGTGTACAAATTACAATGTTAAATTCGCTTGATGTTCTTTCAGCCTTGAATGAAATTAAAATTTTGATTGAAATTGTTTTTTTTTTTTTTTAATATGATTATCATATTATTTTAAAATTAAACTATTAACGAAAATTATATTAATTAAATAAATTATATAAATAAAATAATTGTATTAGTGAATTGTAATGATGATAGACGAAATAAAATACCGCAAATTGCCGGTGACGATTGTATAATTTTTTGATATAATTATTATTTAAAAAAAAAAAAAAAAAAAAGAATAGTTGATACTGCTATGAAAGAGTCTAAAGAGGATAGTGTTGAATATTGATTGATTGATACATTCGGAAATACGATTTTGAGCGAAGTTCATCAGATGATATATATATATTGATTAAAATTTTTAAATTCTTACAGTCTCTACGTTCAATATAAATGCCCATATAAAATCCCTAAATGAGTCACCTAAGTATTCAAATCTGATATTCAAAATTTTATTCAAAATTCAACACTATATCCTCTTTAGACCTTCTCTTCCAAAGCAGTATCAGCTCTTCTTTTAATTCTTTAAAAAGCTACAAAGAAAAAAAATTTTAAATGTAATATTCACAATTATTTGAAACTGAATTAAGTAATATGTATTTGAGTTTCAATACAATTTTCAAAATTTTTGTCATTTTTTAAAATTATTATTGTAAAATGATTGAGAAATAATAAGAAGAATACTTAAATGCATTCTTAGATTTTCGTTCACTTTCGACACTAACAATTTTAAATTTAAACAGCAATAAAAAGAAGTTGAAATCTAGGATTTTACTAATATTTTGTATCATGTTAAGTAAAATGTGATTATATTCCAGTAAAATTTTATGAAGCATAAAGCATTATATAGATAAAAACAAAAATTTTAGGAAATATTCAAAGTTCTATATTTTGTAGAAAACTTAACGTAATCGTTCAAAATTTGATCACCTATATGCTATATGGCTATATGTGAATACTCAAAAAAAATTTAAGCCTCTAAGTTCAAAATTTCTTGAGTTATCTGAAATAATGAAATCGAATTTGTTGAGATTTTAGTTTTCGTAAACAATACCGTTTTTTCATCATTTTTTGGACGTTTTTCGTCGTTATTTTTAACGCTTAGGGTCAATTTTGAGAAATTCGAAAAACAACCTAAATAAAGTACCAATTACATCCAGTTTCCAACCGACAACATACGATATTCGTGAAAATTAATATTATTATGGGTCGAAAAAGTGTCTACATTACATATATATAAAAAAAAATATAGAAAAAGAAAGGCACACATTATTGTATAAAACCAATGCATTTTTTGCTTCGCTCAATATCTAAAATATCTATGTGTCTATAAAGTACAACATAAACCATTATACCTATAATATAAACATTTTATTTTTTGATTGTATATACACCGACATGGTGACAACGAAAACGTGTTACTTTTTGTATTATTAATGTTATAAATTATAATTATGTACAGATTAGGCTACATGAATACATTATATAACCACCTTATATAGTATAGGTATAAATTAATATTTTAGATTATTCATGAACGTCGAATGATACAAATTAGTACGTATAATTTTATGGATGATTGACGATATTGTGTACATGCCACTATATGTCAGTAGTCAGTATATCATTGTTATTGTTGATGTTACATTAGTGTTTAGTGATGTAAAAAGGATCATAGGTTAAATGATGTTAATATTTTTCAAAATTATAAACGTAAAAATCTAAAAAATTAAAAACGTGTATTATATAACGCTTAAAATTTTTAATAGACGATAATATTACTATAAATATTATGGTAAGTATTAATACAAAGTGGAAAGCTGAAATAATAATAATTATCAAATTTACTGAAAAAACTATAGATTTACTCGTACTTATTTCACATTAAAATACGAGTACTTTGTATTATTATTACCATACCTAATTATTTAGTATATTTTAAACGAAATCAGGGGAAGTAAACGTGTACAGTGTACACTGTTTACATGTCAGACCATTAGATAGAAGTCTTATGGCGATATTTTACTGCAATGAATAAAAATAATATAACCAGTAAGAAAATGACTGATATTTAGTTACCTCTAAAAAAAACATAATAATTATTGTAATTCTATTGTTTATTTGTTTTAACATGCAATAATACCAGTTAGAAACTTTAAAACTAAAATATTATAATAAATTATACTATTCATTGTATATTATTACATTTTATTATATTTAAAATAAAATAAAATAGCATATAGAATGTGTATTGTTTAATTGTTTGGTTATATATTTTAATATAGTATTTTTTTGAATTTATATTTAATAACATTCATTATTAAAATGCAAATGTTAGTAGTCGTAGTCACATACTATTTTACATTAAGTTTTAAAATATTTTTAAAATGTAATACCATAGTAATGAATGTATTTACATCTGTACAATAATTGTACAACCAGTTTTTTTTTTTAAGTATTGTTTAATGAATTCATTCGTGTCTTGTAATGGACGTGTAACTTTTACAAATAAGTAGATAAATTATTAATTATATAGGTATTTAAATGCATACAAATGTTAATAATGGATAATAATTTATACTCAATTAAAAAACTGGAGTAATACTAAAAATAAATATAGTTTAAAGTAAAAAAAATAAAAAGGATAATAAATTAAGATAATGAACTATTGAAAATACCCATATCAATTATTATTTTATAATTTCTATAATATAATCATTGATTCAAAATTAAAAAAAAAAAAAAAATATCTAAGGTGTATTAGGTATATTGTATAAATAAATATATTTTACATGAATAATTAAAAACTAATTAATTGTCGTAAGAAATATTATTGTTGTTTAAATTGGTTAAATCATCAATTTTTCAATGCTCGTTTCTGTTAAGTCTTCTAGAAATTATTGAAAGATATTAGCCAATGATAACTAAAGAAGGCTGATTTTTATTTTATAATAATCGTACAATATTATTGAAATTACAAATAATTTAAAACTTGAAATTTGTTTACCAACACTATTGTATATATATATTATAATTTATTATTAACATGACATTATGACAGGTATATAAAAATTAATCTTTTTTTTTTTTTAGGTATAAATAATTGAAGTTATATTATGGCGATTATTAATCCATAAATTTAATGTGATTCAAAATTATTAATGCCCAAATAAAATGTATTTCAATGTAAATTTATATAAGAATTAAAAGTTATGAATTTATAATTATAATTTAATATTCATTAAATTCAACATTAAATGTATTTATTACAAAATAATATCTTAAAAATATTAGTAATAAATTTATATTTAAATAAATAATCCTAATATTTAATAAATATATTTCATGATAAAATATATATATTATTAATTATTAATTCAATAATAATAATGATTATTTAAATATTGGTTCTATAATATATATATTTAAGAAATTTGGCTTTTACTTATAGATTAAAAGTTCAATAAATATACGTAAAAAATTATTTCTTTATTATGTTGTTAATTCTTAATTACCAACAAATAAAAGGAAATAACTAGGTATTGAAAAAGTATACAAAGTTTTTAGGTTTCCTAGATCTATTTACTCATTGCAGTATTTATTCATATAATATTTCTTATGTCATTTTTTGTAATTATTTATTCTATTATATTATAAAATACAAAATTTATATTGTCAATATTATGATAAGTGGACAAGTAGTAGAACTTAGAGAATTTGAAATTTTGAAATTAATAATTAATTGAAAAAAAAAACTGATAACTAGGTAATTATAATGAATTATTAATATTGATAAATGGTAATTAATTAAAACAAATAGGTAATGGCATCAGAAATATGATTAAAAGTTAGAAAAAATTCCTAAAAATCATTATTTTGATGAAATCGAAATGTTGATCCAACAAAATTATCATACTCTATAAATTGGCTATCTTCAAATATTTTAAATAAAATAAAAAATGTAAAAATGTATTTTTTTTTCAATATGTTTAAATTTAAAAAAAAAAAACAATTTTATAGTTCATTACTTAACTAATAATACTAAAAAACGGCATTTAAAATTGTTTTTCACTAAGATATTTTAAATGAATAACAATAGATTTGGCCATCAGTTAAATTAAATATTAAAAATTAATATTTATTATTTTGAATATTTGATCAAAAACTAGCATTTTTAAAAAATAAATAAAACCGGTTCCAAATATTTATTTATGAGAAGGAATATTGTACATTTATTATTTTGTTTAATTAAACATTTTTCCTACCAAAATAATTCGATTTTTATTTGTTTAAAATGTTTATGTAAACCCATTTATGAATAATACCATATAGATAATATTATGTTAATATTAATAATTGATGAATAATTATAAGTTTTTAATAAATTCTGTAAACCCGTTCTATATTAATCTCCAGATTTTAAGAATTTAATCCCTTTATTTTATATTTACTTATTTCGTTTGAAACGTACCAACACGAATAAAACAATATTATATTCTTATGACGCATTTTCAAAAAGTATTAATATAATATTATATAAAATAAAATAACAAACATACAATAGTTAATACAATGTGCTCGTATGTTGCAAGAAACGTATGAAATGTTAAGATGATACGTATATTATTAACATGTTTCTATCTATTTTATTCATTATAATTTAGAATATCGTATAATAGGTATAAAATATACGTGCAGTATGTTTAAATCAATTATTGTTACTTATTATCACGTTATTAAATGGAATTTTTTTTTTAATAAGAACATATATTATATAATTAAATTATAATAGAATTATACCAATTCCATAATAGGTATACCTATATGACAATATATTCTTTATTAGCTAGATTCAATAATCAATATTTGATATACCTATATAGGTACTATATATTAACTATAATTCATTCAGTCATTCTATATAGTATTATGTACTTACTATAGATATATTACCTATGTGGGTAATCAAAAATTTATTACACAACCAATAATTATGAAATACTCACAATGAATTATTATAATAAATGTATACTTATACGTATAGGTACAAACATCTAGACACCTATAATAGTAGTGCTGTATTATTATATTATATTTATTCGTGTATTGCAATCAAATATGATTATTTTTTTATTTATTATTTTATTCATATAATTAATTGTTTATTGTTGTACACTTATTAATTTATAATACGCGATAAATTTATATATCATTCATAAATCATAACTATAGATAATACTTGCTTATTATTATTGTTACTACCGCGTTATTATTTAATTCTTTAACTGAAAATAGATATATCATGATATATTATATCATTTTCTTATCGAATATTAATAATACACAAATATGCACATTTTAAAATAATTTTTTTTTATTACTTACTTATTGTTATATACGCTGAATTCTCTAATAATAACAAATTTATACAATATTAAACTGAAATATGTATTATTATTTCCTCGTCTAAAATTTATTCCTATAAATTATTATTTTTATATTTCAGATTTCTAGCTTGCAGTCTAGTTCGTATATAGTGCGTATTGAGATAAATATTATAAAATTATATTTCGCAGAAAAAAATGTATATGGTAAATACAAAATACTTCATCGTTACATTTTTCTTCAGTAGTTATAAGTACACGCCATGCGCGTTTATAGATAACAGTATGAGAGTGAATTCGTGTAATTATATAAAAACTATTGCATATACGGACAATGACAATAAGTAGTGTCGGCAAAGACGACAGATGAAATGTCGTTGAAGTTAAAATTTATAGATATCGCGGTTGCTCCCGATGTCGGACGACCAATTTACAAGAACAATGGGACGAAGAACGTACATACGAGTACATATGTGGAGTATTTGTGCGAGTAAATGTATATGTATTGATCATCACATGGTGTCTAAAAAAAAAAACCAATATAGGTACATGTATTCATTGTTCAGGATTGTATATATATATATACTAATGGACGTCAAGTATATAGGTACATTATAGTGATCGAACAGTAAAACCACAGATGATAGAAAGGAGGGGAAAAATTGTGTTTATTTAAAGAAAAAAAATTATTGACCGTTTTTTTACTTTTTTTTTTTTTACTTTTAAATCGTAAACCAGTTTTTGATCTGATTTTAAACGATAGTTTATGAGAACACAACATGGAAATATCGTCTTTAATTCATAATACACTCTCCTACTTACATCCCCGCTGTATTTACTCCCCTATACCGAAGTCCCATATCACGTTTGTATAATATATAAGTAGGTACCTACCTACCTACTTATAAGTATAAGCTCTTTTTTTTTTTTTAGAAAACATTTATCGTTAAATAACGCCCGCCAGACGGTCGGCTGTCAACGAATATTAATAATATTAATGACATAAGTCCGACAAAAGCCGCCCACAAATTATTAAAATTTTATCAGCTTCGATTATCTGAATCTATATAGTGACCGTCGCCGATGTAGTTCCCATCGACCTCAACTTGGAAAAACGTGTGGTAAAATGAATCGAAGAATATTATATAATTATTATTTAGGTGTACATTATTATTTATTATATTGTACACTGCAGTTTATTATTCTGTAAAGAGTGTAGAGTATAGGGCATAGGTCATGTCATAAGTATCATTACATCAATTGTTATCAATCGATAAATAAATCCTGACAAAAGAATTGTGAACTGTAATATTATTAAACGTATTTGTTTATATACCTACAACAATACCCTATTTTATTATACAATAATGAATATTATGTATCTATCAAGTTTAAATAATAAACTTATATTATAGATAGTAGATATACATATGATTTTTTTTAAAAAGAAAAAGAAAGATTAAATAATTTCTAATCTTAAAATATAGTAAGGTCTAAAATACCTATCGGAATTAGAAGGTTTAAAATTTATTAAATTCTCAGTCTCACAGTTAAAATAATAATACCAAATGAAATGTGTCTTTCTATTTATTTTCTCATGTCAATTATGTATATTGTATAAATTATGGTAAAATGGTTTTATTTCTTTAATAGTATGACTATAATTCTAATATCTATTCTTTAATTAGAAAAAGTGATATTATAAAAACAATTAAACAACTTACAATAGGTGCGTATTATGCAGATGTAATAATAATATAATATATTATATTTTTTAATTTATAAAATATTTCTAATTCTGTTTTCTGTTAGACACAGTTACTTCTATACGGTATTCCTAGTTAAAATATAAGTACAATTATATTTATAAATTAACTTGTTTACCAAAGGTATAAAGAAAAAAAAAAAAAATTTAAAAATGTCTAACATAAAAAATCAAAGTAGGAAAATATTTGAAAACAAATTATATTTCATTATAACTTTAACGCTTACACATATTATATATTATATATAATAAAAATAGTGAAATCAGATTTTTTTAAGTAATTTTTTTTAAGTATATTAACTTAAAAACTTGAATTTTCCTGAATATAATTTTAAACAATCAAAGATATATACCAAGATCAAAATGAATTTATTTCGAGTTGAAGAAATATAGTAAAGGTTCTGACTTCCAAGCAATATAATAATAATTCGTTTATACATTTGTAGTAGAGGTATAATATAGAAAATTCCTTATGCGATCGTTATGAGTGTTATGACGTTTCGTATGTCTATCCACATTCATCGAGTTATTCTAGTCTTTCCGTTTCCATATTGGTTTCCATATAAATATATCACTCTGGTACTCCCGTGAGTTGCCGTATACCTCAAAGCTTTACCGATGTCAATATAAATCCGAAAGATTCCGAAACGGGATTGTGGCTGATGTTATATCATGTTCATCACATGGTATATGGTATATGGTATAAAGATAAGTCACGTTGCGATTATCATAACAACATTATATTTAAAATATAAAATATAATAATAACAGTGAAGTCGTGACGACAATATGTACAATGGATATAATAATATTATTGAAAATTTCCGACACTTTTCGTTAAAAAGGACAGATATTACAGTAAATTGTGTGCTACGACGAAGAGGTAAAAATTCTCGATACGTTTTTCGAGGAAGACTATTTAGTATTTACTATAGTCGACACCTAATCGTAAAAATATGATAATAATAATAAAAGCTACATTTCGTTTCGTTTACCTGCTAGTGTCGCGTACAAGAATGTCGTCGGTATTTTTTGGCGGGCATAATATCGACGTCGGTTTCCGGTGGACAATAATATAACAGAGTCGGCGAACTTCACACGTGCAAACGACGAGCGCACTCGCTGACGACGGGACGAACAGCTGATCACGTGCCGAGCACGTCGCCGGCCGGTGCGCGTTTCGTAAGTAGTAAACCACGGCCGGGACGGACTTTTCCGCGCTGCCGATGGCAGCGGCCCTCGCACAAACCGGTTTCCCCGTTAAAGACGCTTCCGACGCCATCTGTTCACTGTCATTGACGTTGCGCGCGTTTGCCTGGGAAGTCCAAAAAAAAAAAAAAATAAATAAATAAAAAAAAAATAAAAAAAAAATAGAATCAATAATAAAAAATACTTATTCAATATCGTAACGTCGTCGCCGTTAATTTTTCGTTTCGTCATTTTGCAGAATATTAGAATAATATGATAAATGAAAATAATAACGAGACACATAAAAGTATAAAACGTTATCACAAACGAATGACGGTAAAACACAAGTAAATCATAATTTTATAATTATTTATTATCCTACGACAATTATTATTATAATATAACATTGTTATTCCATACGGTATAATTTTTTTTACGCGCGTCCCGGGCGTTATTATCAACTTGGCAAACGTACGCGTTGGCGGGTTTATTTGTATAATATTATACCTACACGCCACGGAGTAAACACAAAACCGGTAGTAAACATATTCGCGCACGCTACATATACCGCGGTACGCCGTGAGACGTTTGTTGCGTGTGATAATGTATCACTTTTGTGGACGTTGAACCCCGGACGCGCGTCGTAATCGAGCGGATTTCAATAATATTTTTGGTGGTTTTTTTTTTTTTTTTTTGTAACCCCGTAGTGTTCGTGTTTAATTTTTTTTATATTTAACTGGTCCACGAATATAGAGCACAGTATGTCTTTAAAAAGATACTTGTATAAATGCATTCTCAATCCGAAATGCGATTTTCCTCTGCTCGAATTTATTTTCATTCGAATCTCATATTTTTTATAATTGCGTACGTTGTGTATAAACGTCATTTTGATAACTATAATAACAAGTGCAAAATGGATCAACAAAATTGTAAAGTCAAAACGTATTTTCCGTTTATATACGTCAGGTATTTTATAGATTAATATTATTTGCAACTAAAATAATGACACAATAATTAAAAAATTGTAAGAATATCGTGAAAACTAAATTTATTGTATAAGTATAACGCAATATATTACATTATACTATTATATAAACAAACACTGCAAGTACAAGCTGAAGCCGCAAAGGTTGAAGACGTTCTTTTTTTGCATTTCCAAAAATTAACTTCTACATAAAAATGAAGTGAATCGAATTAAAAAAAAAAAAAAAATGAAATTGTAAATATTAATTAGTAATATTAGGTATACGAGAAATTTAATAATATGTAAGTATCTATGATCTATGAATATTATAATAATTGGTAATCTAAGATAAAACTAATTTATTAATTGCGCGATTATTTTTAGAATCGTGATAATAATAATTGATATAGACGTGAACAATGTTTTAAAAAAAAAAAACAATCGTGGGACGATCGGATATATATTATTATGTATATATAAACGTATCTAGATTATAATATTAGAACCGGGATGTTCAAAATATACATTTATTATAATATCTAATGTTTAATCAAGGTATATTTCCTTATGGGTTATATCGTGATTAATTGATGGTGATTATAATATATATATGTACAGAAAATTATGTTCATTTGTCTTACGCGTGTATTGTATAAAATACGTATTATAATAATATAATGTCTTATATGCATGCGTGCTGCCGCCTCACAGTAATTTGAACAATATCATATATTACCATATTATAATTTATACCGAATATTTATTTATTTATTACAAAAAAATGTATTAAATATGTTTATATGGAATGAAAATATGTTTAATCTTTCGAATTTATAACAAACGTAGGTACATACATATTATATATTATGAAAATTACTTATAATATAAATAATATTGTTAAAATCGTCTATATTATAATAATATTTTTTATATTATTTTATGTTATGTTTCGTTTATTTGTACATGCATATATCTATATAATAATTTTGTAGGTACAGAGATACAGTGTCCTTTTACCATCGAGTCGTTTCTTTTAATTTACGTTTCGGTGTTGACGCTTTAATTTATCGTTATATACATTTATATTCATTATAATATATTATGATATTATAATGATAATATTGTATGTTGTTATTAAAGGTATTCTGGTATTATAAAGGAAAATATAATATCATGTTTGAATAAATAATATATTATACCTATTTAATAAATATTTTATAACAAGACGTTATTTATATTGTGTGATGATTTTTAAACTTTAAAAATGTATCCATTATACAAAACTATTAACAAATGTGTATCGTATTTATAAACATATTTATGATTTGATTTATCACATATCATTTATTTTATATAATAAGAGTGAAGTATTATATGTATTATAATGGTCAATGATGATTTCTATAAAGAAGTCTTGGTAGACTTTTAGAGGCATTAGTTTCAAAACACTTTCATTTTTCATTATTCGGTTATTCTCTATTTAAAATTTCGTTAAATTAAACACTATTAAAATACAGAATACAGATAAACATATTTATAGTAGCAGTAGCAATTGTTTTTTTTAAGAGTAGCAAAATTTTGTTCATAAAACATTATTAATATAATAATATAATAGTTATAATTTTATAAATAATTATTATAAATTATTATGAACTTATAACAATGATTAAATCTAAATAAATAATTTATTTTATATCAGTTATACCGTGAGTTATACCTAATATATAAAAATATTATTATTGGTTTCAAGTTGTTTTTAACAGTTTAGATTTATTCAATACCTTATATTTATATTTTTACTATATTTTACATATTAAGAAAATTAAATAAATTTTCTTAAAATAAATATATACATATAACATATGTATAGTATTAGTTAATGGATAAAAGCTACACATAAGTACCTCGTAGATAAGTAATGTCAAGTCAAGTCTAAAAAATATTGATGAAAAATTCTATATTTCTGATTGAAATTATTATACTCGTATACTAATTTCTATCTTACATTCCCACTATCCTACTAAATTTATCCAAATAGCATCGTTGCAGATATATTACTACAGATAAATAAGTAAGTAAATAATATTATAATAATAATTATATTGTTTAATATTACATTCATTCAATTACTTCTTTATTGTAGATATTGTTTTGTTTATTAGGACAAAACACTTTTTACTGTAAATAAGAAAAAATATGACTTACAGGTCCATTTGACATTTGACGTTATATTATATTTATTTAAAATTTCATGAAATAAAAACATATGATATGCTGCTTTAAACTAAAACTATATTATTTAATTTATAATGTTTGTTTTAAATCATAATATAAATTATATATAAGTGACTAAATTAATTATAATATATTGATGTCACACTTCTTTGATTTATTTAATTTCTAATTTGTCATAGATTGATATTTTAAATATAATTATTTATAAATATATTTCAATGATTGATTATATTATAATCGTGTAAATATAATTTTGATAAATATGCATATGCAATAGCAACATTGAGAAACTATAATATTTCATTATACTCGTATTTATAATTAAAATGCATATGAGATATGATTTATTTATTATGTAATGTTCGTTTTTTAAATAATATTTACAGTTTGTTAAAACAACAGTAAAATACATATATAGTAAAGTTTATAGGTGTATTGAATAATAAATTTAAAAAATAATCATACACATATTAAGAAATTAAAACCATTAATATAACGAGATATTTTTGAGGGTCAAACTGTTCCATATTATAATAATATGTATATTATATTATTATGTTAACTTATTGAACTCTTATGCAAATTTAATAATAAATTTACGCCATTCGCATCCACATATAAAATATTATTTTTCAGAACTCATTGGTGTTTGAGTAGACATTTTATAGTAAATAACTCATCTGTGTCAGTTAATCGCGTGTTGCTTGGGGCAAAATATATGCAGTGCGATTCGTGATAAACAGTATATTTGTGTTGTAATAATTCTTTGATATTAATTTATTATTTCTTTGTGGGAGTAGTTAAAAATAAATGAAATGAGGTGTGCATTTTATTTTATTAGAAATTTAATAAAGCATTACTAGACTATTAACTTTTCTGAACTTTCTCATGATTTAATTAATTTGTGCGCGAATTGCAAGGAAAGAAGAAAGGTTTGCACGCGATATGGGTTAATTATAAAATTGTTCATGTTGATTACATATAGACCCGACAAGGAAAGTGAAAAAATGTCTGGTGTCTAACATACGAGTATATATAATGGAATTTATGCTATTTTAAAAAAGTCTGACGTGCGTATAACTGTTTATTTTATATAATTATTATTAAAAAAAAAAAAACTATTGTTGGTATTTAACAGATGATTAATATTAAATATTATGTTATCCATAATAAATATGTACATAAAAGTGTACATAAAGTTTTTATAATAATGTATATAAATTAAAAATAAAATGTTTGCCAAAATTAATATAAAATTAAATTTAAAACATATATTATATCGAAATATATCACAGTTTACTGTTTACATAATAATAAATTACTAAATATTAGTAAATAAATGGCAAACTATATCTTCTATGTTATTGCATATAAAATGTGATGAGTATCTCTATTATTATTATATTTTATAATATAATCAATATATTTAATTAATTTCAAATCTATTTGATTCCAGTAAACGCATTTGAAAAAACAACGGTATTCATCCGAGTGGTCTTTTCTCGCGTCATACTAAAATACGAATGCCCACATAATATAATATAAACCTATGGTACATTCCTAACACTTGACTTAGTATTAATTAAATCTTTCTGAGATATAAAATCGAATACAAAATGTATACATTGATTATGTAGATGTTGTAAACAAATAGTCGTTTATCACGTTATATATAATATATATATATTTATATGAAATAAATACGTAAATATATAGGTATATAGTATTAGGTAGGTAAAACTGAAGGTGTTTTTTTTCGTATATAAATACATTACGTTAATAGTAGGTATAGTATTATTATTAAGAATTTATAGTTTATTTTTTTTTCATTGTATTTCAAAATGAATGACTTAATATTATTATTTATTATTATATGATGTATTATGTATACGAGCATTAAATGTGTTAAACCAAATCGTAAAACACGGATTGTATAAAATAAAATAAATTATATAATCGTTATAAATGAAGGGTTAGGGATGTATAATAAACTTTTTAATTCAACCGTATCTATTACGTTATTTACCATCTTTCACAATTAATATTAATCGGTGTTACTCGTATATTACGAACATATAGGTATGATATGTATAAAAGTAAACAATACATGATACCATCGGTTATATAATATGTCATTTATTAAATAATAAGGGTAATACATTTGAATTGACATTGAATAGATGGAAAAATACGAATAAAATATAAATATTTTTGTTTTTGGCTAATAAAATATTTTGATATATGAATTTAATTATAAAAATAAATCGCTACAAATCCAATTTACATCTACATATAATACCTATAAAATATAAGTAATTCACAAATTATTTATATTTTTTTTAATAATAAATCTAAATATAGAATTATTATTGCGCCTATATATTATAAGAATAAGAAATCATTTAAGGACGAAAAATCCCTAATATATAAATAATAAATATATTATATTGTATTATAATGTATTTGTATTTAAAAAAAAAAAATGATTATATAATTGTTGTAATGCACTTACATATTTCGCTCTGGTGAAATATTGTGACTAACGTTTATTGCAGATTCCAGCAGTATTCCAACATAAAACTATTCAAGGATTATTGTTTTGGCCACCATTCAAAATATTATTTTATGCTTGTTCATATATATAATAAATAATATAAATTAAATTAAAATGTATAGGAACATATATTTATATGTTAATAAAAAAAGTAACTGCGTTTAATTATTGGTGGATGACCAACCTATAGGGGGTAAAAAACAATTTGAAATATAACTTATAGACTATCACGTTTCTCAGATTTTATTGTATCACAAATATTTATTAAACATATCTTAATTTTAAATATTTATGTGTCGGGAATGGAAATTGTAAACGTTTTACTGAATAATTTACATAACACCATAACTTTTGAAAATAATTCTTCTCACTTGAATCATTATTAAACAACATATATTTTATTAAAAAGTAAATTGATAACATTTTCGTTATTATTTTTAAATTTTCTCATCAACAAAGAATTTACTCATTTGTTTATACCGTATAACCACTAACCATAAAGTACTCGTATACGGTATATACGTATATACTAACATAAACACTTATATACAATACTATAATATATAATGTTATGTATGGAGTGTATATACCTACCATTAATCCAAACAATCAAAAACATTCATAATATAATTGTAATAGGAGTCTGCATTAATCGTGTAAGAGTATAATCAAATGTTAACTTCTGTACTATTTAGATAATATAGGAAGTACTCGTGTACTCGTAATATTATTGCATAATGCTATAATATTTAGTCTAAATTATTACGCTTATTTATGTTCATTTCGTTACTAAATAAAAACTTTACGCTTGCTTGACACTATCTAATACCTCATATATACCTCATGATATTAAGTTAATTGTTTTATATAAAATATACATATTATATTGTATATAAAGTATACGAGTACACATGATTATATAGCCAGTAAACAGTGTATATGACCTATATAATTATAATTACTTGAAACTAGAATAAACATCAATTTTCTTCTACGTTCTACCTATCTTAATTCGTTATAAAACTTTATTCTTTAAAATACTTAAATACCCAGTAAATTATTATGATATATAGTAAAACACGCAGTAAAAATCTACAAAATATTAAATGGAGTAAAATTATTTATTAAACCCCAAGTCACAATTACAAAATTAATACACTTTTTATGTCGTATTATATATACGTTTTTCAATAACTATATGTTATAGTCATATCAAGCACTCTTTTTGAGTAAAATTTATAAACTGTTTTATTATACCTATACGAGTATAGGTTTTAGGTTTAAATGTTGAGTTTATTAGTATATATTCAAATATTTCTACTTTTTTTGGATTTTTCAATTTCATATCATGAATAATATTTACAAAATTAGTAAATTTAGGCAGTTAATATATTGTTTGAATATACAAAATATATTTTTATATTAAATAAGAATTTAAACGGTTAAATGTAATATATTTTGTTATTTTATTGTTTTTTAATAATTTCTGAGAATTGTATATAATATTGTTTAGCATATTTGTGGTTTATACATTATAGTGCCTTGCCTCTTGCGTTTAAATATTAATAACTTAAGTTATTTAAGTTAAGTATTGTCGATAAATAAATGTTGTTTTTTTACGATCTAATGATTTTTATTAAAGATAATAGACGGTAGATGCATATTATAAATTATATTATTTTTTATAATATCACCATAAACGGCTGTAACGGATTTTAATATTTTATACTATAAAATACATAGGTAATATTAAATATAAATTACGAAATATACATGCATATCAAATTATAATATCTTACACGTTATCATACAAAGAATTAAATTGCTAAATTCAGTGTTATTTTAATTAATAATTTTCAAGAATGTACATTTAAATACTTATTGAATTTTCTGACTTTTTATTCATTTATTGATAACGATATAAAATACAAGTTAACATGCTAATTTACAAAAACAATATATTTGCTATTTATTTTTTAAAACAATAAGTACACTATATTAATTATTATTCTTTTAAACTCGTACATAATGGATAAATGTATTGTACATGTGTACCTATTTATTCTTGTAAACAAGCACAATATTAGTTTTAGTACCTACGATAATCGTATACTTATTAAATACCATTATGACGTTTTAAAATTATATAACGAATAGAAAATTGTAAAATTAAATAATGTTTTTGGATATTTTAAAATCGTATATATAATAAATGAATGATTTCTGATAATTTAGTTTAGATTATACTATTATAATATTATTACAGCAGGTGACTTATGATCATGACCATATGGGTATAAATAAATAAAATAAGTAAAACACAATGGACGAAATTTGCAAAACTGTTTTAATTAATAAATATTGGCCTACTTATTGTATTATACTACAATACGCGTCCTTGTAGACGTGAACCCACGTTAAAATGGCCGAATTTATTATTATTTGTATCAAAATTGTATGTTTTAAATATTTAAATCTAATCGCAACGAATCAATTTCTTCGTCGTCGTCCGGACGAATACGAGCCATCGACAACACACGTGTGGGCCACGTCCGACGTCCCGAAAATATAATAAAAATAATATCGATACGTGACGGCTGGTGACCAACCTACATCCCGGTGTGGTACGTTGACCAGGTCTAGGTTAACCAGATACGCGGTATATACACCCACCGGCGACGCTGAAAATACGCATCTATTATCGATTATTATATTATACGTAATTACGACGGGATAAAATATTATAAATTTTATATTTATATATAATATTAAATTAATTAAAGTGGCATTTTGAACGCTTCGCCGAAGGGCGCCGAGTGCGATCGTCTCGGCCGGTTAATATTGTTTTTACTATTTCACACATAAGACATAACATTGTATTGATGTATACCTTCATAGTTGAAACGTCGAATCGAAGTTGCAGGTGAATCCAGAGAAACAAAATTAGAATTTCGACACGCACGTCAATCATATAATATTAAAACATCTCGCGCGCGTTCACATAACACGCGAATCGAAAAATATTCGATCATTAATATTTTGTGCAAGATCTGAGAAAAATAACAAAATAATAATAAATTAATAAAATAATAATTATAATATAATATATAAACGCGTATTATACAACACTGTCACGGTCATAAACTTGCACAATGCATTTTTGCGTGTATTATATTAGGTATTAATGTATTATTGCCATTTGCCACCATCGTCAACGTGAATAAATCGTCCGTAATCAATAATCATTCTCTCGCGTCGACCAGCACACATCATATTATAATATGACGTGCGTATTACCTTAAAAATATATTTTTAAATATATTACAAAATAAATTCGGTATGTTGTACTTATACTACAGTCATATCACCAATTTGGACACTCGATGAAATCGTTTTGAATATATACCTATTAAAATTTTCTCTTTACGACGATAGCGATTAAGTACCTATCTGATATAACAGACAACAGTATATACCTATTATATAGGTATTTATAATTTTTTCGAGCTACAAAATCGTACTTTACATCACACCAGTGAAGTAATCAACGTATAAACCGTTCACGCGACCAGTTGAATATCTAAATTTCGGTCTCTTCTATAATCAAAGATAATACACGCGAATATTAACTGGAATTAAGTTTTCACAATATTATATACTTATTATACTTATATATATAATATTACGAAATTTCGTAATATATACTTATTAAAATATTAGTTATTTTAACATGTGTCGTAGCTTACTGGAACGAATCGCTATACAGGGACGATTCACATCATAACGACATAACGCATAATAGGTATAGGTACATAACATATAATTAAAGTCTATATATATATAATGTATATTTAACGCCGAAGAAAGCGTGATTGAAATATCGACATTCGACAAGATCGTTTGACTAAATATATTTTATTTAATAACATTATTTTTTCATTTGTGAATCATCTACAATTCTTTAAAGTCTAGACTATAATATTATTGTAGATGTTTATTAGTTTGCGGAATTGATCATAGAGATCTACTTTTACTAAATATAAGAAAATATATAATACCATGACCGCGGTTAGGTTATATATTACATCTTATAACCTTACGTCTATTATAGACGATTCGGTATACGATTGTTATACATTTCTCTAACATGGCCACATATAACATATTATGTTATCTAACCATTTAGTTAAAAAATGTTGCGTAGAGGTACTTTAATCGCAGAGTGCACGTATCCATTAATAAAATAAAAATATATCTACATCGAAGTATAAACTCGTAAATTATTTTATACTATTACGAGAGGTCGTTTTGTCAATGTTATGAAAATATAAAAATATATATATATATAAAAAAAAAAAAAATAGAAAAGTATAATATCGATTCTGTCTTAAGAATTTATATTTTAATAATATCATAAATTCATAAGTCATAAGTCAAAACACTTATAAAGTTATGACTTTATGCATCATGCAGGAAATATTATTTAGTTTTATTCATTCACCTATTTCATTTTTTTTTGAACTCGGATAATGTCAGACAGTCACTATAATATAATAGCGTTGCGCATTAGTCTACGACAACGACAAGTACTATCATTAGCGTGTTTTAGTTAGAGTTGAGTTATGTATTATAATGAACGAAATTGAATTAATCTTTACTTCATATCGTTACGGTTATGCAGCGGAGTAAGGATTTAAATTCTAAATATAGATAATATACTTTATTATAGGTAGTCATTTTATGATTATTATTATTTACTTGGATTGCTGTCTTAAAAAAGTATTATAAAAAGAATATTTTATAATATTAGTTTTATCGCGAATAATATTATAATATCATCACGTGTAAATGTATAAATTATAAACTAATAAGGGACATATTTATGATAGGGAGTTTTTGCACTATGCAGATTAAACGCTATACGGTAAAATCAGCGTTCGATTGAACCATATACATTTATATAATTGATATGTTAATTATTGAAACTTTAGTTTTTGCATTACCGGATGGATTATATTTCTTAAAATATTTTATCACACGGTAAACTTTTTTTGAGAAAAAAAATATATAAAATTATTATAATATGGACATGGTAGAATTCTTTAAGTTGATGTGTTTAGATGAAATTACGAATTTAATGTTATTCTCACTCTTTAGTATCATATTATAAGGATTTAAACATATCACTTGCCTTAATAGTTAATAACCAAAAGTCGTCTATGGTTGAGAATCTCTTTTTTATTCAATAAATGTTACCTATGTATAAATTATAGGTACCTATACATTTTCAAATTTAAAAATTCACCAATGATAATATTTGATAAGATAAAAATTTAACCGATATTACGATAATATACGGTACCCGTTAAATTACTTAAAATTACAATAATTAAATAACCGTATACCGATATTCGGTGGACATGCGTATGAAACATTTTGAATAAATGCGTTAACGGAGTTTAACGTTATAATTTTAACTGGCATGGTGCAAAAACTCTATAATATTTTATAATATGATATTATGTTACACATAGGTTTAATTTAACGTTTTAAAGAAAAATATATTATTTAACTAATATTCACTATAGCTATTTAGACATAAAAACAAAATGATTTAGAAAGTTTTAAAAACGTTTTATTTTATATGTATAGTATTATATTTTACTATTTTAGTATACAATTTGGGCAAAACGGATATTGTGTTTTTAGTTATATAATATAATAATATTATAAATACATCATAAATTCTAGAAATTTGAAAAACGGATCATTTTATTTCAGTATAATATTATTTAATTACTATATATAATCTCGTCCAAAACATCAAGTCTATTAAAATGTGATTCGTAAAACGTCAAAATACATACTTTTTTCAAAATAATAACACATCTACGGACCTAATATTATGCTTGTCTAAGTTTTATTTTTGCTTTTCGTCTATTTTAACCATTCACACTGACGTTTTAAATTATTAGTCAATTATTTGGCCATCAATGACTTGACAAAATTACATAATCCAAATTTACCGCGCTGATATATTATGGCGTGCGTGTATAATACTCTACTGCAGGTTTTCTTTGACATCGGCTATTTTAACGCGTTTCGTGTCCGACCTGTGACTTTGCGTACTTGGTTATATTTCTTAATTTTTTACACCGTTAACTTTGTAATATTTTGTATAGGTACGTATAATATTCGACGGAAGAATACAGCCACGACTATTAAAAAAACATCGACGCGTATGTCTTTGCACTTTGCAGAATTCCTACATCACATTCAAATTTTCTATTTACGCCCTAAAGAACGAATTATAATTATAACATTCGATCTAGACGAATTTATCACGTTTCCAAACTGTAAGTACTGTAATGGTTATGGTATACGAATAGTGTTCATATGAGGATGCGTCCGATTGGAATTGATGCCTATAGCTGGCCATTATCGACGATGTTGTAAAATTCGTAAGTCCTTGGTAATTTCGCCTAAAACCCCAAGTGAACCGTAGTTGATAAAATTATTTTCCTATTTTAATCAGTTACACAACGTCATAACGTCATAAACATCATCACCGCGTTATTGAATAGGCCGTATTTATAATGCATATCGGGTTAACGAATTTGCATAATATGGACGAACAAATTGTTGCGTTACAAAATGTGTACTTATGGTAATTGCATAATAATTAAGAGTCATATCCACAGCAGTTTTATTAACACGATTCATCATGATCATCCTGTATAATATATAATTATTTAACATACTGAATACAATACTGGTAAAATTATTTTCGTTTTAATTTATAATCTGTAATACCAATCAATTTTATATGATGTGGTATGCTATTTTATAGGATCTTACAATATGTTTTATAATTATTAATCAGAGATAATAGAGTGTTGTAAAATGAAAAGATAGTTAGTAGATAGTTAGTTTTTTATAAAAACAAAAAAAATCAATAATGATTATACATTGTATATTCCATAATAAATTATTATTAGATAAGTATCACATAATAAAAACCACAGATTATTATAATTATAGTATTGTACTTAATTTTTTGTTTCTTAGAAAGTATCCGAAAATATAATTATATCGACTAGCAAAATTATTATTTGAGTTCTTCTTATTTTGGTATTGTTAATAATTATATACGAATAAAAATAAGGACTTCTTCATTATTATAATATGTCTACTTGAGCAACGTATATCAGAATATTCCAAGAAAGGTATTCGAATAGTTCATATATTGTTATGAAATTTTATTTTATTTCAAGTAGATTTTAAATTTCTAAACCAACTGTATTCAAATTGAAATGAATATAAATACTTTTATATTATAATTATTATTCGATATCATATTTTAATTATTTGCGTATATTTTGTGGCTAATGATATATAAAAAAAAAATAAAAAGGATCGAGATAATTAATAAAGGCATTATAATGTATTTTTAAATGTATGTATAGTAAAAAAGAAAAATAATTATTTTTTCGTAAAAATATATGTACGCATAAAAATTAAGTTTCGACGGTATGAGTAAACTTTTTAAATTATAGGGTATAGGTATACCTGACATAGTAATAGAATATATAGTTTATTTATAATTTTACCATTACGTAAAGAGAAAACATCACTGATTATATATTATGATTTACCTCGAGAAGTCCTCTGCAGTCATATAGCAGGTTAGGTTAGGTTAGGTTATCATTATAAAATCTACGGGACTATTTTTGTTTAGTTTCTCATTAAAATATGAGAATATATCAATTTTATATTTTTATTGATTTGCCAGGATGGTATTATAATCGTCACGCTGTGAGAAAAATAAAAATCATTTGGAGTGCAGAAATTCTGCTTCGGGGCGCATAAACGACGATAATAAAATAATAAACGCGACGTTATGATCTTCGACCGGTATATAGATGAGCGTTATTGTGAGAAATAATTCGCTGTTGTTACGATAACATTTATTATTATCGCCGTCAATGTTGTCGTGATTAAAAAGAAAGGTCACGGAATAGGGTTCAACGAAAACGAAAATAATAATAATAATTTTATTTTGTAACTATGATGCGCGAACACACACTCGGTAGCGCTCGGATTTGGTTACTCTGCATGAAATATGAATTATATATTATAACATATTATAGTGGCGGTGGCATCGAGGACGATGTACACGCGGACTCCGGGAGAAGACCTTTCGCCAATGTCCGAAAGATCTATATTATATATACGATCCAAGTACTGATGTGCAATAGATCCCCACTGACCGTGTTCGTAATCGTATAAAAAGCAAACACTTGCGTTGAATCCGGTACAGTGTGTTTTTTTTTTTTATTATTATTATTATTTATTTTGGGTTCGACACAGTATCGGTCGAACGAAACATTAGGCGTCCACTATATTTTCCGGTGTCCGCAGGGTTGGATTTAATATATACCGTATATTGTATGCTGAAGTCAAAACACGATGGTAAATCACAACAATTTTTATATTATTATTAATTTAAATTTATGCAATTTTAAACAGAGCATTTCATATTTAATCGCTAATTTAGTAATTTCACATAACGCTTTTGATTTAGATTCGATTATATCGTCTATTTTTTTTTTTATATTCACCTATTTAAGTTAGCATTAACTCCTATACATATATAAAGTTAACATTTTGTAGAACTGTAATATAATACATACAAAAAAAAGTTTCGTTTTCGGCAAACTAAAAAATAATATGATTTTTCGACGTATAGATATACACATTATTACCTACATCAAAAATTATATCGTTCGTATCGAGTGTTATAAATATAATTAATTATATACCATCATTAATTTAAAATATTAAAGTACCCCATTTTATACATAATATAATATTTCATTTTCACTCTCATCGAATAGAATATTTACAGCAAATTTTTAATAATTAAACAATATCGTTTTTTTATGGGGAGGTAAATAGTAAATACGTATATTCAATTAATATCCGTTTTTAATTTAAGCTTTTTTTAGTTTTAAATATTAATTTAATTTTTTATCATGAAAATAATATAAGTAAATTGATGATTCAACTTTAAAAAAAAAAAAAAAAAAATGGTAAAATTAAAATTAATTCGTTGTTCATTATAAGTTATATATTATACAATTAATTTGGTCTTAGTATTTTCTTATACTGCAATTTAAACTCAGTATTAAGTTTTTTCGATATAATGCATATAATAAATATTTTATCAATTAAATTATTATTGTTTATAATACATTAATGTAATATTATTATTGATACCGATTAATTAAATTTTGAATTTTATCTGGCCTTTGTTAATTTTAAGTATCTAATTTGTTTATGAACCATTTTATCGACGGGGTAAAACTATACCATTTTATTTATGTTATAAAATTCAACAGAATACGATTGATTTTATTTGTCAAACAATACAAAAATCATTAAGTATAGTACAGTGTAAATTTATACGTAGTATGTATTATGACTTATAATACGATTGTGAAAGACGTCATATCGTGCAGAGCAACAATTGGTATTGGTTCTGTATAACTCATCGAAATTGATTGGTTTAATTATTTATCATAAATTAAAAAATTAATGAAGAATAATCTAATATTTTTGCATTGTCGTATCTATCGTCTTGTTTAATGTAATTCATGAAAACTTTCATATATGAAATCGTATATAACATTATAATCGAGCGTACGGAAAATTATTATATTAGAACAAGTTATATATACAACAGCGAGAAAATAGAAAATGAAATACAATTAGTCGAGTGTACGGTTTTAATTTGAAACAGAAAAAATAGATCTGTGCTCTGATATTATAGTATTGAATAGAATTTAAAATAATATAATTGTAATATTAACCCTTATAACTTTATTCGTTTAAAAATAACGTGTAAATAAATGCATATAAATAATTGTAGATATCTAGATTTCAAGTATATATTTTGGAAAAATAATTTTAAACTATAACTAGCATATTTATAATATATAATAGAGGACCGCAAATGCGTTTTTCGAAAAATTTATCTAACAAATAGTTACAGAGATTTAAAAATTGTTCAAAAATTGATAAAATAATGCATTGTTTTAACAATTTTTAAATCTCTGTAATTATTTGTTAGATATACATTTTTCGAAAAACGCATAGGAGGTTGCCTCGGAAATATTGTCCTCTATCTTTTTTATAATGAGTATTTTATCTCTAAAATTACTTTAAAGTATACTATTTACTGTTTTTCATGAACATGCATTTACATTGGAATATAGGTATAGTATAGCATCCTCTTAATTTCTAATCCGAGTATATTATTAATCTCATATTTTATATTTATTATTAATATAAATCGGTAAAATTATCGTTTATAGTATATAATAATATACGTGTTTATATAAAAACTATATTAACGATATATGGTTAAATTTTGGATTGGCAAATTATTATAGTCGTGCCTCATTTAAATAAGTTATAACGAGCTTATTTTTAATTTCAATTACGAAATAATACAACCGTGAATGGTTAACGTTAATTTGATATAAAAATTAGTTTTGATTAAGTTATACATATTTCCATTCAGAAAAAAATATATATAGTCTGTGTAATATAATTGAATAAAATCGTGAATGCCAAAAATATTAATAGTCAATATGCAATGAAATAATATAATAATAATTTAATTTAGTGAATAACGCACATTGTCTGTTTGGCAAAATGTTGTCATTCGGTACGTACATCATATAATATATAATATGTAACACAATCGCACATTAAATTCTTTAATAATTGTGTCCTTATTCGTTTTATTTTTATTATTATTATTATTATTTTTTTTTTATTTTACGTAACATTCATCTTTTCTTATAGTTTCTTATACTTGGCTGCAAATAAAACGTGTTCTATTTACTATATGTATACCTACTACGTTTAATTTCTTCTCGTTGGGCAATCCATTCTCTGTTTCTATTACGCCGATATAATCCGCATATTGAAATATACTTTACTATACTTTACTACACGATATATCCGTTTTACAGTGTTAAAATCACGTATAATTTATGAATGGACGCCCTTCGAGGGACTTACCCTTTTTAATGCGTATATATACATGAAATTAATTTTCATATTGTAATTGATTGGAATAATTTCACTGTGATATAGTCTCATCACAGTTATAACAAACTGTTTAAACGTGTACTCGTATATATACGTAAATAGTAAAAATGATTGACCCGCACACTGTGAGAACTGAGAACAATATAATCTATAACCGCGTATGCGGTATGCAATATTATTGTTAAACGAACAATACGCGCGTCAGTATTTTACTCGTACGTTTTGTTTCGTCTCATTATATAGTAATAATATATATTTTAGTTTTTCAGACTTTCTTCGAGTTTATAATTACATCGAATATAATATAATACGATATGTTCTTTCGTCCGTTTATATTCGTAACGTTCGTATAACAATGTACATTTTCACAGCCGAATCGATAATGATTTTACGATCAAAATGCACTGCAACTTATACGAGTAGTTTCGACTTTTTTTTTTTGTTTATTGACCGCGGTAACAACGAACAGCCGACGAAAATGATAAACCATTACGTGATCGGTCAGCCGAATGATTCGTGATTCCGCTATTAAGTTTATTCTATACGAATATATACACGTAATTCGCGCTTAAAGAATATGAAATAACGTTTGAAAAAAGAACACTACCGGTACAAACAAAAGTATTCGCGATTAAACGAACAATAATCGTATTATGGATACGATGAATGCGTTTTGCGGTATTAACACGTCGTTAGGTCGGGCCGTCTATATCAAAAATACGATCGCGGTGAAAGTGATGCGAAGGGGTTATTCGCCCCCTTCACGGTTGACGGCGCAAAAAAAAAATATAATTATTTATCTTAACGAAATTTCCATTTCATATTCCACAATGGTACGTATAATTAAGTAATATAATTATATAATCATGCATTAATTATTATTTGTGGTTATTTTCTCGCTCGTAAAAATCGTCGCACCCTGTATATAGTCGTGTATATACATAGTATCCAATAATAACGATAATAATATTTGCGTAATTGTTAAATTGAAAAAAAAAAACGTAAAGTCGTTTCAAATTTTTTTTTTGTTTCGTATTTTACTACCCGGACGACAATAAACGATTATCGCGAAGAAAGTTTATAAAATATACTAAATTATGCTTACGGGCTAGGCCGGGTCATGCTCGAGTACCTTGGTATATCTTATTATGGTCAGCAGCGTACGATCCATTAACGCTTAACACGGTTATTGTATACTTAAACTAAGCGTATATGTATAGTATATACCTATAGTGACCAACCGTGTTCTGGTCGGAATGCAAGCAGATGACAATAAATAAAATATTTAAAAAAAATCTCTCGCAAAACTATAGGTATATAAATACATAATATAAAATATACAGAAAAATGCTCGATTAGACTGCTTTACACATGTATGAAAATAAAATATCGTATTTTAACGATGTATGCAGGTATCATAAATTCATAACAAACGCGCGATAAACATCAATTATTATCATATTATACTTAAAACGATAAAACGAAATATTTTTTTTTTCGGGAAAGACATTTCAGATATCAAAATATAGTATCAAAAATAAATCTTTAATTGTAATATTATCGCAGGAATTTTTTTAACACAATATTATGAACACTCTCTTTATTTTAATATACTCGGTGACTTATTAATTACAGTTTTGTTCAGTAAAATATGTTTTCGTTTTAAACATAAAAATCGTCCATATAAACGATTGGAAATTAATGTACGTCTAACTCATCAAATATCGTATCTTTACATCAAATACCGTTATAGAGATTATAATATATTACCATAATGGAACGTGTTCAATTTCCTTTTTTTACTTTTAGATACATCACATATAATAAGAATACAATATGGGTTCATACAAAAATGTTGTTTTTTTTAAATTTATATACGCTGAATGATCATAAATAATATCAAATACCACATTATAAAATATTTTTTTATTCAAAATATTGACTGTGATTGATTTTTTTTAAATAATTACATTTTTTCGTAGTCATATTATTATTATTATGTATACTATTTTTATAATTAGAAACATAATAAAAACATTTAAATTTTACTTCATATACCTATTCAATATAATCACAATTTTTTTTTTTATTCTTTTATACATATTTTGTGTTTGTAATAATATATCGAATTATGTGTACACTACATATTTAATAAATTAAACATAAATTTATCTATTTTTTTTTTTTTTTTATCATTTTTTAATTCGTTTTTTTCTGTACATACGTCTTAAAATTTTATTTGAGATCTTGGCATTATAATAATTATAAATTAATTTAGAAACTATTAGTTTTTTAAATTTTATTACAATAATTATCATACAATTTTTTTACTTTAAATATTTTTGTCCTGTCGCTTTCTTTTAAGTATGTATGCTGTAAAGATTATATTAGGTATTATGTACACATTACCTACTTTGTATTGCCTAACATTTTACTTAGGTACGCGTGTTACGTGCGTTTCTTTATTATTTATAAACTTATTTTGACTTTTATTTTTATATTCTATATAACACAATAAGTTTTTTTTTTAAATTTAGACTTATACGTAAATTGCAAATGAAATATTTTTTTCTGAATTAATTTTTAAGTAACGTCATGTGATTGGTTGAGCCTAAAAAATATACATATAGTATGTAATATACTACTACAAATAGTATTTCAATATAAAATTTATAGACACTCATAATATAGTGATATGGTTATACGATTGAAAATGTAATATTTAGATCTTATATTCGTATAACTAATTTTTGCTCGTGACATAACGTGACATTATTAATATTATACATCACATGTTAACATGTATTTTTTATTTACTACAAATTCTGTCCATACGTTTTGTTGTTTTTCTAATTTATGTAACATCATTATTCATTACAAGTACACAGTTCCCATGAGATTCGCGTAATAATATTATTGTGAAACGTTTTGTATTTTTATTTCACTAATTTATAACTTCCTATTATTATTTATTGTATTTTTTATTCTTTATTAATACCTATAAATTAATTTTAATAATAATAATAATAAATTAATATACTTTAAAAACGTAATTATTAATAAATGTCATTAAATCACGAATTAAACATAGTTTGAATATTGTCTTGCCGTCTATTATAAATACGTGCTAACAATTAACTTAAATTATTCATACAATATCGTTATATAATTATAAATTAAGTGTAATAAATTTTCTATTAATAATAGTTTTATAAACCTAACATTATTGAGCTTAAGACAAAATCATGTTAAAGTTACTGAACGTAGTGAAGAACAAAAGTATCCCTCTGTATGGTATTTACATAAATGAGTAAAATTTGGCCTTAGTGTCCGCCTACCAAATGGAAATTAAAAAAAAACTCTTTATCGGGCAACACGTTGACCATGACAAATTATCTGCAGGGTACATAATTAAATAAACCATGGATTAACTTAAAATTAATACCCACTCTGTGGATAACTTAACAACGCTATTTATTATTATTATATAATTATATCATTATTTATAAAGTTGTTTTATTTCTAATCAATTTATATTATAAATTTACAAAAGGTAAATCATTTATCAAAGTTTACACTTTAAATGCAACGATTCAGATACTGACTATCGTACATTTGCATATTACGATGAGAGATGTTTTATTTCTTAATAAAGTTTACACTTATCTATATATAATTAACAAATCAATTACAATTTATTTATTACCATTGAGTGTAATCTAAATAACTATATCGTATATAAATGTTTGTTGTTGAATATACTTTCATTCGCGATTCGCTCATCAAATATGAAAAAAAAAATCGTTATGATAATGATAGATTGTCATTTTTTCACTATTTCGAATAAAAAAAGTCTTACATTAAAATGATTAACGGTCATATTTCATAAAGAATGGTCATACCTATAAGAAAACATAATAGTGAGAAGTAAATTTAAATAATAGACCAATCGTATTACTACTCTGAATTAATTTCACAACATAAATAAACATGGTCTTTATTAAAAAAAATACAACTTTTCATTGTTATTTTGCCGACATGAAACAGAAGAATAAATACATATTTTATATAAGCAACCGAACATTTATTAAATTGTAATAAGATTTATTATTATCGTTATACTCGGATAAACTAGAAAAATAATTTATATTTAATATAAATACGAGTATAATTATTTGAATGCTTGTATCCGATGTAGGTTAAATAACATTTCTTCATTATAATATTAAATATTATAACAAAAAGTTTTATTTTTATTTTTTTGTTAATAATAAATATTAAATACGAAGACAGAGATAATATTTTTCATCAATAATGGACAAACATTAATTAATATAAATATAAATATTTGATTATTGTATGTTACGATTGTTACGACTTTCGACTTTCAACTTAAGAGTATGACATAATTTTACCCAATTAATTAGAATTAAATTTTGACCTATAAAGTCATTAAAAAAAAAAAAATCATAAACAGATAATATATTAACCACATTAATATAATTTTACAGTTGTTAATTAAATCACTATTGGTGACGATTGTATCAACAACACTTGTAATTGGATTGCCTACCCCAGCACCAGAAAAGTCATTGGAGCCAGTTCAACGCCAAAAGAAAGAGTAAATCCTAAAATATTTGTACAGATATAAATTTAATTAATCTATTATTCATAATTTATTAAACATAAACAATATTTCTTAATTGTGTTATTTAAAGTTTTGGAATACTTCATCATCAAAGATATTTAACACTTCCAATATACATAATATATATAATTATATGTTTCATATTTTTTCTAGTGTTGAAGGTGGTTATGGTTCTGACGTAGTTGGTTATGATCATCATCATCAAGAACAGCCTACTCAGCCTAGTGGACATTGGGAAAAAAAATTAACCTGGAAAGAGGAATGGAAACAAGAATGGAAAACTGTTAAACAAGAAGTATGGAAGAAAACAGTCGAACAAGTAAAAGTTCCCGTATGGAAAGAAATTAAAGTTCCCATATGGAAGGAAATAAAGGTACCGGATTGGAAAATTGTGCAAACTCCAATTTGGAAAGAAATTAAAGTGCCAGTGTGGAAGGAAATTCAAGTACCTGACTGGAAAGTGGTTCAAGTGCCCGCATGGAAGGAAGTACAAGTACCCATTTGGAAAGAAATTCAAGTACCTGATTGGAAAAAAACGTATGCCCCAGAATGGGTTAAAGAATACGTACCTGGATCCAAACAGTTAGGCAAAGACAATAATGGATGGGAATACGTAGCCCATGATTTATGGAAGAAGAAGCTTATATGGAAACCTATTTGGAATAAGGTGTGGAAAACTGAGAAGAAACAAGAATGGGTGACTGAAAAGAAGCAAATATGGAAAGAAGAAAAAGTACAAATATGGAGAACCGAAAAGAAAGAGGAATGGATTACTGAAAAGAAACAAGATTGGAAAGAAGAAAAGGTACAAATATGGAGGACAGAAAAGAAAGAAGAGTGGGTTACTGAGAAAAAACTTGAGTACAAAATCGAGTGGAAAGAAAATAAAGTGCCTGCTTGGAAGGAAATCCAAGTACCGTATTGGAAGAAAATTAATAAGCCAGTGTGGGAAAAAGTTTGGGTGGAAGATCAACATCATGACCATCATGAATACGGTGGTGGACATGACGCACATCAAGGTAGCGATGATGGTTATGGTTACCATAAAAAATAATATTACACCATTTTAATGTAATTCTTCTGAAGTTACCTTTCCAGTCAATTTTGTTTATATTAGCCCACTGTACATAAATTAATTAGTTTTATATATTTTTTTTTTACTTAGAGTTTTATATCTATATTTTGTTTGAATATGTTAATAACAAAGAGTCTTGGTTAAATCCAGTCGATAAGATTTGTGTTTTGTATTTTTTAAATAATTTTAACGCCGTAATACCAATAATACCAGCAACAAACATTACACGCGCGTTGGATGAAATGTTTAATCATTAATAAAACATAAATTTATCTTATTTTATTATTATCATTGATTATAGATAGTATCAATGTTATTATAAATAGTTTAAATATTAGTTACACAACTAGAGGTCGCATTCGTGTATGAAAACGCATAAAAATAATAGTAAGATATTACCATCCAGAAAGATTTTAAATAATAATATAAGTGTTAATAATTAGAGAGAATTTTATAATGCAATCCTATTTTTCTATAATATTTATTTTAAATACATAATTATAAATGGAAAAAACATGAAGAAATCGGTAGTTCAATTTTAAAATAATAATTTACACATACCTAATTATAATATTATTTCATACAATATTCTTAGTTTAAGAATTATGATGAAATATTATGATTTTTGGGAAAATCGATACAAATAAAAAATAAGAAATGTAGATAGTACCTATAGTAAATTGTAGTTATAACTTAAACTTATAAACAGAAAATATATTTGGACGTTAACAAAAATGGTTTTTTGAAGTAGGTACTTACTGAAAACTCAATATTTTTAAAAATAAAATGTTTTATTGTATACAAAGTATACTATGCTAACATTACGAATAACAATTAAAAAAAAAAAAAATTAAATATAGATGTATTTTACTATAGAAAAAACTAAATTAAAAGTCATCTTTATAATTATTACTTCACACCCGTACAAAAATGTAAAATTATAATTGATCATTGCTATTACTAGCTAAGTACTTCTTGTGTATAGTTATTAGTTTGTGATTAAATGACACAATATTACTAATTTATTAAAATACTCGTTAGGTAACATCATGATGTCAGTGCAAACACAGAGGAATAATATAATATTTTTTATAGCGATACTCGGTGATTTTAACGCCCGTATCGTATATTCCTTACGTTGACACTATTTCAAATAAAACACACACATTAAAAAAGATAATATAATTATTATGTTTTTTATCTCTCAACAGTACTCTTAAGTCTTCATTCTTTAATCGCATATCGGGACATAACATAATAATATTATAATCAGTATATCCTTTATAATATGTCATTCATGCATTATTATACTCGTACAATATTATATACTAAACACAATTTATTATCATATTTTTATCCAGTCAATCATTTTTACATTCGGTAAAATGTACCTACATTTGTTATTTAGCCGTTTGATTAAATAATGTTTCGATTATCGTTTTGAATGTATAACACAATAACTGAAATTGATAATTTGTATTTATTTTTTATTTTTTTTGACGTTACTCAACCGTTTGGCGTTGTTCCATTAAAATATATAATATGAAAATGGTACTATTAAATTCAATTTTGTTTCATGTATACTCATTCATTAATTCTATTATCACGCCACGATGTATTATTATGCGTTCTCTGACCGCACGTGCGTAATATTACTATTAGCGTCCATATTGGATAATAATAATATAGCATTATATACACGAGGCCTATATATAAAGTTATTAAAATAATTAAACTATATATAATGAATAATGATTTTAAATAGAAGCGTTAAATAATCTCTCCGTTGCGTAACAATTATTTTTAACATATATACCAACGTGCATAATATATACATTCTCCTTGTTACATTTATCTATAATAAAAAAATATTAATCACTTATTATTTAAAGAATATATTTAAAATATAAAATGTGATCTCGTTCGTTACTTTCGTCAATCGAAACGGATTAACAAGCCGATTGTTTTTTTTTCTTTTATACTATTATTCGTTAAATTAATACAGGGCCGGATTGGCCCGGCGAGTTACCGAGTAAAACTCGGTGGGTCGCGACAATTTTGGGCCGTTTAATATAATAATATATATATATATATAATAATATATTATATATAAATAATAATTGGGCCGGTAAATTACAGAAAACTCGGTGGGCCGAATTTGTCCAATCCGGCCCTGAATTAATATACGTATTGGTTAATTTCAAATCAATTATCCGCGTTGAAATTTTAATTAAATGCGCGTAGTAATAATAATATGTAAATGTATGTAAAATATATTCAGAAAAAAAATAGTCATCATAATATTATAATCACATCGCGGTTCAAATTAAAACGATATAATATATATATGGATGAAATACGTCGTATAAATATACTATTGTTTTTTTTTTTCTAAAGAAAAACTGCAATATTCGTAGATTATATAATATGCAAATATTAAATCTCTTTTTTTTTTTTAAATAATAATTTTGTCAAAATTTACACCATAGGTTAGGTTAGGTTAGGTTGTTATAAATATACCCACGATTTTTGGTAAACTATATTTCGTAACAAATTGGAATTTGACTAATTACTATATATTATGTTATATGAAAATATCAAGAAGATTCGTAACGCGTATCGTCCACACCTATGACCTCACGTTTCAATGTTTCCTACTTTCTTTGGGGTTTTGCCCGAGTGGGCACTGTTCACGCCGATATTCCGAAGGCAACAACGTTCGTATTATGTGTATAGAAATACTTCACAACGGACCATTGATCGTAGGAGGAAAGTATTAAGTACAGTATATATTTTTACAGTACATAATATTATAGTAACAGTAATCGATTATGCAATATACGAATTGAATATTATTGTAATGTAATAAAGTGTTGTTATTCGATTTTGTTGTTGTTCCAAAACAGGTTTGTATAGCTGTCGCCGGACTTACATCCGATGGCGACGGTGGCGAACTGGCGACTACTTAGATATTATTATTATTATATTATAATGCGCGAGCTCATTCTCTCAGTCTGCAAAAAAAAAAAAAAAAACGGCGTGTGGTCTTGATATTCCGATTGTTGTATAATAACGTAACAATGGGCACCACGTTGATTGCTCGCATTGTTACGCAATAAGCGATAATATTATAATCACTGCAAATCGTTTATGACGAACGAACGAAACGAACGTCGACCATTATTTTATTTTATTTGGTTTTTTATTCGCCATCTAGTGATGATAAAAAGCGCTACGATAGATTTTCGTTCACTGCGCGGGTTGATAAACTATATGGTGGTATATGGTAACAAGCGCGGTAACCGATATCCGAAGACCGATCACAGACCTTCTGGTTCATTCAGGTTTAAATTGTTCTGCATTAAGCGTGTCGTTCGTTTACTTAAATATTGTAATATAACGCGAATGATATATTCAGACGACGACGGAAAGAACGCCTGTCGAGTAACAGACATCACGTTTATTACGCAGTACGATCTGATAATAATAATTAATATTATACATACGTCACATAATATTTAAATTAAATTTATTATAATGTAATTAATATTTTAATAGTAGGTATATAGTAACCACAACGAGAAGAATAACTCGTAACTGTATACGGTTCATGCTTCGATGCCAATATCACGGTATATACTTCATATAATATTATAATTTGTTAAAATAATAATATATAACGATGGTATAAAATAAACGAATACTTGAGATGAATAAACATTCAAAATCATAAAAATAGTTTTGAAATGCTGCTCGATAATAATGATAAGTAGAAATTGAATATTTGTAAAAATTTAACAGTATTAAAAAAAAATTATACTTATTTAAAACTATAATAATATAATTAATAATTTTCATTTGAAAATCTTAGTAGAAAAAGAATAATAATAATAAACATAGATAAACGTATAATATAAATGAAAATGAAATAGAATCTTTTCGATTATCTAGCCGCCATTAAAATTTTCATTTTCTAATGGTAGGATAGGTTATTTATAGTAAATTTGCATACATCTATAGGTTTTAGGTCACATAAAACCACTGCCTATCCGTACCAGTTATCAGGTTTATGAGGTAGGTATTAGGTATGTATCTTGTAGTCCCTTGGGGCTTAGCCCCATTACCACGAAAAGTGCCGCAAAGCGGCGCTTGAGTAAGTGAGTGGAGCCGGTAGGCGAAGCAAATTATCCCTTCCACTCAAAAACTATAAACTATAGATAACCGTATTAATACAATTAAGCCGGTATATAAATAACGTATCCCACCACCAAAAATATGAAAAATTTAATGGCGGCTAGATAACCGAAAAGAAATATGTCATGGATTCATTTGATATGTATAGCAAAAAGTAAATAATGGTCCTTCGTTATTCGCGAATAAAAAACACATTAACATTGATATTTCGAACGACCACTAGGTATTTTAGTGATTATTTTAGGAGAGGACGTGAAATAATGTATAAATTACAAATTACGATTAATTTGAATAATATTATATAAATAATTTATATTCAAACGAATCCTGAAGAATGATAAAAATTATAAAAAAAAAATCTATTAAGAATAAAATTAAGTCGTAAATTTACATTTTATATAAAATATAATATACCCATATAAATCATACCCTGGTATTATAATGTTATAGTTATATTGACATTGCCTGAAAAATTCGACTTAATACTTATATTATTATTTTTAAACAAATATTTTTTCAAAATTTGAGGGAGGTCAATAGGTCATATTAATTTATATTCTTTTGGTCGTATCCAATCACACGTTCATTTATTTAGCTTGTCCATGAAGACGTGTGAATAAAACCCTGATAATGATGGATACGCCTATGGTTACTTATTCCAAAATATGGCCTACTACAATATAAAATATTTAGATCACTTAAAACTTATGTTAAATTATGTACAAAAACAATATTGGAATAACGGAACTTGTTGAACCAAACCAGTGTGCCACAACCGGTTTTTTTTATTTGATTGAAGTAAATGAATTATTAATATAAAATATTATTATATGGACATATCTTCACACAAAATAAGTGTGTTCCAAATATGAAATCATACATTTTACATAAATGATTTCCACTATACTATTATAGGTTATAAAATAATAATCATTATTAGACCTGTTGGCGAACTGGGTTGCCTATGTTAATTAATTCAAGGGAACGGAAAAACACGATTAATAACCTAAACTTTGAACTGGAAATACTAGCATGGGAATACTCATTTTTTTTTCTTTCTTTCTTTCACTCGCTCTCTTTTTCTCTCTTCTCTCTTTGGGTAATAAACAAAAATAATAAACGTTGCGGTTCAAAGAAGTTAAGTATAAAACCAGTATAACATATTATATTATATTATATATGGCTCAAGGAATGCGGAAACTATTAATGGACATATTTATTGAGTACTTGTCAAGTACTACTTGATTTTCATTATTTGTAAAAAATGAAAATAAAAATATTTTATTAAATTTTCACCTTTAACCCATTTTGTAAACATTACAAAAGTTATTTGTTTAACAAATATAAAATTTAATGAAATTAAATAAAAAAATTTGTTTATAAAACAATAATAAACATTAAATAAATAATTCACAATTAGTACACATATAAATATTATAATTGCCGAATTAAAAATTTCCCCAAGTAACAATTTATACTAAACAATATTTTTATCAATAAATTAACATATTAAACACTAAACAGAATAAAATACTAACGGCACATTCCATATGAAAAATTCTCAGAAAACATATCGCATTTTTACTAAATCGTGGCCAAATAAATACATATATAACACGGGTATGACGGCGATTTTCATTTTAGTCCATTTATCGACATTCGTTGAATAAAAACTGAAAGTGTGGCATCGAATATCCGGAATTTATAATGTTATATTATATCTTTCTAATATAATTCTACCATAAGATTGTAATTTGTAATATCTATCGCCAATATCAAATTATTTTATTCATATAATTGCCTTATGGGTTATTATTTTTATCGTCAGAAGACATAATAACACGCACACTGTCACCAAAGCGTTTGAAAATTATCAACAAACGTTTGTCTACTGTTATTGGTGAATAAAAATGAACTTCCCTTTTATGTATAGTCACGTGAGACACGTGAAAATTATACTTTTAACCCCAAACATAATACTAAAATAATATCACGACCATAACACTAAACTCTTAAAACATAGAACACACTCTTTATACGAGTATAGGACTTTCTGTATAAGTACTTACATTTTTTGAACGAAATGTAACAATAATAATTTGTTTATAATAATAATTTAAATATAATATGTTTATATAAACATACCGTGACGTGATATATAAAAAATGTTTTTTTATATTTAGATTTATAAATAAATTATAATAATAATATTAATTTATTATCAAATTGTTATCATTATTTAATTGACGTATAAGGTATAACTATACGAAAACTTATAGTAAAATCACTTTATTTAATAAATATACCAATGTAATGTTTATATTCCTATATATACAATACGTAATAATTAAATAATTTTAAATTCAATCGTTTCAATCACATAATATTTCAAATTATAAATATAGGTTAGGTTATAATATCCGATGAATACTTAACCAGTTTGAAACGTGAATTTTTCTTTATGAATATTTTTGCAACTAATTAATATAAATTTAACGTTTTTTTTTTTTATTTATAGATTTGATAACAACATAAATTATATATAAATTACATATTAATATTATATTATTATCAATAATGTTATAATAAATCACAATATAATATTACATTTAATGCGTATAATTATTATGCTAACGACGAAAACATTTAAATTTTAATATAATCCACTATATAATATTAATAATAATTACATATATATATATATAGGTATATAAAGCTTTCACAAGATATTTTGATCAATCTTTTACTTTATGTGAAAGTGTTATATTTTTATTTACAGGTTACCGCGTGTTTCTCCCATATTCATATAAGTATTTATTATGTTTTATACTTCCGCTTTGTATATATACAGTATACCCAATAAATTACATTAATTTTATTGTATTGCCGTATTTTGAATCATCAATAATTACCAAAATTTTATTACTGTGATATTATAATCTGACAGAACACGAAAATTCATAAAATATATTTAAAAATACACAAAAGTAAAAATATCGAATGTATTATAATATGGTTAATAAATATAATTTTTCATCTCTCTCTCTCTCTCTCTTTATTTCTTTTTTTGTAACAATTTACATAATGTTTAAGTACACATTTACACGCTTACATAAACATTTTTGATATAATATAATATGAATATATGCCTGTTGGGCTCGGACGTATGTTACAATTTCAACTTTTCTTTCTCTAATTCTTCAAAATGAATTGCTAAATAAAATCAAAATACGTTTCGCATGTTTGAGTACATTTATATTATAATATTTTGAAAATGATTATTTTTGAATTTTAATAAAATTTTTAACAATATAAGCATATAGATATACATATAGTTCTGCTAAGTATTTAAGTTTAATAAAGAATAAATAATAGGGTTTTTATTTAATATGGATATACAAAGTACAAAGTATTTACATACAATATAAAGCCCAATATTATTACCAATTTGAAATATTATAAAATCCATTATCATTTATTTGAATGATTGTAAATATTTCTTTCGTTTTTGTTAACTAAAAAATATTGTTCAATTACTTTACCCTAAAATAGTAAGTCATAACGTTAAAATTAATTTTTTAACTTATTTTTTTTTACAACTTTTTAATTAATTTACTACTTAATATATACATATGTATAAACCGAAATTAATTATTGATAAATATTGTTTGTTTTACAACAATTATATATTCCAAATCCAATTTCTATATAATCACTATTAATATTTTATCGCCAATAGTTATTATATTATTATAATATGATATATTAATACCTTTAAAATATATACGTATAATTGTAATTAGTTTTTTAGAACAAGCATCATTCTGAAATTTATATTGCTTTATGCAAAATAGCCATCCTGATTTTCTTGTACCTAATTTAACATCTCATAACATATCATAATCGGATTAACCACGTTGTCAACGTTTATCAATAATTAATGATTATTAATTTTTTTTTCATTCAGTAAATTCCGATATAATATTATATAATTTAATTTTTCTTTAAATATATTACTTAGTTAACATTTTCACTTTTAAATTTTGAATTCATGATACACGATAAATGATTGTTTACACAACACTCGTATACGAAATTTGACTTATTTACTCGTATAGGCGCTTAAAATGTTTTAATTTTATGATAAATCTCAATTTATTTAATATTTTAGATCAAAATCAAAAGTGTTTTGAAAATATTAACAAATTGAGATATATCGTTGAGTTTTTGAATACCGCGTGTTTTATATTATACACCCTTGTTACTATTAATAGATAAACGATTATTTAATCCGTTTCTTCGTACAAAAATTATAAATTTATTTATAGGTACTAACGAAAAAGTAAGTAAGTTATGTAATCCAATTAGATATATTAATTTAATATTGAATTCATATTAAAATTGGGTTCGTATAACAAAATTTGCTTGAAAGTTTTATAATTATTATTATCGCTTGTATTTTATAAAACAGAGAAATACGAACGGAAGACTTGAAAAATTAGAAATCGGTATAGCATAGTACCTATATAGGTATTCCAGATAATATAATTATCAACTCCATCGCGAGTCGTGACATCACTGCAGCAGATATAATAATAATAATATATCGTTCTAACTGACCGAGTCGATGATGTTAATTTCTATAAAGAATAACTCCTTTGAACGATACAACCGATTATATTTATTAAAATTTATAACACCAATTTGGCAATTTCATACCGATATACACATAATATAATGGACCTCGGTAAACGACGGTACACAAAATGTGGTCGTCGTATATGTATTTATGGTATACCTCATACCTGGTATTAAGCATAATACCTAGTACCTACGCCAGACTATATGCGTAATTTAATAATAATGATATGATTGCAAACCGGTGTACGATTCGGGCGTACGCCGGTCGAATGATTTAAAATTAGTATAATATAATAATAATATATTATACGCGTTGGGTATATTATATGTTATTCAAACACGCACAAAAATATTATACTTATAATATTATATATTGTATAATATACGATTAAAATGTATAACGATATAAGAAAACGAAAATGGGTGCGAATACAAACGCGACAATACCTATACATATAATATATTATATACATAATGATATTATGTTACTACATCTCATGATCACGTATGCAATGAAACCGTTTCTGAACGTATATTTTATTATTATTATTATTATTATTATTATTATTATTATTATTATTATT
>JAIUCT010000018.1:1833483-1845629 GCA_021307375.1 Tetraneura akinire | reverse complement strand
ATTATTATTATTATTATTATTATTATTATTATTATTATTATTATTATGTGACGTATGTATAATATTATCTGTCGTGTTATATTATTATGTTGACGTAAGAGACGACTATTAAATGATGGCTTTAAGGCCTAAACGCAATACCCGGAATGATGATCACCGTTTGATACCGTTTTATAATATAGCGTACACCACCTACTTATGAACGTATTAAATTAAGGTAATTTTTTTTATTTTTTTTTTTTTAATTGTTATGGTTAGAAATTTCGTTACGGTAAACAGTTGAAAATCGTATCGTTTAAACTTTAAACGTTTTGACCATTAATAATATATTAACTATCCATAATAGAATATAATACAATCATGCCCGTTCAATAATTGGTTAGATTTTAGATCAATGAATACTAATTTCGATTTATTTTTTAAATATATTGCTTTACAATTTTGGGTAACTATACATTATTAATATAGATTATAATATGGAATATGTAATTATCAAAATTTAATTATTTCAAATAGCTTTTAAATATAGCTAAATCACAAGTAAATACATGTACCTATATGAAAAGTTATTTCATATTAAAAAGAAGAAATTAATATTATTAATATGAAACTCGAAGAATTCATTTTTATAAAATTTATTGCGAACATAAGACATCGACTGACTGATAATTTTTTCAATTAACTTGCCAGCCATTATATAATAATATTATGTTATTGCTTACGTCGTGATCACGCATCACGTGCAATGAATCCGTTTCTGTCTGCGTCGTCGTATAACTCGTCGCGTCCATCATAACAATAATAGTACACGAGTATGTAGCGTTGACGTAAGATACGACAATATAATATTATAAACAACTTTTAGGCCCAAACGATGATAGATAATAACAAAACAAAGTTATGATAATAATAAAAAAATATGATGACCACAGTATATAATATGATAACAATATATTATGAGATAAACGTTTGATTATACACACGATTGACGTGTTCGCATAATAATAATAATAATAATAATAATAATATAATATGCGTGTATATAGAAATATTTGCGAGCGTAATATTTTTTTCTTCTTTAAAAAGATCTTTCTAACGGCAAAATTGCGTAATTCCGGCTGTGTATTATGCCGGACATTCCGATAATACTGTATGTATATAATAATATAATATAATACTTATACTTACTTTCACGTGGTGTACGTATATAATATTATAATTACAATTTGATCTGTACACTGCAGCAAGTATCCGGACGGATGAATTATATTATTATCTACACAACGCGAATGTGTCCGGTATCGGCACATTTACGTACACGACGTGATGGATATACAGCGTGATTTTAAAACGTTTACTTAGGTAACGAAAATGGCAGAAATTAATATGGATATAAAAACGAAAGAAAAATTGTTTATATTAATTATCATTTTAAAAATATAATGCAAATTATTGTAAAAATAACATTATTATATTTATATACGCATTGAATCGTTCGTAAATATTTATATACTCGTATGATGTAAAACTCAATTCATTTTCAATTTAATTTAAAATTAATTAATTAATAATGCATATAATATGTAAATTGAAACCTTTCCTCAAAAATTAAATTGATCCAAATCATTATAATTATTGTTGCAATATTATGTTTTAAACAATATTAATTAATATTTATATACTGTTCTTGGGTATAACAATAAACAAATGTGGATATTTTTCCATGTTTATCCATGAAATTTTCCATTTAGATTTTAAACGAAACGAAAAATATATTGGTTTTACAATGATGTGTGCCTTCTTTTTATGTACCTATGTAGAATTGTTGACACTTTTTCGTCCCGAAATGATTATCATGAATAACATATGTTTTCGGTTGGAAATTAGATGTAATTGGTACCTACTTTATTTAGGTCATTTTTCGAATTTCCCAAAATTGGACTTATGGGGTAAGAAATACTACGAAAAAATGATGAAAATACGACATTATTCGCGAAAACTGAAATTTTAACGAAATCGATTTCAATGTTTTACGATAACTCAGTCAATATTGAACACAAAAACTTGCAAATTTTCTCGGGTAGGTATTCAAATAGAATAGGTTAATAATAATACGTCATAAAATTTAAAAATTGTTACGTTAATTTTGTATAAAATATAGAACTTCGGATATTTCCTAAAATTATCATTCTTATATAACGTTTGATGTAATTGGTAATTTTGAGTTTTAAGATCTGAAAATTTTACTGAAGTATATTCACATACTACTTAACATATTACCAAAAAAATCCAAGTTCCAATTTTTTTTTTTTTTTTACCTGTTTAAAGTTGATATTTTTAGTGTAAATGAAAATCTAGCAATACATATATTATTGTATTTATTGTATTTATACAATAAACCTTATTGAAATTTTAATGAAATCGATATTTAAAGTATTTATATGGATTCTTCTTATTGTTTCTCAATATTTCACAATATTATAATGATAATAATATTACCAAAAAATTTTAAAATTTTATTGAAGCTCAAATACATATTACTAAACTCAGTTCTAAATTATTGTGATTATACGTTTACTTCAATGCAATGGAAGGGATACAGGTGTAAAAAAGATAGTGTTGAATTTTGATTAAAATTAGAATGCAATGATAAATCATTACATTTGAAAAACGATTCTGAGCGAAGTACTGTCATATTTATATAGGTGACTCATTTAAGGGTTTTATATTGAGACTGTATGAACTATGAATGTAATAATTTTAATCAATGCATTATGCATATATATTATGGTGATGAACTTCGTTCAAAATCGTTTTTCGGATGTAATAATATTTGTTTTTGCATTAAAACTTTAATCAAAATTCAACACTATCCTCCATGTATATATTTCACACCAGTATCGACTCATTTGAAATTTTTAACGTTATTTTTTCTGTTTTAACATAATTACCTATTGTCCAACCATCGTATAATATTTTTATATAAATTAAATCAAATAATATATATACCTATAACCTATTAATGTTAATCCAATACAACAGTTGAAAATAATATACTTCAATATTTACAAACTTATATCATACGGATACGATTATTCACTATATATAGTGTGTCAGTCTAAGGTGTATCCCGTTTTGTATAGTAGTATGTACGGGTACACTATATAGCTATTTATTTCGAATTAAAGATATAACATTGTAATAATTTATTAAATGACTTTCGCTGCGAAACCCGAATTATTATCATTATGGTCTACTCCTGCGCCGAAAATATTGACGGTGCGTCATAATATTATATAGGTATACATAATAATACCTATATATTGTGTACACACCTTGTTGTAAGTACCGATATTAGCCCACGTAATCAAATCGTTACTACGTCAACAAATAAAATTATTCAATCGCATTTTTGCGTCGACGGAACAATATTTTATAATCGTGCTAATTAAATAATAACACAATATATGATGTATATAGGACGATCTGCAGAACGTTATTATGTAACAAAAATATAACGACAATTAAATTTTTGCCGCAGTTTTAGTAATAATTTTACAGATCATCCTGTATATATACGTTAATTATTATTATTATTTTTTTTTTTTAAATATAACCTATATAATATAAGTCTTATCATATTTTCATCTTTCGCGCACTAGTCAAATGATCCGCGTAGGAGACATTGTTATCAGTTATCACGAACGCAATGCATAGATATCATTTTACAACCACTTACCGCACAGTCTAAATATGATTTAACAATAGGTACATTATTGTCGGTGTAAAATAATATTAATTTATAGTTCTCATAAAACAAAGTAACAGCGGCGTTCTCTCGTGGGTCGCTGTCGTATCAACCATTATATAACAAGAGTACGTCATTTTTGTAAATGTCCAAATTCATTCGTACGATATTATTATAAGTTGAGTTTTACTTAAAAAATTTAAACGTACACTCTTATAATTTGTGCATAATATACCTACCTAATATAACCATAATAATGTCACCTGTATACTTTTCTAAATATTATTCCCATTTTCGTTCTCCAAACGTTTAATCTACTTGAAAAATTATTATTATTACAATTATATAATATAATATATTATATGTTATTAAGTGTTTGCTACATAATATAAACGATTTTCTATTCAATTTAATTTATTATGCATGATTGACTATTGTCCGTTTTGTGCACAACAACAGGTAGTCCCGCACAGATAAAAATATGTACCTATAAGCTATATACTAATCACACAATGCAAAAATAATTTAAATAGGTACCTACTCGTTGATAACTGTTATTGTGTAATACTCGTACTAAAATAATATTATTCCCTTTGAGTATAATACATTATATAATGATATCCACATTACTATAATAATTTTTATCAATTGTTCTGTTATTTAAATAGATACAAACAATATATGATGTTTATTTACCATCTAATATATAAGTACAAATTATGTTAATAATGTTTATATCTCCTTTAGATGTTTTAAAAATCATATTTACACATAACGCGTTATGGCCTTATGGGCATAGACTATTATACATGGGTATATGTTATATGTTTAAACAGTAAACCAGTTACGGGTAAGTATCAAGATTTGAAGTTTAGTTTATTTTTGAAATTTTTGTTTAAACATCAATAATAATATTTGAATTATAATAAAACTATAAAATATAATTTATAAAACAATAATACGCGACTATGTTTTTAAAAAGTACCTACTAACCCTGATTACATTTGTTATGCGTGCGCCTTGGGCGATTATGATATTATTAGGTAACTTGGTAATGTGTAGCTATCATAAATATTATTTATCTACATTAAATAATACTAATAAATTTAATTTTAAATCACGTTGCATACAAACGTAAACAGCAGAGTACTAGACAGAAAATTAATCGAATTTTCGTCGATGACCGAAAAAAACATCAACATACGACCTGTCCTTTTGGTTGAAATAGTGAAAATAATTTCACTTAAACCTGAATTAAGTTAAACGGTTTGTTTATTTATGGATAGTAATTTATTACAAATGTTCAAAACAAACATGCACATCCTTATTACATTGAAAGTTATGATATAACAAACATAATATTTAATATATTATATCAGATGTATCTCGTATATTACATTTACAATATTGTATTTGATTATACTCATGTATAACAGATAAGATATATTATATTATTTAGTTATATTAAAATAAAGATAATATTTAGAAGTAAAATCACGAAAATTGAACGTTAAAAAAGTTATTTAATCGATGAAAAATAGTAAAAACAAACTTAATATTTTAGTAGATATGAATACTTCTTCTATATAAGTATTTTATAATTTTATATACATTATTAATAATATTGTTAAGTGAGTAATTATTAATTTCATAAAACATGTTTTGCAATATTTTTCGAAAATAAAGAGAAAACATTATGATTAATAATCCAAAGTTATAATTATCAATAATAATGTTATCATTGAAATTATGTAATTTTATTCATTATTGTATTCGCAGATTTTTGCTCATATAATCCAAACGTGAATATAATTGCATAGTATTTATTATTTCATTTTTATTATGTTATAACACATTTTAATATACCTTACTTATTTTTCGTTTAATATCGTATTATTTTATATCGTAGGTATGTGTTGATCGCGATAATACGACTGCGTGTAGTGATATCACAGAATAAATAATAATTATTATTATATAAATTATTACACGAGTCTTATCTATATAATATGCAAATGTGCAATACAAACCGACGGAAATATAATGTTATAATATAGTATAATATTAAATATTGGATATACGTGTATGTTGTTATTGTACACGATTGTATTTGAAACATTCGAAATATTATTATGCATACATAACGGTCAAAAACAATATTACACAGTATACGTCTGGGTATTTATATATAGTTTATAATATACAAATTATTATCTAATATCAGTCAAAATCTCAGACGTGAGACGCGTTAAAACGTCGTATATGGATAACCTATTTAACATTATATTTTCGTTACCGCAACCGGGTTAATCAGGCAACCCTTTATAATTATATATCGCCGTATAGCGTATAATTTACTCATAATATACGTGTAAACAGACCGCGTGGCCAGTAATTCGTATATTTTTTTCATTGCGTAACCAATCGACGTACATGACTATATATCCTTCGTTAAAACACGCTTGAGTTCTTCAGAATCATGATCGCTTCTAGCTGTACAGGAAGTATAACGTATAGGTATGTATATAATATCTCTGGTCCACTAGCGGGTCTTCGTGGATCGGCGGAAAAAATAAATAACACTTTTATTTTTTACTATTATTATTTTTGTTTAAAAAAAAATAACAGCTGCGTCGGTTGTCGTTTCGCGCGCAATGACGTAATTTATATATATATATATACATTTTTCAAAAACGCCCTAAGCCGTTTTCGATCGGTGAAATTATCGTATGTAGGTACCTATACACCGTAACTTGTTTTTTCTATTTTTTGTCCGACATTACGACTACCCCGTATTAAGAATTCTTATTGTCTTTTCGTATATTCTGTACGATATGCAAAAACACGCAAACGACTAAAATACAACAAGAAAGTGTATACGTTTTTTTCATTTCATAATATAGCTTGTATACAATGTAAATACTAAATTACACATGTAGGTACTCGTATAGACATACAATTAAGATGGTTATAACAAAAATGTAATTTATTTATAATGTTGTACAATGTGATAAATGATTTTTTAATCGACCAGCGATATCAACGCGCCAATATATGAGATGATATTTGATCGTGTCGACAAAGATCGCGGTATATGGTTAATCGAGTATATAGGTGTGCCTGTTGTATAATCATTTTTTACTGTTCGTTTTTAAAAGAAGAAATTATATATAGATTAAACGTAAAAATTTAAAAAAAGATTAATTTATTCATACGTTGTTTACATTGATATTATTATAAAAATATATTAATTGCATAATATTATATATATAATAATAATATAAATACGAAACTTTCTCAGGACGAAAATAATTTTAAATCAATACTTTCCTACTATTCCTCTGTAAATTGAACCGGTTAAACGTAATAAGAAATGGTACGTAGGTATGTAATGAGAAATTCGTAAATAATATATTTTCATAAACAAATTCTATTATCTTATAACGATCTTCAAATTCATATGTACATACGACCAAATCAAAATTCAAATAGGTATAAGTATAGAAAATACATTATAAGATATACTATAAAATATTTAATAATATTATATATTTGCATGACAATCGTATTATATTTTTAAATTTTAGAGAATAATTATGCATTCTTATATTATATGCGATGAGATTTATAACGAATATTATCCCAATAGTAATATTAATTGCACAAACGTGATTTGCACCAAATGAATGTTATTACTATTGTTTATTTTCTCATCATATTTATATGTATAGAAAGTTAAACGCGTATATTATCTCATATCTGTAATATAATCGATGAGAATCAATATTTACAATGATTCATTTTTTTTTTTCCGATTTAAAAGGAACATGAATACATGATGTGCTATAATTATAAGTATATAATATGTACACTATATGTCTATTATAATTTATAAATGTTAGCATGAGTTGCCAACATTTGTATTTTGTATGAATATAACAATAGTAAATTAACTTATAAAATATTTTAAAAAGTCTCATCATTTGAAAATTTGGACCATGATTTAACTATGTATAATATAATATTATGATAATAAATTAAATTAAAGTTCATTTAACTACAATACTATATAGAGTGAATGTATTATAATATTGATCTTCAAAGTATAAAATTATACATTCAATATAAGACAAATTAAAAATATCGTTTATACATTGATATAATACGTATTTAAATCAAACTTAAACTTTTGAGTTAGTATTATGCTTCATAAGCAATAGTAAGCATTTCTTACAAAACTTAAACGTAAAAACGATTTGGGTATTTTTTTTTTTTTTTAAAAACCCTAAGTTTAATTTAATTTAATACTTTAAAATTAGACACATAATTATATAACTACAGTAACTACAACTACTATCTACTATATATTATGAATTTTGACTTAATATTTATTCGAGATATTAATATATAATATGGTTATTATCAAAAATTATCAAGCAATATGAGTATTGAGTATGTACAATTATTTGTTTATGTAATTTTTGAATTATATCAACATAATTACTTCTCGTTGTTTAAATTTGTTTACAATGTTACTCTTATGCTCAAAATAATATGTTGATAATTCATAGGAAATGTTTAAACAATACAAATTAGAAAATAAAATAAGTTTAAAAAAAAAAATTAAATTTTTAAAAATACGATAAACTTTACAGTATGTAGTATTTACATTATATACCTACTTTATCTTGTAAAAATAATAAAAAAAAAAAATAATAATTAAAAATTAACAATATTTTAGAAATTTTTTGGCTGTTATCTATAATAATGTGACCCAGATATATTTTTTTAGTATCTAATATAATTAATAATAATGATTAATACCTAAATATATTTGGAACACTCTGTAAATTACAAATCAGCTGAAAGCGTTCTAAGTATTTTTTTTTATTTATTTATTATAGTAGGTACCTATAATGTAGTAATGTAATAAATTTTTTATTGGATATTTCAAACGGTTTTACATAAAATAAAAATGGATTTTTAATGTTTAACATTTTTTTATTTTTTAAGTCTATCATTATATAGTTAAATTTCCCTATGTCTTCTCTCCGAGACCTGTATAATTTGGCAATATTTTTCTTTGAAATACATTTTACTTTAATTTAAGACCAAGTGATAAAAATTTTATGTCACATCAATTTAAATATACATTTTATACATATTAAGTATAAATATTTTTTCAATACTCACGTATTAAAACGAACAAATTTGTTCAACTGAATAAAATGGTATTATATACTATTACAATGTAATTTATTGTATAATATATTTAATTTCAATTGAATGTATTAATAATCGTAAATATAAATTTATGTACATAATTAAATAATTAATATAATATTATACATTTATATACTAATGTTTTGTTACACGTAATACAATATGTCCTTGGGGTAAAGTTTCATCTCCTTTGGCATTCTTTAAACCACTTATAGTACGGTAATAGAGTAAGTGTGACCTTGTCAGTGAAAGTTGTCGCAAACCTATCATGTACACATTACACATGACATACGCGTGGTAATAACCCTACCCTATTCTTCATAACATAATACATATACAAATTTATAATATATTATCTCTTATTTAATTGCTTTTTTTAGAGGTTTTCATTTTTATTTTTAAACTATATTACATTATAAAAAAAAAGAACAAAATATTTAATAGTAGTAGGTAGTATTTTATTTGTAATATATTTATTAGTATTGTTGTTATATTTAGTATACAAAATAGATAATTGTTTTTATAACAGATTTTATTAAATAAAAACTAATCATTTTAATTTAATGCCGATAGACTTTAATATTGATGAAATTTGTATTAAGAAATATTAAAAATATTTAATTATTATATTTAAATTTTTCGAACATTTATTTTATTTCATTAAGTTCATTGTTCTTAATTTTACATTAAGTTATTTTTGAAAAGATAAATAAAGAAAAGAAACGTTCAGTCGTTATATCGATGTTTATATGTAAAAGTGATATTTTTTCAAAACAATAATATTGTTGAATTAATATAAAAAACGAAAATTGTTGATATGCATATAAACACGTTATGAATTAATGATAATATGTCGATCTAACATTTATATAATGTAAATAACAGTGGTGATAACATTACTTGAGGATAAGAGCAAATAATATTATATTATACGTTTATGTCTTCAGGATGTAATTTTCTATATCAAAATATATCATAAAATAAAAATAAATGTGTATAAAAAACAGGCACATAATATATTTTATTTCATTAGTACAGATGCATATAATGTTTATTATGTATAAAATACTTAATAATCGACATAAATATTAGTAGGCACATAATAATATAACGACTTATCTATAATATAAGTTCATAAGATTTTCAGTGTTTAATATTATAGTTATAAAAATATAATTCATTTTTATTAATAGTGATACTGATACACATATACGTTATGACATTTGGACAATTTGTTTATGGTACTTTAATGAAAATGTTCACAATTATTATAATATATAAAATATATCAATAATAATTAAATTCTCAAAAATTACTTGAAAAATAAATACCTATATAGTTTGGAAAGTATAATAAAGTATACCTAACTGTTATAAATTATATTAAATAAATTATTGCATTATATTGGTAAAAATTAAATTTTTTCATAATTCATAGAAAGTTGTTTATAACAAGTCATATTAAATTAATATACCTACATGTTTTAGATTACATACAAATTAAAATTATTTAACAACAATAAAATTTTCTTATTTTTTATTAATAAATAATTTTCGTGTAGGTATAAGGTGTTTTCCGATCGTAAAAAATTAACTGTTCGATTTACAATATTGATAAAAAATGTTAAATACCTACTAAATATCACCTATACATAATACATATAATAATTTTATAGGGCTGTTGCGATTGATTCAACCGTGATGAAGACACGAAGTAGATCATTATTATGAATTCATTTTCTAAAACAATCGATGATCAAAATAGACCTCGTAACGTATACGAGAAATAATTGTGAAATTAATTAAATCGACATTTTTATCGGTACCTATAACAAATTTTGACGATATTCTTCTTGGTATAACTCCATATAACATGGTAAGTACATACGATGACGACTGGTTTAAAAACGGTCTGCAGACGTAGACAAGATACTGGCTATTATGTTGACGTGTATATATAAGGATAAAACATAATATTATAATATATTATTATAATTGCAAAGTATCGAATGCGTATAATATAGAAACCCAACACTATCATGACTATTAACTTTATTGTGCTGCCTATTAAAAATGTTTATTACCCATTATATTTCAATTGGCGAACGGCCTTAACTCGCGAGTTATACGACGGTATATATCCATCATACATTCAATATAACAATGATTCGGTTTGTCTGCAGTTTGTTTTAATTCGGTTTATTATTATAGTGTTGTACTTTATAACGACAACGTAAAATATAATATATAATATTATTCATTATATTCATTAATTTCCAATATATTATATAATATTGACAATCAAATTGTATATGCAAATATAATTTCGGCGCGTTTAAAAAATCTTTGGTATAAAATGGAATTTCTTCTTCTTTTATAATATTATTATTATGTATACCTGCTATTATAGTACAATTTTTAACCTAATTGCGCCTATAATTGTTTTATATAATATACGGATCGCATTATTTTTGCAGTTTTCGACAGACGAGTCCGTTTTTGACATAATAATATCGTCGCGGACTTATAAAGTATGCGACGATGGAAACGTATAACTTTTTCGCGGAACCCAGGAAGTATACGTTACCTATGTATTATGTATGTATACGCATGTATATATGGATATAATACGAATACGTCATGATGCGCGTTATTATATTATTATCATGACATAACGATAACGATAACGCGGTCACGTTTATGGATGGACACGTACCGCGGAGTGAATATAATATATAATACATAATAATAATATACAAACAGCGGTATAATAATTATGCGGTATATAGGTATAGTAACCTACGTATACTGTATGTAATATTATTACAGAGAAAAATAAAATAACAAAATGTGCTTGGCAAACGTCCTGACTTCCTGAGCGTAAATCCGACGACGGTCGGTCCCGATTGAGGACTTGCGCGCCGGAGAAAGCGGTCAAACGTAATGTGCAACAGAAATAACGCACCGGCGGACTTGAATATCAATTGGTAGCTATTCAAAGGGGAAGTATACATTTCATATCAATACACAATCAGTGTCAATTGCCTATGTACGCCGCAAATGACGACAGTACATAATATTAAGAATATAATATTATAGCTATAGTGTTTCGTAATGCCATAATGATATTTATTATACAGGGTGATTTTTTTATCATGATCCAGCGAATAACTTTA
>JAIUCT010000018.1:1692355-1823483 GCA_021307375.1 Tetraneura akinire | reverse complement strand
TAGTCAACTTGACAACTTGAATGTGTCATAATATTTTATGATACTTTGAACTATCATACTTTAGAGTTTAGACAAAATATAAAATAATTTAATAATAATAATACATTTATATTTTATTTATTGTAAAAATTATAAATTGTTAATACAATCATATGTGTATATCGTATATGTATACCTATATACAAATGTAAAAGTTACAATTACCATTAAAATATTATATTACAATTCAAAATTTGAGTTACATACACATACATTATGCACAAGAAAAATAGAAAAGAATAATTGTACATCATTTTGAAGATACTATTTAATAATATATGTTATGATGAGATATAAAATAAAATGGTCTTACATTATGTTACATAATTAATAAATAATACATTTAAAATAAAAAATACATAATATAACAATTAACACCTATAGCTAAAATAGATGTGGATGAAAATAAATTTGGTAAAATTCGGAAAGTAAAATGTATGTTGTCAATTTGTCGTAATGATTCAACATTCAACTGTTCAATATTATTTAAATATAAACTTGAAAGGAAAAAAGTAGTTGAATACATTTGAAAATTGAAATACATTCTGTTATCAACTATCATTAAAAGATACATATCCGTATATTTTATTTTGATTGTACATTCTGACATTTAGTTTCCTAACGTTGGTATTACTGAGTGTTCAGTCAGAAACTATTTTCTTATCATTTTTCGACCTACTACCCTGTACCCGTTAAAATATAGATTTTACCTTTTTTTTTAAAAAAAAAACATTATATTTAATACAATATTAAATGTGTTTAAATTAATATAAACTATTGTAATTTTTGTTGAAATTTATATATAAGTTTAATAACATATTAATATTAATATTATGTATTTTTTTTTTTTTAAATAGGAATAAATTTAAATAATTTTATAGCACATATTATGCGTTTTATCCGGTTACGCCACTGTTTGTAAGAAAATAAAATCATACTCGTAATTTAGTTGAAAAAATAATTGTTTACGTATTGTTTTCATATTATTATATAATATAAAATATTTACAAATGTAACTGTGTCTACTGCCTACCGTCAGAATCCGAAGTCAATTATTTCCTGAAATTCGAAATAATTACCTTCCTACTTTGTTTTTCTTTCCTAAAATCTGAAATCCACGTTAATTAAGACAGAATACAATGTACGATTCGTAATTTAATTATACGATTCGTGATGCCAAACTACAAACTTAATATATATAGGTAGGTACGTAAAAACATTCAATTAAAAACTATATGACGTTTAATATTATATTTTATATACGCAGTCTATATATTTCAATAGATATATGATAAAAAACAGAATAATTTACTAAAATGTAATCATTTTAAATTTCAAATTCGCGGTTGTTTTTAAAATTATATATTAGATAACACGTATAAATATTAAATAGTGATGAATAACAATAAGAAAATATGATAACCGCATAAAGAAATAATAATAATAAACTAAACTGCGGAATTTGATAATAATATACTCTAAGGAAATGATTGCGAACCATATACTGGTCGTTGAGCCAGAACTCGAAGACGACGAATGTGATGATTTTTTTCCCAAGAAACGCGACCTTGGGCATATAGACGGCTATTATAGTGACGTATATATATGTATATAATATATTATTTACACGTATTATTATAACATACATACGATACGAAAATGAAAGTAAAAAGCGACGATGGAAATAAATATATTATTATTATACGCCGACGCCGCCGCCGCCGCCACAAACGAAACGGAATCTCACGTCAGAGATTCGGACGGTCGACGACCATCGTCCGCGGGGCGGACTTCCTCGAACCGAAGATTCCCCACAAACCGTCTGTCGGCAGTCGTTTCCTATATATAACGAAAAACGCACACGCGGATGCACACACGATTATTATTATTATTTTTTTTTTATTATTACATAACCGCAATCTCGTATTTATTTATTTTTTATATAGTACCGTCGTCTATAACCTCTAACGTGTGTATAATGTAGTTATATATACACAAGTACATAATATTATATACGAGTGTATATTCGTGTACGGGGTAGGCGGACAAGGCGAGATAAGGACTTGATTATATTACGCAATCCGAGTATGATGCCTACGCGTTATACATACGTCCGTAATGCGACTTCGCTATCACTGTGTATAAAGTGTATATATCGTTAAAAAAAATATATATATATATTTTAACACTAGACAGCAAAAAAAAAAAAAAAAATCAAATTTATGACTCTTTGGAAACCGAAACCTCGCGCGCATATACCGCGGTAACCGGACATTTTATAACGTACACGCTCATCATATATATATATATATATATATATATATATATGTATATTATTCACGTCTATATAATATACTCGACACGAAACAATAATTATATTTCGGACGAAAACATATTAATCATTATACGCGAGTTATAATATTATAAATAATGTATACCTATCTATTAATATATTATTATAATAATAGCGTGCTGACGCGCTGCGGAGATTTTCTATTTCAAGAAATGATTTTTTTTTTGGTTTTAATTTTCTCGTTTGATTCACTATATATACAATGAGCCGTATTATTTAATTTTCTCTTCCGATCGATATTAATATATTCGTAATATAATATCTAATATAAATATGTACTATTAAACATTCCTGAGGAAATTATACTTCTCTACGGTATTATTTAAACGTATTATTTTAGCAATTTTTTTCGGCCGCAATTATTTATTGTAGTTTCTATAAATTAAAAAAATATATATACCTAATACATATTTAAATCACTGCGCGATAGCAGTGGATCGAAAAATTTGCGATTTACAAAACAGAAACCAAAAAAAAAAAAAAAAAAAAATGTAATAATAGCCAATTATTTCGCAAATGCCGATGATCGGTTAGAAAATACAATAACGTATTAACACGAACGGTTAATTATATTAATTACTAGGGCCCGGAAGTTCATGCATTAAAAACTATCAAAATATGCGCTTAAAATCTTTAAAATATGCGCTAAATATGCATTTAAGTTTTTTTTAAGATTAAGTTTTTTTCGTAATAATAATTGAATGATGTGGAAAATAAGCACAATTTAATTAATATAAATAATTAAAATAGTATATTAATTGGTATATAATATATTAATATATATATATATCGCAATTGCGAGTCGCAACAATAATTATATCAATTAAAATCATATTATGAATTATCTGAATTATCTGTATACATGGGATTCAATTTACTGATGTTTCCACAAAAAATAGTTCTACGGATATGTTATCGATGATTTTATAGTCATTTTTTTCAACAAATATGTTTTAAAATATACTAAAAATCTTACATTTTCATGAAATATTAATAGAACAAAAAAAAAATAACACAAGTAAATGCAGTAAAATGCAATTTTATTATAAAATATGCATATTTATGTTATAAACCTCAAAATATGCGAAAATATGCAAACTAAAATTTCATTTTTGAACTCGTTATGTTGCGATTCAAATTTGTCGCTCATCCAGCACTTTTTAATGCACTTAGAAAAAACATGCAAATGCATGAACTTCCGGGCCCTATAATAATTACTTTATGAATAATATTTATTACACTTTATAATATTACTCGTCGTGACATAATCATAAAATGGCGTAAATTCGTCAAATACTTTAAGTTTAAGTAATGGAATTTATTATATTTATATAATATTTCCTGATGGTCGGATAAACGATTCTTTCCGCGCGATTACCATAATTTATAATAGACCCCACGCGGTGAATCACGCGAAACGAAACGATTGCGTGTAAACCATACCGACAACTTAAACGTGAAAAGTTATACGTATACAACTAAAAACGCTAAATCGATTCTGAAATAGTTTTGTTAAAATTTAATAATTAAAAACTAATTAGACATTATTAATTTTAATTATTTAATTATTTTTTTAATTATTCTCTGTCAAGTGTGATGCTAAGCATATGCGGAAAAACGACTTAATATATAGATCTATATAGAAAGTTGAGATCGCGACCGATTTTGCAAGGTCAACACCGTCCGCCTACGATCAGACCGTTCAATATTTTTCTGGGTTCTTTCTCCACGCACATATCGCCAAGAACGTACAAATCGTTTATGTAATATAATTTACGTATACGTTCGGTTATTTTTTAGTAATAATAATAATAAAAAAAAAAAATACATATTATGTTGTTTTATTTTACGTTCCTCAAAAACGAATGGTATATTATTATATTCGTGTCGTAAACAAGTTGGATATTACGTGTATACAAACTGACACGAGACGCCGATCGCAATCATAATAATTGTTAGTTCCTAAATTATATTTATTTACTTTTGAAATATGTAACTTGGACGTAAATAAAACATGATATTTTCCATGCCCAGAAATGAAAATATAACAAATGGTTACATGTTTTTTTTTTAACTCGTATAGTAGATTTAGAGATAGTGATGACTGATGATATATATTACCTATATATTATAATATGTTACCGGTAAAGTATTAAGTCTAGGCAATCTATACAATTCCTAAGTACTATTTGGCAATGTACGCAATTTTAATGTTATATCATATTTTTCCTAGGCAATCTATACAATTCCTATAGGTATATTCTATAGAATGTCAATGCTATATTAGGTAAAGTATGAAATTTTCACATTTTTTATGGATATAATTTCGGAACCGGACGTCTTTACGTGGTCTCGCGAAGCGGAGGTATTATGTCATGCTAAACCTTTGACTATCATTATCAGGTTTACACAAATATAGGTATTAGGTTGGTATTTTTAGACCTTTGAGGCGTAGCTCCATCCTCTCGAAAAATGACACGAAGCAGCCCTTGAGTAAATAAGTGGAACCGGCAGACGAAGCGAGCTATCTCTTACAAAGTTAATAATTAACTCTTAACTTTACCATTTATTATTGAATATTAATATTTTTGTATGCCAATACAGTCACGCCAAGATGTCCTAGATCGGATCCATTTAGAAAATTTTTTACTGAAATGCCCACACTAATATACTATGCCTAATAAATTGTTTAACTTTATATAAATTTTATACATTGCCTACTTGGAGTTCGTCAGTTCGATATTATATGAAAATACCTAGTCAATGTATAAATTTCTTATTTTTTCTATAGAATGTCTAGGTATTTTATAAAATACCTGATTCAATACTTTGTCGGTAACATATATGTATATACCGGCGCTACCTGCGGTTATGGAAATGTTTATTATACTTGTATAACAATTTACAAGTTTAAAAAAATGTTAAATTAACATAATATTATAATCATACGTATTTAGTAGTCATAAATAAATTATAAAATTTACAAGACTCTATAATAATATTTATATACAAATTACAAAATATATGTATATTTTTTAAATTATATTAATTATATCTAAGTCCTCAAGTCAAGTACCTACCTACATATATTAACCTATTTATTATTTTAAAGATTTTTAACTTTTGTCATTACTTTTGCTTTCGTAAAGAGCAAACTTCTTGTAAATTATCGTTTAAAAATACAATATAACAATAATTTACCTATACTCCTATACACTACATTACCTTACATTAGATAAGAACTTTAAATAATTTTCTTGTCATTGTTTTATACTTTTTGTTATAATAAGTAAAATAATTATTGTAATATAATAAGAAGAAAAATCCATCATATAAATATTTTAAATATTGATTTTACTGAAATTTAAACTTTAAACACCTATAAAAAAAATTGAGTCATGAGATTTTCCTAATATTTTGGAATTATGATATATATCAGTATACTTTAATAAAATTTTCAAAAAATTTTTCAAATTTTTTGTCTTTTCTATTAATTTTTATTGTAAAAGTATTGAGAAATAATAAGAAGAATACTAGTAAAGATTCTAAGATTTCTAAACTTTCAAAATTTTCAAGTTGTTATTTTTAATTTAAACGAAAATCTAGACATATATACGATAAATAAAATGGTATTATATTCGTAAATATACCTCCTACTCGGGAAAAAAAACATAAAAAAAAAAAAAGAAACTAAAATGATCCGGTTGCTTTTCGGACGGGTATGATATTATGGAAACGAACGTACTGAAATGCAATATTTTAATAATTCTGCTGTACCTCCGTATAATATTGCTAAAATTTATTAGGTGGATACGCGCGTATAGTATTATAGAAAACGATACAACAATATATAACTCGTAAAACGACTAGTTCTCGACATTTATACGCGTATAATATTTTAAAAAAAATTGACCTACAGACCCTATACAGTATTATAACGGTTTTATGTAGACATTAATATAATAATTCTGCAGTATTTTTGCGATTCGGATCCTTTCTCGTAATCGATCAAAAACACAAACGCATCGTGTGAATTTCATAAATATTATCTTCCGATCTACCGTATATAAATGTTATATTATATTCTACAATACTTTTGTTTTTATTCCACTTTAGAAAATAAAATTATAATTTATAATAATAATAGGCGTATGTGCGTATTGTCGTTGACTGTCGCGCATATTATTATATGATAATAATTGCTACTTGCTTTGTTTACGTATATACCGCCGGCGACACACTTCCGCATTTTGGTGCAATGTAACAGTTAGGTACATTACGAACTTCAACGAATATTTGGTCCGATTCGTGCGCTAGTGTGTCCGTCAACTATATATAGTAATTATTACTCAACAATTATGTCTGGATGGTTAAATTATATTACTTTTTTAAATAATAATATTATTAATTATTATTATGTACGTAGGTGTAATTATTCAGATATAAAGAGGATATTGTGTCATCGAGATAGATAAGACATAAGAATAATTAGGTATCAATATCGATGGATGACGTTGAATTTGGATTAAAATTTGAATTGAACGCAATGATAAATCATTACATTCTAAAAACGTTTCTGAGAGAAGTTCAGTCGAATAACACCTATATGTTATGGCTGTATCCCTTCGATAACATTATCAGCTATTCTTTTTTTACTTTTTTTTATTCTGAATAGCTATAAAATTTAGGGCCCACTTGACACTTGAGCACAAATTAGATGACGAACACGAGCTATACCAATAATAATATTCATGCAGGTGATACAATTTTGAAAATTTTGATAGTAGGAATATTACTATAGATAAATTTAAAATGATCGTAATTTATAATTACCATTTTTTATGCACTATACAAGAGTATATTACAGATCCATTTCTGCATCACGAAATTAAAATACAAATTGCTTGTTTTTAAGCATAATAAAGAAAGACAAAAAGTATACATAGAATATATAGAAAAAACGAAAATGTTTTGTTTTAATGCAATTCGTACGTTGTTCAATATTTAAAATCGGAATAAAGTATAATATGTAAATATGTTCAATGGCCAATCGATATTACAAATTTATAGACATGTTAAACGTAAATGGCCAATGACAAGAAAATAAAATATAATTTTAAATTCATATTTGAATTATGCGAATTTGTATAGCAATTATTTTTCATATTTGTAAATAATCGAGTTTAATCTGTATAAAGACATCGATATTTTTCATTGTCGTATATATATATAAAATATATATTGACATATTGACATATTGTGCAAGTATAAAAAACAGATATACAAAAAATTATTATGAAATGTCAAGAAAGGCATACAGGTATATTATAAAGATCGATTAGGTACCTATGTTATGTGTACCTGTATATAATCAAATTAAATTGACCTATACGATATACAATTATTACGTTTTTCTTAAACTATACATTATAAAGTGATCTAGTTACCGAATATTTTTTTTTTACTCGAATAATATTATGTAAGGTTATAATATTTAATTTTCACTAGAGACTAGACCATAATAATAATATTGTTGATGCATAAGTATATAGACGTATAGTTTCATGTTAAACGTATATAATATTATGCGCATGCTGTCATAATAAAACTGCATAACACAATATATAGTTATGAAACTATACAAACGCCCATAATTAGTATCTAATTTATTTTAAAACAAAGAGGATGAGGAAGAATATTCACCTTCCGCTGGCAATATTTTATAATATTATGTAAAGCCTTTTCCAGAAATTATACTTTTTCTACAAGAGGAAAATCTCGAAATCACAAATTGAATATTTGAATAATTAAACGCAATGCATATTATAAATTAAACAATTTAAAAAATAATTAATTAAAAATAGAACCGTACGATTTAATTGATAATTAATGATAAAATGAAATAAAACGTATTATTATATTATAATATATTATAAACGCCGTGTTGTATATATACATAATACATATAACTATATAAACTATATATGAATTAGGATAGCATCTAATTTAATAACGTTTAAATTAGAGGAGGCCGCAAGTATTCACACGGAACAATAACAAAACAAAAATTACATAATATTAATAAACCTTTTAAAAAATGGACCTAGCTAACATAATAATAATAATAATAATAAAATAATAATAAAAGTAACTTTTATTTTTATACTCAATTATTTATTAATTAATATTTATTACTTATTATACCTGTACAATTAGTAATTACAATAAAATTGTTACATTAAAAAAAAAAAAAAATCATCTCCGAAATTTTATTATCATTATTATATAGTATTATGAAATAATATATTTTTCTCTTTGAACCCGACCAGTCTGTAAACACTCTAAACCGTTCAATGTCAATTAATATCACAATTTTTTTATATTTAGCGGTTACTATAGTCATTATTTCGCGTATACGGATACAATTTCATTGTGAAAAATAATAGTATCAATTTTGATTCGAGATAAAAAGAAAAAAAACAGACCGGCTCGATAAAAACAGTTGACGATGGAAAATTTTTGAAATAAACCTTAATAGCGAATCGTCAATTTTTTTTTCTCGAAATTTTCTTCGAAATTCAACACGTGATGATGAGTATACTGCAGATGATGTCTATAATAATTTAACTGACCGCAAGAACTCCGCACTTTTACGGTCGTGCGGAATCGCACCTAACAATAATAATTATAAATTCGTTGACGTTATACGCGTGCAGAATCGTGTGTCGGCGTAATAATTATATTGTTTACAAACTCATATATTTACGTATTACGGCACGCACACGTATCGGGTGTTAAAGAAATGCAACGAGATGGACGTAAAGAAAGAGAGAAAAAAAACTTAGAAATCGCTAAAAAAAAAAAGAAAAATGATGCGTTTATTCGATACCGGAATGTACACACGTTGACGAATTGTCGTGGCTGTGTTTGTAACAAAACTGCAGTGCGTGATAGGTGATTTAAGAAAGAAGAACTTGACACTCACGACTGATCGGATCAGCAGGAAGTACAAATCAATAATGACCCGATTGGCTGCTTTCGCCAGCGGGTGTATTTATTTTTTATTTCTCTGCATCACAATTAATACAAAATACGTATATTATATTTATTGTTGTTTTGAAAATTTACAAAATTTAAAATCGTATAAAAACAGACGTTAACGTTTTTTTTTTTTTTATATATTATAATGCAAGACTTAATCTATATTTTATTTTACTAAATTAGGTATAGTGATAATAAAATATATACTTGTTATTTTTCATATTATATAATAATTATATAAATGACGATTACGTTTTATAATAAACACCACGTCGAGTCTCATATCATTATTAACACTGCTATAAAATAAAAAAATAAAAAAAAAAAATTTCCATTTCATCTGTGTCATTTTAAAATAACTTATTTTCACTGTTATAAAAAATAAATCAATTAATTATAATAATTAATAAGTAGACACATTAAAAAAAAAAAATACAATATATAATATTATCACATGTATACGCGATACGTTGCACATATTAATAAGAATTATGATTTTACTAATAACTTTCCTAACGCCTAACCAGACATAATATAACTAATATTTTTTTATTTTTATTTTTTTAATAATAGATCGTTCATCGTACGTAGAACAAAATGCGTACTATTATTATATTTAAATCTAACGGAAATGATTTTTGAATAATTGTACTGACGATTATAATAATAGTAAGACGTATTTATATATACAGGTTGATCCTGTTACAAAAGTTATGGACGTGCGTATAACCGTGCGTAAATAATTTTGAACACGAAATTCTTATATCGTCCTGTATAATGGCATTGCTGTAAAAACACAAACTCAAACTGCTACATAAGTCAAACATTTGTCGTTTGTACGAGGTGAAAGTGGATTCTTTATAATAATAATGTAAATAAAAACGATCAAGAGAAGATCGTTTTTTTTTTCAAAATTATTATGTTATCTTTTGGTTTTGTGTTTTATTATAGTTAAAACGCGGCGTGTTATAGGGCAAACTGATGGTTTGAATTTTTTCTATTTTTTTATTTTTCATAAGTATTTAACGAATTCCATATTTAAAAATAATATATATAATATTGTAATAGCAAAATTTAATATTTAAATATTTAAAATTCAATACGATTTATGCAAGTTACAAACCTATATATTATTTGTTTATTTATATATATTTAATTTTTTTATTTATTTTTGTTTAGTACGTTATCGTGGTGTAATTTATTCGATTAGTCATCTCAGAAACGGAGATGCAAAATTTATTTATATAATATATGTATATATAGGTATACTTCTTAGACTAAGGTAAAAAATGAAGGGAGGGAATAAAAAAATTTGGAATTAAATTATCACATACATGTATAAAAACACTTCTGCGCACACATTACGTAATTATATTGCAGAAATATAATAATAAGACACGTGCGGGACATTGTACAAGTATCAAACAACACAAAATAGGTGGTATGTCAATATTACACCTAAAACGCAACGGGCCAACTGGGAATGGTCACTCAGAGCTACCGAATGGACAATGTACACGAACGTATTATTACATATTATTATATCACCTTGTATAATGCAGCATTAGCACATACCAGCGTACGTGAGAAAAATGTTAAACTGTCGTGTCTATTAAAGTTATAGAAGAAAATCATTTGGTTTGTCAAACATTTCATTAATATATCAGCTAGCAAACGACTAAACGAGCACATTATCGTATGGAAATATATTACCTATATAGGTATAACTTATAAGTAAACGATATAAAAGACAATAAATTAATTTTATTCGAATTTCAAGAGAGCTCTTAAGAAAATAAACTGGGAGTTCTTAAAATTATACGTATATTCAGTAATTTTAAATTATTCAGAGATAATTATTAAATTAAACTTATTAAGTCTGTAATCTGTTCTTTGTTAAAATTTTAACCATATTTTCATTATTAAATTATTAAATTTTAATAATATCTGCCAAGTATATCGTATATGTATCTATATTATATATTATATCTATATAGTATCTTCCAATAGTGTTGCAATATAACCTTAATAATATCTTTATCACAACGCGATTAAAAAGTAATTACAATTCCATTAATATAATAATGTAGCATACTACACGCATTTTCACGTTTTTAAATATTTATTTTGAAGTATTATAATGACATTCTATCTAGGCTATGTCTATTATTCTTAATCAGTTCATCGGCGGAAATATAATATTATAATATACAACATTTATCAGATCGTATAAAACAATTTGGTTGTGTTTTAATGTCTGGTTGTGAATAAGTTCATTTTTATACAGGACAGTGTCCAACCTGCAGCTTTGTTTAAAAATTTTGATCTATTACATTTTTTTCTAAATCAAAAATTGTTTAACAATTTATATTGTTATAAATTTCATGCCATATTAATTGAAATTAAAAATTTAGAGATGGTTAATTTAATATGAAGTTGATTTTTCTAAAAAAAAAAAAAAAAAAAAAAAAAAAATATAATTATAATAATAATATAATAATATTACTGTTTAAACGTATGGTTAAATAAAAAAACGTAAGACGTAACACAATTAATTTTTGGCAATAATTAAACATTTTAAACGTTGAACAATAATGTACCTGAAAATGGATTACCGAATGTTACGTTCCATGACGATAGATACCATTTTCGGCTACTTTAGAAATAATTATTTAATTAATTAAATGTATGTTATAATTTATTAATTTAATAGATAATCCGTAAATAAAATGTAATATGGTACCCATGATAATAATATATAAACGAAAGTAAAACGTAAATTAATTACTAAAGGTAATAGGATATATAAGTACTTTTATAGAAATTTAATATATATATATTATATATTTTCAAAAAAATTAAAATTGACTATTTTAAAATTTTAATTAATATAGTAATATGGAAACAAAATTGTATTCTTTATTTTGATTTTAAGTAAATAATAATGAATTAATAAAAATGTGACTAGTTTATGCATAATTAAATTATAAAAATACGTAATACGTATATCAAAAGACTTAAACTTGGTGAAACATCGGATATCTAATATCTGTACATATAATAAAATAATAATACCTAATCACAGTTTTTTCTTCCATCGATTTTTTTCCTTATATTTATTTTATAAATTCGACCGTCGGTTAGGTCTTAGGTTATATTATATAAAATGATATATACTCGTATATATATATAGGTATATAGAAAAAGAGAAAGAGAGAATATTTCCATTGGGTTTGGAAAATTAGATGAAAATGAAAACTGGTGATATTGTCATTTATAAATACTTATGGTTTTGAAAATATAAATCGTTTGGAAATTCTCTAATTTATGATTTTCATGAACAATAATAATATCAAACGTTTCTATTTATCTAACTCTATCCTTGGGCGACAATTGATGGATCTCATTAAGTTAAGAATGGAGTCAATTATTATGTCTCGCTCATGACATAAATGTCATTATCATCATCATTAAGGATCATGACCCTAACTCGAACTTGATATCCTATATTTATAATATAATACAAGTACCATTATAATACGCCAATCACTATAAAGTCAGAAATTAGGACTATCAACGGTAGTGCTTACTATATTATTATAGTATTATACTCGATTATAGGTTATATTATTCTTACAAGTTCAAGTTGTTATAATAATATTTAAATTGAATTATAAATATTTACACATGTAATTGTATTATATAATATATACTAGCTGTAAATATGTGTATATGACTACACTGTATTTTCAATGAAATAAGTAGTTTTGCTTTAAATCTATAAATGGTTTCAAGAAGAAAGGAATATTTTATATAATATACCACCTGTGATGAAGTACGCGTCACTACGTCGATATAATACGAATATTTCAAATTATATTTATTGAAACTTTTCATGTTATATAGGTAAAAGGCGTATAACTATATAATTAATAATAGATAATACGAATATCTATAAATCTATGATATAAATATATAGAATTGGCGATTTAAATGTTTATCAACAATGAAACATTTAAAAATAATGCTCAATCTTCAAAATATTGTAAACTCGTCTAAATTATTATCCAATTTTTATCTTGAAACTATAGTTTACGAGAACAATATATTAAATTAATTTTAGCAACGTTAATGTAATAACAGGGGTTCTTAATGAAAAACAAAATAGTTTTGTTTAAAAAATATAATAAATTTAACAATGTTGATAATTATTTGATTTTTGATTATAATAATATGTATGTATTATATTATATAGCAAAAAAATGTAAAGACGGACATTGCGAGGATATGAAAATTAGAAATTTCAGTAGGTAGGTATGTATAATACTATTCATATTAAATTATATGACATTAAATTATACACATTTATTTCATAGAAATCTAAAAAATTATATTATTATATTAAATTATTCAATTCGTGTTAATCTGAAATAAAAGTAAATAGTACATGCATTATCATACGATATTATATGCAAAATATTAACTCTTAAATGAAATACATCTATAATGTACCTATGTAGTATATAGATATTATTAAACAGGATATTTTTTGGGTTATTTTCATACAAACATGAACCACCTGGAGGCATAAACGTAATTTTTACAATATATAGGTACCATTATTATACTTCTTCTATAGTCTTTATTATATACATTTATGGTAGTCAACTGCAATATGTATAATAAGCATGGTCGCATGGACTATTAAAAAAAATAAAATAATAATAAAGTTATTAGATCTTCAAAATATTTGAATATTGATGTAAAAAAATTATCAATTTTAAATTAAAGAAAGTACCTATCTTATATTAGTTATATTCATAAACCAATATAAAATAATAAAGCTAATTTACTATGTAGATAATTATATACTTATCGTATAAACTATATACAGGTAATATAGTGTAAATATACGCAATAATGATATTATGTATATTATATTCACTTATTAAAATATTATGTGCTTCCGATGTGAAGATTTCGTTTAAATTTTACTTTTATTACAGAAATTACACATTCATGTGGAGTAAATTAAATAACAAGTTTTTGAATATCCACTTTTTGAATATATTAAATAGGTAATTAACTCTTTTTTTTACAATATACAATATAAATATTTAATTTTCCAAAGATCATCGAAAAATCACTCTTTTCTGTTTAATTATAATTATAGTTACATCTGATTATTAATGATCGGCTTTTTTAAAAACGCGCGTATATAGGAAGATTATATTTTTCCAAATCGATTCAAATCTAATCGAGTTTCAAAGAATATTATCCAAATATCCAATATAGGTAGGTACCCAAACATATTTGAATATTTTTGAAGTGTAGAAAAAGTTTTATTTATATATTTGAATTTGATAAATATTAAACGAATGTGGAATTGCATAATTATTTATTATTGTGTCATGAAAACATAAATATAACATATTATGTATATAAATGTATAATATATAAAATTTACCATTTAAATAATGGTAATTTTGTGCATCTATCATACACGCTGCTCCAATTTCATTCTCGTAACTCGTAAGTCGTATATAAATTAATAAAATTTACGTGTACATGAGTTTTTACCATAAAATTGCGTAATTTTTAATTAGTTCCTCTCGATGTCAAAAGAAATGAAAAACGTTATTAAACTGTAACTATGACAGCTATGCAGCTATTTTTAACAATATATTATTATTTTTGGAATGACTAAGTAGACTATATTTCTTATAAAAAAAGAAAAGTAACAAGTAAATTATAATTGCTTCTTTATTAAATTATTATAAGTAGGTACATGTTAATAAAAAAAAATCTATATTTTGTATAAAGTTACTTAATACTTCTTACAAACATTTTTCGAAATATTTGTGTTTACCTATTAATAGTTTTATATATAACAAAATGAACAATTCTAGGCGACTTTATTTTTTAAAAATGTAAATATATAATATAATATATAACAAATACCTAATTTTTATATTTATTAGACTTTGATTGCTTAAAAATGTTTGTAAAATTTTTAATTTATCCAAAATTATGTAACAAAAATTAAATTCATAAAATATAATTATTTATAATTGTTCTATAAAATTAGAAAAATTACATTATAAATAATAAGTAAATCTAAATCTATAACTCTAAACGAAGTTTTAAGAATAATTTTTAGAAATTCATGTGTTTATATTATAATAAGTATGGCAATTTATAAAATCTATATTATACAATAAAAAATAGATATATTATTGTAATAAATAAAAACATGTTATTTTTTTTTTTTTTTTTTAAAAAACCATAATATTATTAAAAAATATGCCTTTTTATATAATGCAAATCAGTACTATTTATTTATTATATTATAACAATAATTATTAATTTAATAGTTAAAAAATATCTGACAATAGTTTTCTTAAATTTAGATTCAATAATAATAATTAATTAAATTAAATAATAAGAATAATGCATCATATTATATATGGTATAATATATACTAAATTATACATTAATAGGAATATTAATAATTAAAAAAATAAGTTAGAAAAATAGTTAAAAAAAATCGTAACGATGGAAAAATGTACGACTCTTTAAATGTTTGAAATCATCATATATTATTTATTATTACCATATATGTGGTGAGCGATGGACAATGGACTCCGTTAAAGATCATATTTTGCCGATAAATTGACGACTATATATAGATTGATTAAAAATTTTAATAAATGACCACTAGAAAGACAAAAGCTAATGAAATAAATTCCCGTTAGACGCGTTTAATTCAACGGTTAAACATATTATAATATATTTCGTTTCTCGCGAATCGTGTGTATATACCTACAATGTATTACTCGTATAAAACATATTTCATACATATAAAATAATAAAAATCGTCCAACAATAAATAATATAAACACACGCAGGAGGAAGTGTTAAGGTGAAGTTGTTATTATTATACGTAAATCGGCTGCAATACAGTTCATATACCTATTGTTATAATTTAAAAACAAACACGATTTTTATAAAATAAAAAAAAATCAGTATAGGCGCTTCGTATTAATATTGTCCTGGACTGCAGGAACTCGAGTTACGATCATATTATTAAATTATAATATTATCGGTTCGATTCGTAAGTGCTGATACGATATTATTATTTTTTATTACGTTATATTAAAAAAAACACGTGTTGCAGAAAATGTTAAAATAAAAATTGTTAACAAATTATTATTTCATTAGATTTTATATATACGAAAACGATTAAAATTTAAAAAAAATATAACATTTTAATAAATAAATACGACGAAAATCTAACCGTCATTGAAGTTATAATATCATTATTTTACGCGATCCGTCGAATACCGATAGAGAAAACATAATATAATGAAATATAAAAAATTAAAAATCGTATAACTCGTTGATAATAACGGCGATAACGCTATATTATGTGCGCGCAGACGATACGACAATGCGAATAATGATGAACCGATGCCGGACAAAATAATATTAAATCGCCTTTAAACTCATCGCGAATACGTCGAAACTTCTGCCACCTGTTGTCTCGTGTACTGTTACCACGGTATAGATCTACCGTTCTATACCGTAGTTATTACAAGAACAACAATAACAATATTACGCGTATATAATACGCGCTCGCGGGTCGGTCAGGCGGCGGCATCGACCAAGTCTCTCGGGACTCGCGTGAAAGTCATTCGCCTACCGCTGCAGGAAGAAAGTGCGCGGTTTGTTTTTTAATAATTTTTTTTCTTTCGGGGGAGGACAAACGACCTTGCCACGGCCAGTCCGACTCCGATATAAAACGCTCCGGAGGACGGCAACTACATGTCAATCGGCAACGGACTTGCAGACATCGCGGTGGATCGCAAGCAAACGTCGAAAAATACGAGAACAAAAAATTAATAATATCATGGATCGCCACCAAATAGTGGTTAGTAAAATTATATTATTTTTTTCAATAAATATATTTATATCATACTTATCGTAACAATAATATTAAATTATCATATAATAATATATAAATTTTCGTTTAACAAAAAAATAATTCGCATGATGTCGCAGTTTATTTTTTAATTTTTTTTTTTTTTGTGTAGTGTAAAATCAAATTATTATTTTATCGTTTGTCGCGTTTTCGGTCTAAACGTATATAAATTTTATTTTTTATTTTAATTTTTATTCAATACGGAATACAATACACCGGCAGTGATTTTTTTTTTTTTAAACTGTGATAATACTAATAAAACGGTTTTTTAACGTTTATTTAATAATATATTTCGCGAATATTTATAGTATTTTAAGGAAAATTTTTTCGGGTATCGTATAAATTATTATTAATTATTTTAAACGATATTATAATATTATACGAGTACATAAGTAAATACTATTACATATTTACATTGTCGTTACATAAATTACAATACGCGCCATTCTTTTTGTTGAGTGTATGATGCGAATATTTTCTAGCAAAATTTTATTTTCCCAGACGAGTCGTGATAGATCGTGTGTAAATAACACTGTCTATTATTTCCACCGACGGCGTACAATATAAAATAATATAACGTTGCCAGATTCGGGTTTTTATTTCGTTTACAAATTTCATATAGACGCGACCGACTTTGGGCCGTTCACACGCGCTTTCCAGCGTGCTTCCGGAGACTTTAACGTCTGCAATTTTCCCCGGCGCGTACACATTTATTATTTTGTTTCGCGCTGAACGCATAATTATCCATTGTAATGTTTACAGCATTAAAATATTATAATATGTACATATAGGGTGTATATAGTTTACGAGTTTCAGCGGTTGATTTTCGTGAATATTAAAAGACGATGATAATATTATTATTATTTAAATTTCGGATTACGGAATGAATATCGTCCGTTTCTTATTGTTTTAACTGATCAACATATAATATTATAATTATAAGATGTTAGGTTAGGTGTATTCGTAGAAAAAATAAAAAAAAAAAAGATATTTTCAAACATATTTTCCACCGATAACACACGTATGTTTTATCTTATAATATTTTGACATAGTTTTCATTTCTCGTCCATATCCATTTGCAATTCTGCGTATATAATATTAGGTATATATTGTCGAGTTATACGGACGTACCATATACCCGGTATGTTGTATACGATAAATATTACCTGTTATGTGTGTTGTATGTTACTATGTTAATATAATATAATATATATATAGGCGGTATATCATAAATTTGTAAACGGAGGCAATTTGATTTGACGAAATGTGGTTGGCTGCATTACCCGTACGACGACGACGACTATACGCAAATTTAATTAGGTCAACTCGACTGGTTTCCACCGCGATCTTTTGAATATTGGACCAGTTCCGCATCGTGCATATATACGAGTACTTGACGTTAAAATATATATTAGGTGCAATCGTGGGAGCTGATGATTTTTAAACGAAGCTAGTTTCGTCGTTTACCTTTGGATTTTTTTCTTCTAATTTTTTGTCCGAACAACAAAATATTGCGTACGACGTAATTACGTATATTATTATAATACTTCGAACTGGTCATCGAGCGTCATAATATATACGAGTATTATACGCATATACTTATAACTTATATAGGTAGGTACACCGGAAACCGGACGGCTGCAAAATCGTTTTGGCGTGTTAATTATAAAACCATCGTCGACATAATATATGTACCAATAATAATATTAAATAAACACTCGTAACACACAGACCTAAATATGATTTTATATATATTTTTTTTTTTTGCGCATATTCATTTAATGTATTTATAAGTCCGGAGGGTAATATCGGAAGTAGGACCTATACATGCCTAAAGACAATCGACCAGCGTAAGTCAATTAAATAATAAAAAAATAACGTGCTACCACAGACGGATATACGATTTATAAATGCTATAGACGAATAAATCTTTTCGTGAAGTCGTTATATTCTCTCCCCCGATATTCGAATACACGATTTTATCTTCATATTATTATTTTTAACAACAAAATCTGCAATTACACAATAAATGTATAAGTATACCTATTACATAAAATACGTAAAAAGTAAAAAAAATATACGTTATATAATATATTATATAGTCCATTTGTATGTACTCGTATATAATATATAGTAATCGGAAGTGATTTAATACGACATACGGTAGGTATAAGTGAACACATTCCACTTGTCAACGACGTATGATCAAGATGAATAAAATTTTTTAAAAAAAATATGGACTTTCACCCATATAATGCCGCGTATCGCGTTTTATCGATATTCTAATAATATAGTGATAATAATATTTAAAAAATAAATACATACTTTACTAATTATTACGTAAGACAAAATAAGAGACGACATCGAGGGAAAAAACGCGCGCGTAAAACCACGCTTCTTTTTACGCGAGATGCTTTCACCGGTTACGCCATGCGCGCCGCATGTATACGATGGACCAGATATAATTTCATATATTATAATATAATATAATATAATATTATTATTATTTGTTATATACCGCGACTGTGGTATATTGTATACTCTTATAATACTTATATTATCTATTCATTACTGTATTATTATCATTATCCTATTATATATCATATTATTATATAGTGATACGATGTATGATACGGTGTAATTTAATCCCGAGGGAGGAGGTAATTTAAAGTATGGTCTATCACCGATAAGAAAACAATTATATTATATTATAATATTGTTGATAAAATATCTAAAATATTATGAAGATCCCGCGGTAAAATCATAATTTAAAGTGTTTACGTATATAGGTATATTGGCGGGAAAAACGAAACAAACAGATCACCTCGTGAGTTTTGTAACGCGAGTGAAAGTCGAGTTCAACTTTTAGTCGTGATTTCCGGATAACTAAACATCTTACGCGGGCGCGCGAATATAATATGCCTTCTACAGTAGGTACCTAGGTATATAATATGCCTTCTACAGTAGATACCTAGGTATATAATATATTATCCGAGAAGTGGTCGCGGCTGTGTATCGATACACATATATATAATATATGCGTGTTAATATATAATAATAACATACGATATTTCCCCTCGGCGAGCTGTAAACTATATATTTTATATTATTATAAATACTTAAGGTCGGTGAAAGTGGCGAAATATAATAATAATAATAATAATAACAATACGCTGTTCGCGTTTATTTATAATTATTTAACCGAGGATGGTATTACTTATATATTTCTTAAAATCGTTTGTTTTTCTTTTCCCCTCGCAACAGGTGTTCCTGGCATTGCTAGTCAACGTCACCCTTGTTTGGTCAAAGGCGGTTGACTTACCACAAAAGCAAGTGGCCTTCCCGGACGATAACGGATCGTCCAACGTACGGGAGAAGAAGTCATTGCACGACTATCATCAAACCGGTCTGCAGTAAGTGTATATTCCGCGCAGAGAAAATATTTCTCGTCGCGTTCATATTATTATACTAACCGTACAAGTTACGGCTTTTATAATATAATATGATTATATTCCACAGGATCATTTTAACACCACGTTATAATAATTATTTATGTATATTTAAAACGATTTTTCCTCTCTCTCTCTCTAAATCGAATTTTTAATTTCAACACGAACACACGCGTGACAAGCATTCTACTAATCCACGTGTTTTAACCGTCTCGTATATAAGAAGTCAATAACGATGTTTGTTTTTATTTTTTATGATTTTCCATTTCCAAGTAAGACATAATATTCGTTAAAATCTTGATTTCTTAGATAATAAATAATAAAGTTTCACGCGTATAGTTTGATATGATATTAGAAATGAAACGCAATCAAAGCGTATTAGTTGTTGGTCCGCTTCAACAGTTATCGTGTATAAGGGGATAAATCCGAACAAAATTTTCTAATAATACCTGCAGCGGTTAAATCTTGTATACCTCCTAAATTTAATAATATTATTATAACCAGTATTCGTATCGCATACATTTTACAGATTATATGAAAAATGAAATCCAATAAATATAACATTATGTTAAATACCTATCACGATTTTTAATTTTCAAACGCGCATATTACCACGTATTTCACTATATTATTTTAAACGGGTATTTATCGATAATTCATTATTATTTGTGGTCGTAAGCGTATAATATACAGTAAATATTTGTGTTTAAATCGAACATGCATAACATAAGAGTAGGTAGTCAAGTAGGTAATACTATTATACTTAACCATATATAACATAATATTATTAATTGTTGATGGCACATGTTATTATGTAGATATTTGAATTATTTTACGTGTTACTCCCTGAGGACTGGGACCCTAGAGATCATTTAATTTTAATTGTTATATATTAAAATTATAAGATCAGAAAAACGTCGTGTAAAATTTTAACAGCCTTTAAATTTTTGTCAAGACTCGAGGGAAATTCATTTGAAACCTCCTTTTTAAATTCATTTGCTATTATTATATATTTAAATTACATTATTTGATGAATAAATTATGATGTATAGTCATATAGAGAAAAGTGTGAAAAATTGATATAAATATGACTTTCGATGTGAAAACGATAACAATAAATAGACGGCACATATTATATTTATATGGCGCCGAATTTGTATAATATTCAAACAATGATTGGAAATCGAACGCGGAAAATCCATTGACAATGAGAACACGTAAAAATATAATATAGATACCACTTTTTGTTCCGATGAATGGAAAAATACGTATAGGTGCTACAATTGGTTATATTGACATGTTATACTATGTTGAATAATCATAAATTTGTATTATGTTTCGTAATTATTAGTAACATAAATTGTTGTTATGTATAGGCAACCGGCAGTTGCACAAAGTCGTATTGGAGTTCCTGATCATAGTTATGGAGGTGATGACCATCACGATCATCATGAACACCATGAACATCACGAAAAATTAAAGGGCTACTGGAAGAAGAAACTCATCTGGAAGCCTGACTGGGTAAAGACATGGAAGCCAGGTAAGAAACAAATTTGGAAACCATCGTGGAAGAAAATATATAAACCAATATGGGTACCAACAAAAAAACAAGGATGGAAAGAAGTGCATGTTCCAGTATGGAAAAAAATATATAAACCTATATGGGTACCAATCTCAGTACCAGCATGGAAAGAAATACAAGTACCTGATTGGAAAAAGATCTATAAGCCAGTATGGGTATCTATTGATGTGCCCGCTTGGAAAGACATAAAAGTACCAGATTGGAAAAAAGTATATAAACCAGTATGGAAACATATTGAAGTACCAGCGTGGAAAGAAGAACAAGTGCCAGACTGGCATAAAATATGGGTACCAGAATTAGTAAAAGCATACGTACCCGGGTCAAAACAACTTGGTAAAGACTACCATGGATGGGAATATGAAGCACACGACTTATGGAAAAAGAAAGTCGTATGGAAAGTCCACTGGAAAAAAGTATGGAAAACGGTGAAAAAGCAAATTTGGGTACCTTCTAAGAAACTTGAATGGAAAGAAGACTGGGTACAAATCTGGAAACCCGCGAAAAAACAAATTTGGGTGAAGGACAAGAAATTGGAATGGAAGGAAGATTGGAAACAAGTGTGGCGTACCGAGAAGAAACAAATCTGGGTTCAAGATAAGAAACTACAATGGAAAGAAGACTGGAAACAAGAATGGAAAACAGAAAAACATGAAATTTGGATTCCAGACAAGAAATTAGAATGGAAAGAAGACTGGAAACAAATCTGGATACCTGATTGGAAAGAGATTTGGCTACCAGCATGGAAGAAAATTTGGAAGCCTGTGTGGATATCCGAATGGTTCCCGATAGAGGAACATCATCACCACCACGAGGAACACCATGATTCTCATGGTCATGACGGATACAAGAAAAAATGAAGACTGAATTGTTTCAAATAATCACATCACCAACTACCTATGTTGTGTAAATATATAATATACATCTCTTGTAAATATTGTTTTTATTATATTAAGTTGTTAAAATATTTTATACTTCCTTATTTGTTAGCATCAAATGCCAAAATTCATTTATTATTTTTTTTTTATACAAATTTATATATCATATCACATAATATGTATTTTAAAATATATACCTACCTAGTACCTATATATTCTTCAACTAGCAATAAAAAAAAAATCATTATTAGTATTAAGATATGTGAAATCAAAATAATTATATTTTATAATAATTAATATTGTGAATCATCATAAATAACGTGTAAAAATTATCTATTTTTAAAAAATAAGAAATTTATAAAAAATATAAAAGTATTTGTGTTTTTAAATAAAATCATAATTATTCCAAATAGGTACCTATCTATGACCTAAAACTTACATATAATATAAAATGTAGGTATATACAAATAAGACTATAATATAATAATAATAATAGATGATGTACACAATGTCGCCATATACAAACCTATATTTATATATATAGTATTGTCATTGCACATGTACATATAATAACAAAACGGAAAAGTAAAATATACATACATTTTTTTTATTTCTTATCTTAAAATATTTGAAAATGTTATAGAAAGAACAACATCAAGTGAGATGATGTTCATGAATTTAGAATATTTCACTATGCATTAATGATTAATCTTTATCTACATAATATATTACAATATAAAATATATGTACTTTATTATATAATATCAGTTATGTAGTCCTAAAATAATGTATAAGTATGCGTAAAAACCTAAAAAAAAATATAAAATGGGGATGAAAGGTTTTTACTCTCCCCTCCTCACCAATAATCTAATAATCTAAACATATTATTATTAAGACTAGGTAATTCACTATTCACATATTATGCTCAAAGCTTAGAAATAAATAGTCATATTGTTTTCTTTTTTTAAATATTTTTATTCAATATTAAATTAAAGTATATCCCATATAACTTTTTTTTTTTTATCAATTTCTTTGATATACATTTGTTCACTTTTCTCATTTTATTGTCATCAGCAGTTCCATGATTTGAAATCCAATTTTTAACATAGTCTTCAGGATATTAATAAACATCAAATTTGAATGGATAATCATAATTTATAACGCAAGACAGTACAAATAATGTTCATTAAACTAAATCCTTGTTCACATTCAGCAGTGTAACAAGGTGTAATTTTTAATAAATTATTAAATTCTTTTATTTTTCAATTTCAGAGATATTAGACTCTTCGTTAATTAATATTTATATTCTTAACACTCGTAAAGATTTTTCTTGATTTATAAAAAACCTATTGGAGAGTCTTTATATACCTACTTCATATTCGCCATAACGAATATTAACTTCAGAAGGCCATGTTTTTTTATCCTAAATTTGAAAGTCTTGTATGTTAGCTACCTTGATTAATTTATTCTCATTATCTAAAAGTCTCATATTTAAATTATTAGTGATATAAATTATATATTGTTTTTTATTAATACACACTAATTAATTATTAGTAGATAAAGGAATATCTTTAAAAATAATTTCTTCCTGACTTTTACCACTTGAGTATGATAATCAGCATCAATAGTTTTTAGACAAAACATTTGATGGAATATGAAACTAACATTATAATTTGTTGTTATATTGTATCAATTAATATAAAAATTGAATAATTATTATTAATAATTATTATTCTTCAACATAACTTTTTAAATTTAAATTTAAATTAATTATTAAAATAATACTATTTGAATGATATTGATATAATAGGTACTGGGTATACACACATATTTTCTATCGCATACCCACGACCTTAAGCTTTGGTATATGCACTTCTTAAAATTTGAGAATTAGATATGTGGCGCATACCCGCGTATACCCTCCACTATATCACTTATGTATAATATACTCATAGAAGTTAGAAGAAAAAATTTTAAATTTAAATTTATTTCCAAATTAATTATAATAAATAAAAAAGTTAATATTATTTTAATACCTATCATAATTAATTTGCTTACTTATATAAAAATAAAATAAAAATAAATAATAAAGTCATTAAATATAAAACATAAATTATCTGTAAAATTCAGTTTTTTAAATAAAGTAGAAACTAAAGATAAAATAATATTCACAATTAAATTTAATTAATCATGGCATAAACCACGAAAAAGATACATTGGAAAGAAGCTAAAATTATGACCTTTTATATAATTTTTATCAACAATGAATAATTTATTATTAATAATATAATATAAATATAAAATATTGAACTTAGAAATCGTTAAATTTTATTTTATTTTTTTATGTATGTAGCATTGTAGCTTATAGTTCCATAGTTTTTATCCATTAAAATAATTAAATATTAATTTAATAATTTACCAATTTTAACAATATTATTAATATCTGCAATCTACACATTGTACTTATATGTTTCAATATTTGGACTAGAAAGCTGAAAACCCTAAAACTGACGTTACACAAAATATGAGTATTTTCAATTATTTAACAATAATTTCAAATTAAAGTAAAAAAAAAAAAATATATGATTTTTATTTTTAAATATTATAATTAGATAGGTGGTAACTATTATGTTTTACAGGATTAATTCTTTTAAAATAAAATAAAAAATTGATTAAATATACAAATACATTTATTCCGTTATTCGTCACACACAGGGCCTGCTGATTTAGAAAAATGGGATCCCGGAACATTATAGTTTTTATTTTTTTTAGAGACCATTTAGTTTAAACTTGTATGTTATATAGAATTTAAAAAGATGTGATAAAGCTGTGGAAAAGATAAATAACATAATTTAATATATTAATATTTTAAGACAGACGTAACTAAAACATTATTATATGGTAGGTACTTTTAATTTTAACAAAATTCTTTAAACTATTATAGTATGTACTTGCTTTTGTCCATTGATTAGATGGACAGGATTAGTGTTAATCAAAAACGTAACACTCAGCGCTATCTAGTGTCTAATCAGCAAAGTTATCTAATAACTGTTATAATAAGATACAACGTACAATAACTCTACCTTGTGATGGTTTTTAACAAACATCAGGTATATATACGATCAACATATACACCAGTTGATGTGAGGTCTGGTCCGCGACAATTGCCAAACTCGCCGTATGGCGAACTAATACACGACGGCTTGTAAAGACGTTCATTTGTCAGGTTGTTATAATGATAGCAGCATGAAGAGAAAGGGCGGGTCTTGTGGAATGTGGAACCACATGCGCTCGCCTAAACAACGAGCCCCTCAGGGAAGGAGTACGGCGTGCGGCGACGAAGCATATCCCCCCTCCTCGTTAAACGCCGACGGGGCGGGAAACTCCTTTGACACGCCGCGCGCTGAGCACACCAGACGCGAGCTAGTGAAAGGGAAAAGGAAAGAGTTGGAGATATTCGAGTGGTGTTCCTAATATCAGTATAATAATAAACTCTAACCTGATCCATCACCCTCGCGTGTGGACCCTCCCCTTTGTGGTTTGTGAGTTGTTTGAAAAGTTCGGTGATCCAAGGCAAACGTTTGGATGGCTCCCAGCCATAGTTGATCGGATTTCCGATTAACTTCGGCGGAAATCTGCCACCCGTTTGAATCGAGGCACCAACCACCACAAATCGCAATTGTCGCGGACACCTTTCTTGGGTTGACCTCCACAAAACTTTTTTGCAAAATTTCCACGGAAACAAATCAAACTCTGAAGGGAAAACGAAAAATAATTTTATCCATGTCCTTGGCATTACATTTCGACCTTCGGAGAACCCGCCTGCGGCATCAGATGAATGAATTCTTCGGAACCGTCTAGCAATGTTCACAATGTTTGACGTTAATCGTCAATTTGGTGATGCACTGATACACAACTTTTCTGATGGATTCGGCCGGTCGATTCGAAAGCGCACAAACCGGATCAAGAACGACGGCCAAGGCCAAAAAAAATGAATTTGTATAATTTTGCATCACGATCATTATTACTTATTAGTACATTATAGTTTACCTTTACCGTTAGGCCCGTTTCACACATCCACAGTTTTCTTACGGTTTTCGCATGGCCATAGCCGTGAGTACCTGTTATTTTCTGTCGAGGTATATTCGTTGTAATTGTATAGTTTATAATGGATAAAAATAAAAAATTAGCATTAATATTATTAAATAGACACCGTCAGCGTCGCATTAGAAATATACGAGAAATAATCTATTGGATTCAACCCATATATTTCTAACAGGAAATTCTACAAGTGAGATTAATAAATCGACATCCATAATAATATTATTGTATGTGATCATAGAACAGAGAAAATGACATAAATCGCAGAAAATTGACCGTGTACATCCATGCCGCTTGTGTGTGAACGCCGTACGGCATCGTAATACGCAACATATGACTGAGCCGTGACGGAAACCGTGTATGTGTGAAACGGGCCTTACTGTTGATAGATAATAATTATCATAGTTTAAAATGAATATATTGATGGAAAAACAATCTCCTCGTTCCCGACAATCCGTACGATATTGAAATTAAAATCGCATCTAAAAATTGCATAAAAAATAATAAATGTACATATTATCCAAACCAAACGTAAGTAGCAATTGTTGTGAAGCAACCAAAGAACTCTTGACTCGTCCATAAAGCCGCGTCCACACTATAGTAAAATGTAAAAATGTACACTGTGCGTTGTATTCGGCGCAAATCTGTTCGTGAGGCACTAAATATGGACGTGTTGGCCGCATAAAAGCGCACACAAATATTTTCGGCGCATTCCGTACACACGATCCGCGTGGACCATGAATTTTTTGCATAAATTTGTGTCGCAACTTCATAACGTCGATAGTCGAAGCATCACGAAAAGATTCATTTACAAATTAAAAATTTAATTTATAATTTCAAAAAATAAATTCTATATTTGACGCAAAACGTACATATTTACTAGTGTGAAATAGTTTACACTATGTCAAATGATGTCGATCAACTTTCAACTTGTTCGCTATACGTGTTTGAAGTTGAACTAGTCGACCGATACGTATATCGAGTGTGTTTTATTAAAACGTTTTTTTTGTTACCCATGTCATTTGTATTATTATTAATAATTTATCCAATATTATTGATTATTATTAATCCCATATAAAATGAGTGATTTTTTTTTTCTACGTCAAGTTTATCATTTTCATTACCAAAAGAAATTGTTTAAATAGTGAAGTAGTTCGAAAAAACTTCGATCACGATACATTTCAATAAAAGATTTGGTTTGTTCATTACTCCAATTCATCATGAATTAATGATAAACTTAAATTAATAAAACTAAAAACTATAAATGCACTCAGCAAACAAACCATAAACTGTAGCTTTAAAGTTGAGCAACATACTTCGACACGTTCACACTAATGTTGTATGTAGATTCGATTCTCTTTGATCCGGATTGCGTTGGACTCGACATGTTTTGACAAGCCGCATTTGTTCAATCATGTCGATCGACACCATTCAACAGCGTGGACGAGACTATATATTCCTCAACTAAATACATTCGTATTATAGTATGAAAATCCAAAATGAACAATCAGAGTTGTATTAAATTTTAATTGAATTACATATTTCAAATAAACTTACACAAATTATTATATCCTATCGACATTTTATTTAACATACGTTAAAGAATCAATCGGTTAATTAATGCATGCCCTATTTTCCTTTTATTATGTTATTTTGCATTATTTCAGATTTTATACAATCATAAATAAAATATACATATATTATTAATTATGAATACATTTTTAAATTAACCCAACGATTTAATTTATATTATTTGCATTTTTTATTTTTGTTATCTTTGAATTTAAACATCATTCACTCACTTCACGTTGCAGTTCAAAAATATTGGCCACTTCATTTAAGGATTAATGTATTTTTCATAATAGTAAAAAATTAAATTAATGTATAAAACAGGTAACAGATAAAATGCTTTTGTTTATAAAGGATGTTGGTTAAGTATCATTAATAAATTCAATAACTTATTTCGTGTATAAAAAATGAATTCAAGTTATGTATTAAATAATATTAAACACATTTTTTATTTTAAAATAATCTTTAATTTATAAAGTAATTTAAAAAAAAAAACAAATGATCTATCTTTTAGAGAGAATATTATATAATATTAAGTTGCTAAAACAATTACCAAAATTAAATAATAAATAAAACAATAAAATCATCATTTAGTTAATTTTTTCAATTTTTCTCCCCATCATTTAATTAAAGTTGTCTATTTTAATTTTATTATTATGTCAGTAATAATTTTTGTGATTACATTATTTATTTATATTACACAACTGTGTAATAAATATCCATAATTTCAATATAAAAATTATTCAAAATTTATTTCAATATTAAAAAAAAAAAAAAATTACACCGTTCAATTAATAACGTATAAATTTAAATAGTACACCTCAAATTTATAACTTTAAATAATACAATTTTAAACATATCCATTTCATATTCTTACTAAACTACTATACTTGTTAATGTGAATGTCCAATATATAATCAAATTATTTAATATTTACATAGTATAATATGAAACAATTGTCATTTTTAAATCATTATTTATTAAACGTAAAAGAAATTTAAGAATCCAAAACAATTAAAAACTATTACAAAATATTACTAATTACAATTTTTTTTTTTATTTTATCATATAATTTGAAATTCTCCAATCATACCATTAATACCTAGAAAATAAAAAATAAGATAAATATTATAAAAAATTTAATAACCTAATAACCATTCATATAAAAATGTAATCATTAAAATATTTAATATAATTTAATAAATATGTGCCATTTTCATAAAATATAGTAATCTTTCAAAGAATTAAATATAACTACATAACTAATGTTTAACATATTAAAAATTATGCAACTGAATATATTGAAATTAGTGTATTCGAAAAAACTATAGAGGGTATACCTATGGGTATGAATTAGAAAATTTAAACTTCTATTTATTTAAATACAAATTTGTATGGATTAAATTTTTTTTTCATTGCTTTTATTAATTCTTATGCTAAAATATATAAGAAAAACTAGATAATATATATATCAGTAGGGGCTCCTGGCATGGACCAGACGATCGCACCCTACTTACATTTAAAGAAAATAAAAATAATAAAATTGATTTATAAGTATATTATATTTTATATACCTTTTAGTTTTACATTGTCTTATCGAGGGCATATTTTGAATTTGCGACTTGTAGAATGCAGAGGTTGAATTAAAATAGTTATTTGTTTAACGGTGATACATGTAAGTATAACATAGGTATGAAGGACGAAATATTTCGTCAAGTTGTAATAATACGAATATGGGATACCTAATAAATATTAGGCGTTAAGCGTATGCGTATACACCTGAACTTTTTTATGCAAGCCTTTGGACAACCCAAAGTGTCGTTCAAATAATTAAATTATAATATATTATAGTTGAACAAGAAGTTGAATGTCAGGAGACCAGTATGAAACAAAGATATATAATTTAGAAACAAACACTTTAGATGAGGCTGACCAGTAGAAGAGTAAATGTGACTTCTTTATTATGCAGAGTACAAAAAATAAAACGATTATGTTAAAAGTAGAAAGAATATGGCCAAGACAAAGACAAGAAAAAGAAACACTAAGATATTTAGAAAAAAGTTATAGAATCTTGGTCGGTCTTTAAGGAATGACAGAAGCAATATTTGTATACTTAAAGGCAACATAATATTAACAGATATAAAATGGCAGTGCTTCTAAAATTTTTGTTAGTTTTTATAATATATTTACATTAATATCCAGTCTTAACCAGATGGTATACACCATTTAAAAAATTTACCAGATGTTTATATCACAAAACACCATTCACTACAGCACCGATTGAAATTACAAAAATATATTGCTATATTTAATAAGTAAATAATGTATATATTATATTCAATATTTGATGAAAAAATTGATACACTTCAAAAGATTATAAAATTAATACAAATTTAAAACACATTTAATATTATTAGTAAAAAATTAATTTCTATTTCTATAGTCATATTTAATCATTGAATAAAAAATAAACAATTTTTTTCTAATAATTATTCTAATAACATAAAAACACAAATCCAAATTGTATACTTACTGGATCTATTCAGTCACAGAATTTAAACAATTTCTAATTGGGCGAGTTGAAAATTTTGGGCTGTGAGGTACAGTTACAGGTTTAATAGATTTTCTAATCAATACAGGTTTATACTTTTTTATAGGTTCTGCCTTGTGAACTGTTTGTTGTCGCATATTTTTTATTAAATCCATTTCACTTTTTCTATTTTCTTCCTGCTTCTAACATATTATTACAATATATATTCAAAATTTAAAAGTACTTTTTAGGGAAACTAAAAATAATTACTCACTATTTTTCTAATTTCTTCATAATATGAAAATTGTTCTTTTATTTCTTGTTCAAATTTTATCCATTCTTGTGCACGTCTTTCAGTATTTAATTGTATATTTTTTGGTTCTGTATATTTTTTTTCATGCTTAGGAACAAATGGTTTTTTTTTAAGTACTGTTGCTGGGCGAGCTTTAAACATCCACTGTTCTGCATTTTTCACACTCTATAAAATATTCAATCAATATGTATCATAATATATTAATACAACATAATTATTAATAAATATTATTTACATGAGGTTTATTAACAGCACAGGCTTTTCGTGATTCAAAACTAAAAGGTTGAGAAATAGTACGAGGTTTCTTTTCAGGAATTTTTATCCCACTATGACCAATTTCTTTGTTTTCAACCACTTGAACTCCATTACGAGAATTTAGAATTGTAATCTTTTGAGATCTAACAGGCTATAAATAATAATAAATAATACTAATGTAAAATTAAATAATGAATATTACTTATATTACCCCTTTAACAGCGTTTGTAGGTAGTACTAAGGAGTTTACATTTTGATTACTGATATTATCATTCCTAAATTTAAAAATGATCATATAATACTCAAATATTATGTTTTAAATATACCTTAATTTAAAACACTTACTTTACTTGAATATTATCATCAATATTTATATTATTTGCATTAGATTCAAGATCACAAGGGAAAAGATTTCTAGATTTAAATACCTTTGTTCCTGAAAATATATAAAAATTATGTAATTTTTAAATAAATTATTAAACTAAAAACTTACATAACTATTCTATTCATGCATTAAATTATTTATGCTAACAAAAAATAAATACTAAAAACACTAATATATGTCATGTCATACACAAATAATTTATCAGGCATTTTTTATTATTATTATTTAGAAATATAAAGAATAATGCAAAGAACGCAAAAAGTCAATATAAAGGAGGATCAGATGAAAGTAACTCACCAGTTGGAACAGTAGGCTTAGAACGGAATCTAGGAGGTGTGTTGTTGAAGTAATTTCTGATTTTTTCAGCAATACTCATGAATTTTTTTGAACTTTTATTTAAATTAAGATTATCTTGCAAACCTGATTTAATAATGTGTTCATATTTGTAATCAGCTTTGACAACAGAACGAGTACGTAAATCTATTTTAGGCGTGTTTACTACTTCATCGAGTCGAGTAATCATAGCATGATGTTTAATTCTAGGCAACTCCAATTCAATTCCACCCACTGTAATTGAATTTCTATTATGTATTTTTGACATTCTTGATTTTTTGGCAGAACGAATTAATTGATGAGCAAATACACTGTTAAAATATATTTTTTTTAAAAAAAATGATTAAAATATGAAAATAGATAAAATAAAAATATTAGCTTCCAGATAATGGTATTTTATTAAAAATGTCTAGTATTATGAATATTAGTTCTGTTGAAATGAAAGACATACTAATATGATGAACATCAACAGGGTTCGCAAATTCATGCATTAAAAATTGATTTTATATGTATGCAATAATGCTCTAAAAAATGCTTAAATTTGCAGTAAAAACATGTTTAATATGCTATTAATTAATTTGTAATGTTGTCTGTAGTAAATATATTTTTTGCCAAATTCAATTAAAATTTTTTTTTTAACGACTTGCCGAAGACGATTTTAGCATTGTATATTGAAATGAAACAATATAAATAATATTTTAATAAATTGATTAAAGTAAAAAGCCGAACGTCATCAAACGACACATCACAACTAAATGAGAAATCCCTATAGGAAATTATTATTTAGATACTTCAATACATAAAAATATTGTATTATGTGTAAACTTAAAAGTGGGCATGCGGATCATGAATTAAACCGTGACAGCTAATGATAAACAATAAATGACCATCATAAAAATATTTCTCTGTTGTAAATTCCTATATAATTAGGTACAGTTTGCGCCAGATATATTGACACGGCGATGGAGATTTTCAATAATTGTACCCCAACCTAGTCGTTGTGTGCATAATACTTTTTACACATTTATATTTTAATAGTTGCTATTCAATAATTCATATAAAATCAACCAGAATACCAAAAATAATTATTAATATAGTAATTAAAATGATAAAAATGTATATATATGTATTATATATGCCTTATAAACCAAAAAAAAAACAATAATATGCTAATATATACAAAATAAAATTTCATATATAGAATACTATCACTTTGAAACAAATTTCTATATCACTTAGCATTGACTAAGACTTAGCAAAATTGATATGCAAATGCATGAACTTGCGAGCCCTGACATCACTGTTGAATAATAACATTAAAAACAGAGTAGGTAATACTTAAAATTATAAATAAACTTTTATATTTATATGTTTATAATGATATTATTTAAACAATTATTGTGTAGAAATTAAATAAAAAATTTACTTAATATTTTGGTCAGACAAATGATCGGGTGCAAAATTTTCTTTATTTTCTTCAAAATTGTGTTCTTTATTCAATGGTTCTTCTTTAACAATTCCCAAATTAGGTTCAGATTTAGCACCTTCCATTTTTTCAATAATATCTAATTCAAAATGATCACTTTTTAATTAATAAATTATCACAAAGATGAAATGTATAACATCATAAAACTTTATAATATATTATACAATTATTGATTTAGCTAGGTACTAGATATAATCTACTATTATAAATATGATATAATTTAAATGTTTATTTAGAATATAATAATTGTATATATGTGTTACGGGCAAATCCCGAAATTCGGTCACTTCGCGATGTGCCCGGGCAAATCGCGAAGTGACCGGTCAAATCGCGATTTGCCCAATTGGTTCTCGGGCAAATCCCTGTCCCGTATTAATCCCATTTTTTCTTTATTACTGAGACTAACTATATTAACAAACTATCTGAACTATCTATATTAATTATCTTATATATTAATATTTTGTAATTGTAAAAATGATGTTAAAAATGTTCGTTTTCATACGATCATTTCTAATTGTGTTTTAATTGGGTTTTTTATGTTTGAGATAGCATAATGGTGATATTTTATTTTTTATTACCTGCTAGTTATTTATTTTCTATTGTAATTGAATATACATTAATTTATTAGGAAATTTTCGGAATTTGCCCGAGAACCAATTGGGCAAATCGCGATTTGACCGGTCACTTCGCGATTTGCCCGGGCACATCGCGAAGTGACCGAGTTTCGGGATTTGCCCGTAACATATGTATAAATACTTATATGAATATATATAAAACGATGGTATTTTATTAATTACTATTTTGAATTTATCTAAATATTAATTTGCATATTAAAAATGTATTAGGTATTACCAAGCTTATTATTAGGTAATTACTAATTAATTACTAAAATGTGCACTGTTAATTAATATTACAATTATAAATAGATATTTTAAAACATTAGGTACATAGGTTGAAATAAATGATTGCATAATAAACTTACAAAACCTTCAATCTTGAAAAATTAACGAAATAAAAATACGAGAAAATTCAAATGCCATAGTTGTGATATAAATTATAACGAGACATAGGGATAAAATAGAACTTACCGAAAAATTTGTCTCCTCCATCGTCATTTGTGCTGGCCATCTCCAATAAATTGGCAATTGTGTTAGGTGCATTAAATTCGAACATATCATCGTCCATATTCATTTCTTAATGATAAAATTCTACTAGTAGATATAAATACTTAAAAATAAAATTATTAAAATTTAAAACTGCAAACAAGGATCTAAATTCCAAATGTCATTCAAATTAAATTAGCATTTTAATATTAATATTAATTGAAAATCAACAATATATAATATGTAATAAGAACTAGATACTCACAAAAGATAAAACTTTGGACACAAATTCATAAAAATGTAAATCAAAAAAATAGTAAAAAACTACGAAGACGAACTCATGAGTCAACTGAGAAAGTGAGAAGTGAGAACGGACAACAGAATACGGATGAACTTTAATCTATGGCAAGACGTAGAAATTCCGACCGTTAATCAATTCTTTCATTATTGGTCGTTATTATGAATATTTAAATAATAATCATATCCTCATTGGTCGATATTTAACATTGTTGCCAACGAATACATGTTGAAATAACGGTCTACCGATAAGAAATAAAGAATAAATTTAAAATTTAAACCCGGGACAATTTACTATTTAATGTTTCCCCTATAACCATTGCTGTTTGGTTATAAATTTATAATTGTAAATTATAAATTTGTAATATTTGTATTTCATTGCTAATTGGTAATTAAAAATTAATACCTTACTTCTTAGATTATATCAAAAAATGTATTAGAATATTAAATAATATTATACTGTCGGTAAGTCGGTAAAGGTGATTCTATTTTTTAAATTTTTTATGAATATCGTTCTTTAATTTGTTTTAACTTATGAATATTGAATAATGAATACTGATTAGTAATAGTAAATACCTATCATTTACCAAAAACATTCTGTAGTAAATAACGTTAACCATTTAAATTTTTAAATTCTAAATCTACATCCAGAGAATATTATATACAATATGTTTTATATTATATTTTAGTATAGGTCTATTATGTCATGACAACCATAGGCGCAATTATGATGGGTGGGCTTCAGGGGGCTTGGTCCCCTCAGTTTTTTTAATTAACCTGGATCTTTTAGTTGTTAACGGTTAAACGTGTTATATTATTATTATGTATTATATATTTACATAACAATTAATAAACCATAATATGTACCTATGTAAGAGAAATATAGATTATACCTACACATGTAATGCATATTTAATCGAATTTTTTTAAATATTTATTCTGCAATCTGCAACTGCGATCGACTATTTTTGAAGTCTGACGAAATGTTTTAAATTTATAATTGTTCGTGATTGGCTTCAACCTCCAGAACATCCATATTATTAATTTGAATATTATTGAAAAATATTATTATAATAAATATAATTATATTATTGAAAATTATATAAAATTCGGAATTTCATATCTATTTTTAGTTTTTATAATAGTTCGTAATTCATAGAATTAGTCTATAGAGTTTGTTTATAATTATTATACTTTATTTGTATACGTATAGCCTATAAATAAAAAAAATACATGGAAATTGACCCTAAAAAAACCATAGAGATAAATATATTAATCCAATAACCAACGGCCTAAAAATTATTAATATCATATTTGCATTATTTTCAATTTTCCAAACAGTAAAAACTTAATAAATTGTACAAATATTATTATATTATTGGAGTAGGTACCTAATAATTATTAGGTAGGTATTTATTACGAAATTTTTTGGTCAATTTAATTAGTTTATATAATTAACTGATTACCTATTTCAATTAACGTTTATTAATTGGTATTTTCAAATTTCCAATAATTATACTTTCTTATTACTTATAATTCCTTAAAACTAAGGTATATTCCAAATAATGTCTGTTCTCTACAAATTACTATTCATTAAAATGTAATTTCCAAATAATATGTTTTCCAATAAATGTCTTCCTAATCCTAACAAAATTTTTCCTTAAAATCTAATTCCAACAAATAAAATTAAAAGACAAGGAAGTTCCATTCTTGTCATTCCAAAATAAAAATAAATCCAAATAATAAATTTCCAGTTTTTGATGGCGCTCCACGGCAATAACTTCATTCCGCCTATTTAATAATATTAATTTGTTGCATATTATATGAAACGATTTTACTAATTATTAAATGTGGTTAAATGTTATTGGATAACGTAAAACAAATAAACCATACGCGATTATTACTTGTAATGTTTGTAAGTCGTTATGACAATACCCACAAGTTCTGCTACGTGTGAGCAGTAATTTTCTTCAATGAGACGAATTAGAAGCTGGTTAAGGACTAGCTAGCATGGGCCAAGATAGATTTGGATATTTATCAATTTAAAATATTGAGAGATTTGGCAAACTCTATTGATACTACATCAATTATTGATAATCATGCCAAAAAAGATGAGCGAATTACTTTAATATAATACCTACCTTTTTATTATTAATATACTGTTTATTTATTTAATTATTTTTTATTATATGCCCCAAATTCCACTTCATCCTAAAACAAGATGTGTGAATAAAATATTACTATAAGTATTATAATGTAGTAATGAGTATATTATATCTATATGAGTCAGTGTACTGAATTTTATATGAATTGTATATTCATGAACTTATTATAAGTATTAAATAATAAGTCAACTTCTATAAGACAAAATATCTAAATATTAAATAGGTAGTATATAAATCATACTGCAGTATCAAATAATCTCCCAATTATAATATTCAATTTATTACAAAATTACTAAACGCCATGTAGTCATAACTGTACGACTATTAATAAAAAATAAAAACTAACTACAAATCGTAAAACATTTATAAATAGATAAATAAAATATTTTTAAGATAAATGAAATAGTAGGTTAAAATAATAAATGTGTATACAATTAATTGTTTGGTCGTTGATGGGTAAAAATTTAAATTTGCTTTTTTTATTTATTTTAAATAGAACAGAAAAAATAACATTCAAAAATATCCTCTCGTCTCTCATAGTTTAACACTATATAAGACTAATTTCAATTTAATTAAGTTTACGTTTATATATCAGTAGGTATATATTACATTGATATAAATATTTTTATTTATTTATTGTAATTTTTAATTAAACATCATAAAGATTAATAAAATATTTTTAAATTGGATTGAACAAGGAATTTACAAAATAATTTATATTTAAAAAAATAAACAACATATAATTTTATTTTATATAATACCTAATTACAATTTTTAAGATATTATCTTTATTAATTAAATTGTAAACTTAAATGTAAATTTTTGTAATTTAAAAAGACTGTACAATAAAGAAAAATAGGCTACATGAAGCTCGAATTAGCAGCCTTACTCCTAAAATTATTAAATTGGATAAAATTAAATTATATCCTTACATCACAGTCAAATTAGTTTATTTCCATTTATGTGTTTACAAAATATCAAATCTGCAACACTGTACAACAACTGTATATATATAAAAAAAGGCAACAATATAATAACTACTTACTGATTTGAAACAATTAAAATGGAAATAAACAGTCTGAAATTCAAAAAATTATAACTAGTATTTATTTTCATAACATAATAAATGTATATTTATGTTTTAAACTTAAAATATTTTTATTTTCAAAGGAGTGAGCCTGCTATATATTTCGATAGTAATTATCGAACATAGCCTGACCCACAAGAATATCACAGACATAGCCATTTGCCCAACTTTTAACTAGAAATGTAGTAATTGCATTTTATTTTATTACAAATTTACTTTATAAAAATATAATGAAATACCTGTATAATCGGAAATTATTATTTTAATTAAATAAAATAATTTATATTTATTATTAATACAATAACTATCCTATGGCCAGTAAAAATTCCTTGGGTCAGACTTAAAACCTTAAACATAAAACAAATATAACCACTAAAAGAAAAAAACATAATATACAACATTTAATAAACATGTTACGTTCTGTATACCATAATTAATAATAAAATAAAAAATTTGTATAACAATCGTGTAAGAATGGCACAAAACAGCCAATAATTGATAATCAATTAACTCATTAAAAATAGTTTTATAAGTGTCGATACATTATATACCCATACAATTATTTTTAAGACATTATTCGTATTTACCTAAAAAGAAAAATATATATATATATATATATATATATAGATTTATATTTGTATCTTTTAGATACAAAATAAATTATTAATAGATATATAATTGTTTGTAATTAACTTATTAAAATAAAATTTATTAAGTTATGTATACTACTTACAAGACCTAGTTAGAAACCAATATACATTTGGTTTAGGATATCTATATTTTCGAAAATGTAATTAAAATAAATGAAAAAAATTCAAATATAATTATATTGTTATTATGCAGTGTATTAAGGTTTAATTTTTAATATTTAATGATAATTACATAAAATGTTTTATTAGTTCTATTAAATTAATCAATTTTTTAATTTTTTAATTTGCATAAACATCAATTTAAAAAATAATAACAATTGAAGATAAATTATTTTTAAGTCTGTTTCAAATAATTTGTTTTTTCAAAATAAACAAAAACTGTTTTTAATTAGCTTTCTGGGTCTAAGGTCAAAATGTGTTAATTAAAATTAAGCATTGTTATGGGCATATTAATTTCTTTAAAATATACTGATTTACCTAGATATTTAATTTGTATCATATATAATAAGAGTATGATAAAAAACAGTTTAAACATTAAACAATTTTATTAGATTTACAATTTGTTACACTATAATATATGTAACTTACACAAAATACAATTAGTATTGTTCATGTTTTACCGAATCCTTCGAACGGGTTTTAAAATTTTTCTTTTAGGTGGTTGTTCAGTTGTTTCTGGTTTAGCCCTAAATAATTGAAATATTTTAAATTATTCATTGGTAATAAATATAATTATAAATATGATATGAATTCACAAATACTTACGTAAATTGTGTAGTTGCTCCACCAGTAAAATTAATTGATATTGGTGCTTTAGGATCTGTCGATTTAATAATTTGCTTTGCACTTGAAGGATTAAAAATATTATTTGATATATTTATAGATTGATCATCAGCCTGCAAAATATTAATAATTTAAACCCTTGTAAAATATAAAAATAATTTATAGCATTATTATTATATTGTTACCTGAACTGATTTTATAAACCCTCCAGCATTAAAAACTGGTGGAGATTGTGCACCAAATGTAAAACCAGTGTTTGTTATAGTAGTAAATGAAGTTGAAGTTTGAGCTGATGATGTCTTATCATTATCATTGGAAGTCATAGAAAAAATACTATTAGTAGTCGTCGAAGGAGCTATTGATCCAAATGAAAATTGAGGAGTTGGAACAGATAAACTTAATGTTGATGGAGTTGATGTAGTGGGTCCACTACCAAACATTGTATTACCTGTACCAAATACTGGTGCAGTATTAGGAAAACAATTAATAGTAGGCGGAACAAATGGCTTATCATTAGTGGTTGATCCAAATGTAAAAGGTTTTTGCATTTTTTGGTCATTGGGTAAGACTTGATCTTGTTTAGCCAAAGAACCAAAACTAAATAGCTGGGAGGTCTTTATTAAATTAGGCTTTTGCTCTTCATTCGAATGTGAATGACCATTTACTAATTGATTAGGATTTGAAATTGTAGATTGAACAGTTTGAGAACTTCCAAAGTTTATTGGGTTCTGTACAATTTTTTCTTTAAGATCATCATTTTTAGGTCCAATGTCATTAATTAATGGATTTTCAATGTTATTAAAAGATACCTGAGGAATTAATTTATCTGCTTTTGCATCCCCAAATTTGAATAGATTTTTTTTGCTCTGTGATTCAACTTGATTTTCAGGCATTTCATTTTTATTAACTAATTCATTTAAATCATTTGTAGATTTTAAAATATTAACAGTTTCCATATTTTGTTTAGAATTATCGGTTACAACATTATCTGAACTGAATTTAAATTTTGTAATTGATTTACTAGCATCTTCAAGATTTGGCTTCGATTTATCAGTTACAACATTATCTGAACTGAACTTAAATTGTGAAATTGATTTACTAGGTGAAGCATTTAGACCAAAATTAAATTGACTTTCAGATGGATCAGATTTCTTTTCAAGGCCAAAGTTAAACTGACTTTTAGATTGTTCTGTATTACTATTATTTGATACGTCAACAATTTTTTTTTCTGGTTGACTTAGTGAATTATCAATACCAAATTTGAATGTATTAAATGGTTGATCAGTTTTATTATTAACCATACCAAACTTAAATTCAGCTGCCATATCACCTGATTTATCATTTGCAGAATTATTAAATGTTGAACTTCCAAATTTAAACTGACTGGTTACGTTATTAGTCTTATCATTATTAAATCCAAACTTGAATTGTCCACTTGCTGAATTTTCAGTAGTATTATTATTCATTCCAAATTTAAATTGAGTTGATTGTTGGACTTTATTTTCTAAAACAATTCCTGGTTTTCCTGTTCCACACGATATACAAGAAGTACATTCAACTTTATTTTTTACCCAACAAGCATCACACGTCCAAGTACCACTTTGTGTCGAAACTTTATTAGAAGATCCAGGTTTTTGTGTTTGACAGGCAACACAGGCATTGACTTCATTTTTATTAGGAACCCAACAAGTTTCACAGGTCCACGTACTTGATACAGCAATTTTTAATGGTTTTTGAGATTTGCCAGATTTTGGAGTTTGACACGCAACACAATTATTTTTTTCACTATCATTAGAAACCCAACAAGCATCGCAAACCCACTTTTTAAGTTCAACAGGACTTTTTTCATGTTCTTTATTTGTATTGTTAGATTCTTCCATTTTTAATGTCTCATTAGATTTTATAGATTCTAATATAGAACTAGGATTTTCAAAAGATTTACTTATGCTATTTTTAAAATCATTCTCATACTTGGGTATATCTAATAACTTATCATTATTATTTAAATTTTCATCCTTCTTGGGTATTGAAATTTTCCCAGGTTCTTTCATTTTAGTTTCATCAATAGAATTATGCGTTGGGTTTGTAATTGTAGGGCATAAATTACTTTTACTATTTGAATTTGAATTCATTGTTTTTAAAGAAGTTATTTTTTGTTGTTTTCTAGATGTCTTTTCAGCTATTTGTAAACTAAACTGTTCTATTGTTAATGGTTGATTAAATGTGAATTCATTATCCTCACAATTATTAAATAAATTGATACTTGGTAATATAGGTACTGGTAAAGTTATGTTAGGTAAATCAACTTTAGAAGGCATTTCGTGTTCTTCAGACGTCAAACCCCGTGTTTTCTTCGAAATATTAGCTCTAAGTTTTCTTGATATATCTCGACTAATAAAAATTAACATACATTAGTATTTAAAATAATCAAATTTCTTTATAAGTGTTAGTAAGTAATTGCATAATCTATCATATTTATTTCTATGCTATAAATATTTCACTTACGAGATATTATTTGATTTCTCAGATACTGTGTCAATAGATTTTATCGTGGTCTCAACTGTAATAGGTAAATTTTTGGGTTCAGCTTTATGCCTTAAATGACCTTTTGGCTGAATGATAAATGTATTTTCTTCAATTTTTTTATCCTAAAATATTTATTTATATATATTTTATTACACATATTAATTTACTTTAACTAATATATTTAATGTTTACTAACTTTAGTAGAAATATGTCCTAAAAGAATTGATGAAGTTGTCCTTATTTCATTATTATTTGTAGGAGATATTGGAATCACTGCTTTTTTATGAATTGGTGGTGTACTACCTAAAATTTTTGATAGGTTTGAACGTGCAGAACTACCACCATACATTACTTGAGAACAGTTTAAGGGTGATTTTAGAGCAAATAGTTTTTGACGCTCCGATAGCTTAAACAGTAATGAAAAAAATGTTATGTTTCATGAATAATAAAGATTAATCAGTATATTAAATATTTAATATAAGTAAATATAAAAATTTAGTAATGCAGTTATACATAGATATGTTACTTACTTCTCCATAATCAACAAATGTATCCCATCTAAAAGATGGTGAAGATGGTTTTTTGGAGGTTTTTTCTCGGAGCATTAACAATGATTGAGACTCATTTTCTCCTAAAATTACATTTAATACAATTATTATTCACATAAGAAAATATTAGGATTGTATTTTTTCTTTATTTCATTTGAATACAAAGTAATATTGTTTGTAAATAACTGATAATATATTATAAAATCTGTTACTTGAATTTAAGGAAAATTACTTTTAGGAAAATATTATTGAAGTAATACTAGAAATTACAGTCCAATTAATTAATTTAAAAAGAAGACAAATAGTATATTTTTATTATAACATGTATGTGTTATGGATAATACGGATACTATTATTGAATAATGTATTATTTTGTACATTATCTAAATAATTTGTATTAGAATAATAGTAGTTTTTAATGTAAAACTTTAATATAGTAATATTAATATACCCATTTTCATGCATCATTATGTCAAATATAATAATTTGTTAAAATAATTTCTTGAAAAGAAAAAGAAAAGAAATCTTAATAAATAGTTTAATAAATTAAAACACATTATATTTAACAAAAACAAAATATAATTAAAAATTATTGGCTTCCTCCAAATTTGGATTATAAAAGAAATATTATTGAATTGTTATTTTATAAGTAATTTTATTAATTATTTAGTTATTCGTTTAGTTAACGTATACACTATCTACACATAATTGATGAAATTAATATTTAGGAAATATTTTTACTTTATTAAATAATGGTAATGGATATTATACTTTACACATTTCCCGTAACACATACAAAAGGGCAAAATATAATATTTCATTTTTAAAGATAATTGAATATTTAAAATGTAATATCTTACTTGGAGTCAGATTTGATGAAGTTGATGTTAAAAAGTCCTGAACCATAGACAATTTGTCTGTATTTAATGACCTTTTTGAATCTAGAAGATAATAATATTTATTTAATCTTAATGGTACTACTTACTCATTAGTTTTTACATATTTTACATATAAGTATACAGATTAATTTTGTATATCATGATACAGTATCTTTGAAAAGTAATTTTTATGTATTTATACATTTTATTTTGTTCTATAACTTTCATAGTATAAATATTTCTCACGAAATATGAAAATTAATATTGTATAGATTTTAAAAAATTATTATTATTAAATTATAAATTTGGTATAATGTAAAGTTGCAAGGAAAATATTTTTGTTCACATCCATCATTTGTTTAGTGCCCTAGTATCAGGATGTCAAACTAACAATACACTTAACAGTTTTGGTAGGTATATAAATATAATGTCTTAATATATTCAATGTAATTGTAACAAAACATTTGTTACATGATTCATCCAACCTCCATAGAAAATTCGACATATACCATTAACTGTTTGATTTGATTTGTGTTCTAGCGCATCTCACAACTGCATGCAAGTTTTGAATAAATATGCAATAAATATTGCGTCAGGATATTTTATAACTTATAAAATAAAGTAATTTAGAAATTTTAATTAATGTGTGTGTAACATCTTCTGACCCACTAAAACACTAAAGTTAATGGAAAATACTAACAAGAATATTTGATTGTAATTTTATATTGCACCAAAATGTTAAAATTTATCAATAGCATTCACATCAAAAACTACTTAACAATTACAATTTGTTTTTTACTGCAACTAAAATAGTTTAATATAACTCTTTAAATTACTTTAGGAATAATTTTTAATATAATTATACAAATTAAAAATTAAATTTTAAAATATTTAAATTAAGAATCTGTAATTATTTATAAGGTAAATATTAAGTATAAATACTATCTAGTTTACTTCTATTTTTATAGTAATTAAATATGAAATACTCACTATTAGTAACTAGTAACTTATTTGTTACTGTAGGTGTTGATGAAGCGAAATTTAATGTTTTTGGAATTGGTCTGTTAATATTTGACAAATCAATCATTTCAGATTTTCTTTTTAAAGAACCTTAATTAAAAATAAGAAATACATTATAATATATATAAAATCAATAGTTAAGTCAAATTTTAAACATTCAAATTAAATATAATTTAAATAATATTAAAATGTTCCAACATTCATAAAATAATAAATACATAATTAAATTACAAGATTATAGTTGTCACAAGAAAACCTCATATGTGTCAAATTTACAATTTTGAGGATTTAGTATCTTTCAATTCAATTAAAAATAATCTATCAAGTGATAAAAACATTATCTTTGTTGTAGAATTAATGAAAAGTAATAAATAAAACCTTCTTTGTGTTACTTAATATAAATAATAATCTCCTCTGTGATTAGAAATTCAGTTGATACTATCACATATAACATTAATATTATCTGTCACACTACACAAGAGAAATTGAGTTGCAACAATAGGTATATTATCCCATAGAAATTATGAATATAGATTTTTCATTAAAAAAAAATCTACCAGTTTGGCTAAAATACAAATAAAACCTCATATGTGACATAAGATTCACAAATTTTATTATATTTTTTTGTAAATATTCAATATCTTTAAAACTGTATAAAGTATTAAACTAATAAAAATAAGAAAAAGAGCTGATAATCCTGCCGCACAGGATACAGGTGTGCAAATCATAGCGTTTAATTTTACTTAGAATTTGAATGCAATGATAAACCATTGCATTCGAAAAAACGATTCTGAGCGAAGTTCAGTCAGGTTATAATTTTCGTTTAGACTAAAAATATCAACTTAAAACAGCTATAAAAAAAAATTGAGATTAGGGATTTTTCCAATATTTTAGTATGATGTTAAGTAATATGTAAGTAGGTATAATTCAGTAAAATTTTCAGACCAAAATACCCAAAATTAACAATTTTATCACTCATTATATACGTAAAAACGTGAATTTTACGAAATATTCAAAGTCCTATATTTTGGAGAAAAATTAATGTAACGGTTCCAAAATTATACCACATATATATAGTAGCTATGTGAACATCAAAAAAAATTTCAGGTCTCTATCTTAAAAATTGCCTGAGTTATAGTGAAATATAGAAATCGAATTCGTCGAAATTTCATTTTTCGCGAAAAATGCAGTTTTTTCGTCATTTTTTCTACGGTATAGCGTCAATTTTGAGAAATTCAAAAAATGACTCAAGTAAAGTACCAAGTACGTCCACTTTGCTACCGGAAACATACCCTATTCGTGAAAATCGGAGCATTATTTCGGAAAATATTTTTGTACAGACTTAAAAAAAAAAAAAAAAAAACAAACAAAAAATAATCACACATCATGGTAAAACCAATACATTCTTCGCTTCGCTCAGAATCTAAAATTGACTCTCAACAATTTGTTTTTTTCTCTTCTGAAATATCCAGTTTTAGCACATACATCTTTTTATGTCAATAGCATAATATTAATATATATTACATATATTAATATTTATATATAATAAAAATTAATAATTTACTTTTAATATATTTATATATTAAAAACCCTTCATGTGGTAAAACAATAACTACTACTTATAAAACATATGCTTATGAAATTACATTAAACGACACTAAATATATTATATTAACACATTTCTTATTATCAGGGCCCGGAACTTAATGTACTTATGCGCTTAAAAAACACTTATTTTTTTTCTTTTTATACAAATATTTTATAAAATTATAAATATAGAAAAAGCAAAGTAATAAAAAAAATCAGATTTTTAATTTTTTAACATAATTTATTAAAAAAATAAGTTTTAAAAATGTTCCTTGAATAAAAAAATACACTTGTAGAATGTTTCTGACAAGTTACATTTATATACCTGATATACATAAATATAGATTAGAAAAACCACCAGGTACCTGTCTACCTATATAATTAAAATACATTAGATATAATTTTGTTTCTACCTTCAAAAGTGTTACATTGGACCACCAAACTTATTTTGATGTTTTCAAAATTAAAAGATTATTTTTAATGTCAAATGGAAATTTAAAAAATATCATACTATAACATTTAGTAAGTTCTCTCAATATAAATTATAATTTTTTTTATTTATGACTTTATTTACATATCACTATACTACATACTGAATCTTTACAAATTATTATTATTTATAAAATCTGCTCTAAAAAATTGTAAAATAAGAAAATATGGTCTAAAATCTAAAAATCACTAAATATACAAAAATATGCACTATAAACTTTTGATATGTTTTTCGTTGTGTCTTGGAATGAATTTCTAGGTCATTTAGCAATAAATTTAATAAAAACATTTTAACTAAAAAAACAAGCAACAATTCCAATCCCTAGTTATTATATTTTCTTTATAATGATTATTAATTTTACATGAATGTTATTTCCTTTCTATATATGGCTTTTAATAGAACATACTTACTCCTATTGCTAGTTGATGCTTCATTACAAGGCAAAGAAGAATTTGTTTGATTTATAAACTTTGGACTTTGTCTACTTGTACTTGGTACACAATTAATAGCAGAAATTTCAGGTAAAACAGCATTAATGTTAGCTAAGATACATACATATAATAAATATTATGCATACAGAAATACAATTTTGTTATATAAAGCATGAACCGAAAATTAAAAATAAATAGTACTTATTGCATTTATTACTTACATTGATTTTTATGGTTGTCAACTGAACTTCTATGAGTATTTGTATCTACATACATTCGATTATTTGCAGTAGCAAATGTATTATTAGATGTACATAATTTTTTCACAGGAGGTTGATCATTACTTTCATTTGTTAATGATAAATCATTACCAGACTGTGATTCCCCGAGTAACGTGTTCATCCATGTCTTGCCAGGTATAAGTTCAGACACACGTTTAGTGACTCTTCGCATAAACGACTAGTAAAAACATGAACAAAATATAATACAATAAGATCTTTCATTATTAAAGGCATATTATAATACTAAGATATGATTATAACTTTGAAATTATTGAAATACAAAGGAATTAGTTTATTAAAGTAAAAGTACTATTATAATCTGATTTATTTTAGGAAAAAACTATAAATGCAACTAAAGTATCTCCTTATTCAAATGAATATTACTAACAATAATGTAAAATGATTATTTATAAGTAATGATCTGTTTTCTACATATTTTTTTTGTATTCATAATTAACTACTATTGGATTTGTTCACATTAAGGTTCCTTAAATTATGAAAATTAAGTTATTAATGCTAGTTCATTAATTACTATAAAAGTTATTTTTCTTTAAATACAATCCTTAATAGGAAGATCTAGGGAAGATATTAACAACCACCGCTGCCACTGTCTTCATTAATAAGACCATGTGATTACGAGGTGCAAACGGGCGGGAAAAAGATTTTAGAATTTGTAGGACGTAAATGTACGTATACTGGAAACACGATAGTATTAGTTTTGAAATCTTAATTCATCAGTTTTAAAAAAACGCATTGCGTAGTAGCAATTTAAAGTCTTTAGCATTGATAATAACGTTTTGGACCTTCAAGGTGTCCGCTACTTACGTCCGATTTGTCGTACGGTTTCATGATTCTCAACCTGGTCCCATGGATACACACAAATTCCTCAACAGTCAATAGTCACACGTAGCACTACGTTCGAACAACAAACACAGACATTTTCAGAAATAAAAAAACCTACTTTTTGGCAACTAGATTACACGTTATTTATTTTCTTATTAATAATATTGTTATTTGTTAACGGAGAACGCGCTCGGCACACAATCGTAGGAACATGACGGCCATGATGGATAAACTAGATCAGTCGTTGCGCGCGGAGAGTACATTGTAGCCAATAAAGAGTTTCCTCGTGGCTACACTGTACTAGCGTAGAGCTAAGAATACTGAGTAGAGCGAGACACTATCGTCCGATAAATGCCGCCATCAAATAATATTCCTTCTCCGATTAGGCCGAGATGCACCTGTACCTGGTACTTCCGACGACTGTGGATCGTATTCATTGTTGACTATTGATGACCAGTCTACCCGCCGGGTAACTTTCGTATTTTTCTCCAGTCGTAAATTTCACGCCGTGTTGGTTAGTGTTGTGTTTCTGGACGTTTGTCATTCAAAATATTGTTTATTTTTTTTTCGGATGTCCCGCGAAATATAATAGTGATTAATATTGCAACACGGTATCTAATTGACAAGATTTTTTCCACGGGGTGCTCTTCTAACTATATTTCGGCTGCAAGATGCGGCGTTTATTTATTCTCGTCATTTTAACTTCAGGTAAAATAAATTATTTACGTAAAAATTGACACCATTTTTATTATAAATTATAATATATATATTTATATATATATATTATTATAATTATAATATTGGTTAAATAATTCTATTTTTATTTTTTAATATAATAATCTGAAGTAAAACTATAAAAGACTCATATTATTTTAATTTAAAAAAACCTAAAACCTATTATAAATTGTTTTTTTGACTATTCGATATACCTAATTAATAAATTAATATAATGCGATGTGGGTAATGTGATTTTTATATGTAGGTATTTTATAGTTTATTAGTTTTATAAGGCAAATAGGTATACATTATCACATTAGGCACGAACTAATGGTTCAATATAATATTAGGTATATAAATAAAAAATAAAAAAGTGTAGGTACCTACGTATATTGTATATTTATTAAATAATTCCTATAATAGATAATTTTAATTTTAGACCACCATAGCTACATAATAAATTATAATATAATTATTAATTGATGAAATTGATTTAACAATTTTTAACTTAATGTGGGTACTTACTACCTACATACCTAATAATAAAATAATAAATAAAATTTTAAAATATTATTTAAAAAAAATTTAAATAATAGCTAGAGATTTTACTTACGTGTCTTTCGTTATGAAATTGGATTTTTAATAATTTTTTAATTAATGTAAATATGTAATGAACAATGATTATCAATCCGTTTTTAAAAATTAAACAATGTAATATGTGTACAATATACTACTATGTAGTGTGTTATATGCCATTAGTAAAATCGCCAGACAGGTACATTAAAACATAATAAAACTAATGATTGGCTGTAGCAATTTATAGTTTATTATTATTATTTCTAGTTTAGATATAAAAAAAAAATAATAATAAATAGAGATTTTACGCATCTTACAATATTTACATTATATTTATAGCTAATTGGCGTTTATTTACTTTCTTAACATTTTAGAATTGTATACTAATGAGTACTAGTGACTTTAAATTATATCTCTCAGTTTACATTAAATACGTAGATACCTACATTATTATGGTTTATAAATTGTATAATTAATATATTTGCGTTAACCTAATGTTTTATATATTTATTAAAAAAAAAAAAAAAATTATTGCTACATATAACGTAGTTTAAGTTATAATATCTACGAGTATATCATATTGATTATTTACGTCACCAAAGACTTTATCATCAAACTTCTATAAATTAGAAATGTAAAAGCGTGAAGTACAAATATTAACAAAATGTATATTTTAAATATAAAATAAATAATAATATAATTAAGTATTATATATTTCACCCTTCTTGTTATATATAATTGCACAAATTTTAATATATTCTATTATTAAAATATCATATAAGTTATTTTAATAGTTATTTAAGAGAAGAACTATTTTAAAAATATTATTTGAAATATAGTAATATAGAATTATATTTTTTAAATAAATTATATGTACTATGCAGAATGGTGAAAGTCTCCAAGATGCGACATATAACCTAGTCAATATACGAGTAGTTATTAAATGATCAGATTTTACGAAAATCATATTAAAATCTGGTCTGCAAGACATGACAGATGATGACATAATTTGTGGTTGCCACGACCAATGACACAACTAATCCAAGAGCAGTAATATCGCACGAATGCATGATATAATATGTCACTGAACTAAAGGATATACCTACTGATCTTAACGATTCGTTAAATTACGTAAATAATCTAAATACAATTAGTCGCCATAATTTGTTATACTTTGCAGACTTCAATATTCAAATATCGTAATTTATGTCAAATTTCTAGTCATAACTTGGAAATCATATTAAATTCTAGTCTCGTAACAAAATTTCGTCACCCCCTCTTCTTCACCATTCACACAAGCAATTCTGAAGAGTATAATATAATATTTTATAGCGCATTGTATATTAAACTGAATATTTTATTTTACCGAGTACTGAAATACAATTAATAAGTTATTTTAATAATTATATAAGAAGAGTTCTTGTGGATATTTTATAATAATAAATAAAAACCCAAGTCCACAAAAAATAAAGTAAATTTTTTGTGGACTTGGGTTTTTATTTATTATTAGTTATTTTAATGTTTATATTTTTGGAAATTATTGCTTTTATTGTGTAATTTTGGCAAAAAGGACTCGTTTAGTTGTTTATTTATACAATAAATAAAAAAATGATTAGGTATAATAGTATAACAAAGTAATAAAATAAATAATAAATTACTAAAATTTGATAATTATATCATAGGAGTCAAAAAATTATTATTTTGCGAATCTGACATACATATAGAGATGTATCTAAATGCTATCCCTTACTATCCCTAATTTACCCCATAGCATTATCCAAAATATAATCACGACTTGCGACTACCAGTTACTGAGACATGTCGTTACTTGCAGAAATGCAGATCCTATACCTTGAGCAAAGAAATAAAACTGATTGTTTAAGGAAAATTAAGAAAAAAACTAATTTGAGTTTAAGAAAGTGCACTGTATAGGACACGGGTGTATTGTTTGATTATTATATTTTACCATACAACAAATGAACAATGTCACAAAATAGTAAATACAAAAAAATATATAAAAAAACAAATATCCTATTTGTTTAGATTTTGGTATATTATTACAGGCATAGTAAATACCTTAATTTTTAACAATAAATTAAAGAATTATTTATTTATGCTTTCACATTACTATCTTTAAAAAGAAAGGGAAGAGATACACGTATAAAGAGGATAGTGATGAATTTTGATTACAATTTGAACGCAATGAGAAATCATTACATTCGAAAAACGATTCTGAACGAAGTAATGTCAGATTTGGGTATTTAGGTGACTCATTTCTAAGATTTGATGATAAATTATTTATATTGAACGTAGAGACTGATACATGTAAAAATGTTAATTGGTACATATATTATCTGATGAACTTCACTCAAAATGATTTTCGTAATGATTTATTTATTTATTGCATTTAAATTGTAATCAAAATTCAACACTCTTCTTTATACCTGTATCCCTTCCCTTTCTTTTTTATACTTAAAACAGCTATAAAAAAAAAAAAAATCATAAATGTAATAATTCACAATTAATTGGAACTGAGTAAAGTAAAATGTATTTAAGCTTCAATAAAATTTTCAAAATATTTCAAAATATATTTTTAACATTATACCTATAACCTATAATCAGAATTCGAAGCAAATACCTAACTATTAAAATCATACTTACGTTATTTTAAATAAACTGCGATTTATAATTATTTGATTTTGTTTTATACATTTACAATTACATCTTTAGTGATATCTAAATGTATAGAACTATAGATCATACAAATAATTCCGTTATTTTAATACAATATATAACTCACAATATTTTAGAATTTTAAATATCATGTTATCATGTCAATGACAATATGACATAGAGCAGTCAAACATGTTTATTAATTATTGGAAGGTATATCATGCCGTTATCACACCAATTTACATTATAAGTAATAATAATAATTAAGGCAATATGTTTAGGTAATTAACTTGCATGAAATTTGTATTAAATTATTCCTTATAAATTATAAATATTTACATAATATGCATGTATACATATTTTTAATATGTTTAAAATGTTTAATGATAATTATTTCACGAAAGTTTATCACTTTTTTTTTACAAATTGAAAACATGACATATTAATAATATAATAAATGAAAAGACTTTATAGTTAACATTCAAATATAGGTATGTTGATTATATGATAAACACCATTATAGAACTGAATATTCAGGTTAGTCTAAGAAATTCTTCAAAGAAATGTCAGTGTGGTAATTTCTAAAATTGGAGAATGATTACAACATAACCAAGAGCAACTTGGTTATTTGATACGGTTGTTTGTTTCGCTTATGATTAGCCCAGATCGCTTTTCTTCCGTACGTCCTCTGTATTTGCTCCATAAAACACAATATGTATATGTTCTTCGTTTATGTTATATATGCATTCTACATATATTCGTATTATATTATGATAAATGACAAAACTTTTTAATTATATAAAACCTAAAAGCTTGGAACTTAAAGTAATTTGTATTATAAACAAAAAAAAGATTTTTTTGAATACCTATTGTATGTTTATTACCTAAATTAAACGAAAATAATAAATATTTATTTATTTATGAAATATATATTTTAAAAATATTTCTAATAATTAAATACCCATATAAGAAATAAAGGACGTCATACACACTGCTTTTTTTTATATTTGTAATATTCGTCTATTGAACAGAAATAAATAGATAGGTATAGATTAAACGCCATAATTGTAGAATTTAAAGAGTGAATATTTTATAAATATTGTCTGACAAAATATATTAATGTGATTTAAGTATTTCATATTTTAAATTTTCAGATGACAACAGAAATGATCTTTTTTGAAATTTAATAATAAATATTTAAATTCTGAATTTAAACTAAATTGGATAATCATAATTTAAATTCTGTGATTTACTATATTTCCCATTACATAAACTGAGATATATGTGTATGTATACTTATTTATTTCATAAGTTGGTTCTTATACAATATTGTAAAAGCCGCAAGTCTTTAATTATAAATAAATAAATAATATTTATCCGTATTCTTTTTTATAGCATAGATATGAAATTATACCTACTATAAGCTAATATAAGTTTAATACAACTATAAAACTATATTTTAGAATAAGATTTAATAAAATAAAATTTATTGATGTAAATATGATGTACGTATTTTACAGAGCCGCATTTAGGATTTTTACACCCCATACAAATTTGTTGCCCCTTCCATAACCAACATGTTGTACTATAAGTTATAAGTTATAACTAATATTTTATTTTAGTACCATATTTACATTTACAAAAATTAATTCTGTGTTATTTATATTAAATTAAAAAGGAAGGGAAGGGATACAGGTGTAAAGAAAATAGTATTGAATTTTGATTAAAATTTAAATGTAATGATTTTGATTGAAGTTCAATAATAAGATATAAGATATAATATAAGTATTGATTAAAATATTTACATTTATCAGTCCTACGTTCAATATATAATTATATATATATATATATATATAGTATATACGTATATACACCCATAAAATCTCAAATCTCTAAATTAGTCATCTAAATACTAAATACCTAGAGTTGACAGTGCGATGATTTATCATTGCATTCAACACTATTCTCTTTATCACCTCTCTTCCATTGCTTTTAAATTTTGAGCGAAGCGTAAATCTATTGGTTTTGCAATGATGTGTGTCTTTTTTTCTTTTTTCTTTTTATATCTGAAAACACTTTTTCTACCCCAAATAATGCTCTGATTTTCACGAATAGCATATGTTTCCGGTTAGAAAGTGGATGTAGTTTATACTTTATTTAGGTTATTATTCAAATTTTTTCGAATTTCTTAAAATTGATCCTATGCGATAGGAAAAACGACCAAAAAATGAAAATAACCGGAATTTTTCACAAAAACTGAAATTTCGACGAATTCTATTTCAATATTTCACGATAACTCAGACATTTTAAACTTAGACCAAAAAATTTTATTAGGTGTTCACATAGGTACATGCCATATATATGTGATAAAATACATATATTAATGTATTTGAAGATAAACAAATATTAAATATTAAAGTATTTACAATAGTATTACCTAATACCTAATAACACTGGTAATAAATTCACAACTCGCATTAAATTCATAGAAACACATCAATTATGATTATTTTAATATTAGACTACAGTTACGATGGATGTGACTTTTTAAAAAGTCGTCCGAACGAACAAAAAAACATCTATTTTCTAATGAGAGTGTTTATACTATAGTAGCATTTATATTAAACGTAGAGACTGTATGAATGTAAAAAATTTACTCAATACTTATATTACCTAACTGAACTTCCCTTAGAATCGTATTTCGAATGTAATGATTATCTATGCATTAAAATGAATTAATCAAAATTCTACTCTATTATTTTTACACCAGTAATCTTTCCACTAGTCGCGCAATGCCACAATCAAGGGAGTGGACTTCGGGTCTGGCCGTCTGGGTCCCCCCTTGGTCCATATAAATGTTTACATAAATATTTTTTATAGCTATCTTAATAATAAACAACAACATATTTTCTTAATATTAATCATTTACGGAACTCGTAAATGGCTGCGTATCATAATATTGTAAATAAATGATAGAATTATCAGATCTAATCAAACAGAGAATGGACTGTCCGCTCGAACTAGTCTGTTAAACAGTCGATCCGCTGTGGACTGGGATAGTCAAAGAGAATGCGGAGAAGTTTGAACGCGAATTAATGTAAAAATTGCTACAATCTGTAGTGCATTACTGGTTATTATTTATTTTTTTATCTTGCGTTTTAATTTTTAATTTTAGTTTTTATAATGATCAGTGTAATAATTTGATTGCATTATATATGTACGTCAATTCTATAACTATTATATTAATATTGTTTATAAAGAGTATTATACATTTATACTCGTATATATAATATAGATAATATAATATAATATTATAATATATTTATTTATTTTAAACTGTTGTTCACACTCTGTTTTTTGTTTTTCAATAAAAATTGAAGATTTTTATTTATTTTTTGATGAACTTTGTGAAAAAATATGTATTAACATGGAAAACAGTCTGCGATGTATTTTGTGATTAGTCCGCGCGGACAGTCCGCCTCTGTTTTACCGGGCTTTTATTATCTTTTTTGATATTTTATATTTAGTATATAATATGAAAATAATTTCCATGGTTGGATCCCCCGCCCTTGGATAATTCCTTCTTGTGCCACTGCCTTCCATAGCAGTATCATCTTTTCTTTTTATAACTAAATAGGTATAATTATTTTTATAGAAATTTTAATTATAATGTGAAATTCGAATATGTTACTAGTATTACCTATACATGTTAGCATATAATGTATAATATATAATTAATAAAAAAAATAATAATTATTTATTATTTATTGGATATTACAGGATTAATAGGATGTTCGATAGCGTCAATTGAAACTCAATGTAAATTTCCTGGTGCACCAGCGCACTCGACTGTATTATTTTCTAACGAGACATTGTCTATTGGTACAATAGCTACATATAACTGTGAAAGAGGATTTGAACTCCTTGGACCAGCAAGAAGAATATGTGAATCAACTGGTGAATGGATACCAGAAGGAATACCATTTTGTGGTGAGTTCAATAAATGTATTTTTAATTTTATAGCACAACTTTAAAGTTTAGTACCTATCCAAATATATTTGAAAATAATTTATTTTTAATTTACTATTTTCACTCTCAGCTATTTTATATCAATTAATGTATAAAAATTATAGGTAGGTACTGGATATATGGTATAAATATAAAATACATAATTGTATCCTTATTTGGTTTTTAATTTATTATTAGCCCAATAAATATTATCTATATCTCTTATATTATATATGTATGTATGTATGTATATTGCTATATCACTATATTAATTTGAATTTACTTTAAATTTAAAAATTAGATCAAGTAGGTACCCTATTATGAAATAGTGAATACAATGTAATAATGTATATAAAATTATAGTTATAAAAGACATCACGTATGTTATATATTTTTAATTTTTTGCTATAGAATCTAGAAAGTCATTAAACTTATATTATTCACAAGTACTTTCCTTATTATTTTTAAATTTTCGTCTATTAATAATTGATTACTATATACCTAATATAAAAGGTATAGCTATTTTTCTACAAATAATATATTTTCATTATTATGTATTTTTAATGAGCATAAATATTACTATATTTCATTATTATATTTTCGTACTTTCTCTCACGCTTATAAGCATAATCAAAACATATAAGAATTTATTGTTATTTTTAATCCATAAGTTATAAGTTATAATTTATTTTTATTAAATTTTATAAATTAAGTAAAAATCTAAAAATCAATAAACAATTCGAATTTATATAAAATTTATAGATGAGCTAAATATCTAAATATAATATTAAATAATAATATCAATGTACTCGTATTATTGTAATAAGTACATACGTATTTAATATAATATATTATATAAAAAAAAAAGTATAAAGTAAATGATGAAATTATACTATGCTCATCATAATTCATAATATATTAAACTGGTTAATATAGTCAATAAAAAAATAAATATTTTTTTTTTTTTTTTAGTAAAAATAAAATAGATACCGTTTGTCATGATCATAAAAAAACTATCATGATTGTTGTCGTCTAAAATCATATACCTAATATGGTTGTGGTAAATTATGCTCGCAAATTTAATTCTCCGTGAAAAAGTATATTTTCATGGGTAAAAAATATGGAATTTATTTTATAACAATAGCAGTATACCGCTGTTACTCCAACAAGTTTTATAGTGGCGTAAAGAATTGTAATATGTTATCCATAAGATCACAATAAAAATAATAAATATCAGTAAAAAAATAGATTTTACTATAAAAATAAAATTAATCATAAAATTCTATAATTTCTTTTTAGGATAAACCAGTTATTTAAGAATTTTAATAGGTACATAATAATAGCTACTCTTATGCCTTATAATCTTATCTTATATAACGCATTATACACTTATAAAAAAAAGTTACTTTATGTATTATATTAAGCTAATTATTTGTAAAAAATAAATTATTTATTAGGTATATATAGAATATAGCATAAAAAGCAAGGGAAGGGATACAGATGTAAAGAAGAAAGTGTTGAATATTGTTTAAATTTATAAATCATTATATTATATTATATCAGATAATATATGTATTGATTAAAATTTTTACATTGCTATTGTCTCTACGTTCAAATAAATGGGCATAAATCCCTTAAACGAGTTACCTAAATACTCAAATCTGAAAGTAATTCTCTCAGAATCGCTTTTCGAAGGTAATGATTTATCATTGCATTCAAATGTTAATTAAAATTTAACACTATCCTCTTTACACATGTATCCCTTGCTATTTATACTTTAAACAGCTACAAAAAAGAAAAAGAAAAAAAGAAACGCAAATGTAATATTCACAGTTCATTGGAACTAAGTTAAGTACAAATATATTTGAGCTTCAATAAAATATTTAGTCAATTTTAATTAACATTATTGTAAGGTATTGAATTATAATTAGAATAATCCATATAAATACTTTAAATATTAATTTTCCTCAAATTTCAACTTTAAATACCTATAAAAAATATTGATAAATTATATTCTTTCAATATTCAGGCAATATGTTAACCAAGATTTAAGTATGCTGCAATAAAATATTAACTAACATTCAAAATTGTTTGTCAATTTTATATAACATTATTGTAAAATATTTAATATACTCGTAATATGAGAAGAATTTAAATACTTTAAATAATATCAATATTACTAAAATTTCAACTTAAAACACCTATTAAAAAATAATGAGACATGAAATTTTTCTAATATTTTGGAAAAACGTTAAGATATATTATATCAATATGCTTCAATAACATTTTCAAAAAATTTTACAAATTTCTATTTTTTATATTAATTTTTATGTAGAAGTATTGAGAAATAATAAGAAGAATATTTATATTTTATATGGGTTCTAAGATTTTAGATTAAAATAAAAATATCAACACTAAACAGCTATAAAAAAAATTGAGATTTGAGACTTTTGTAATATTTTTATATCATATTAAGTAATATGTGAGTATACTTCAGTAAGGTTTTCAGACCTTAAAACACAAAATTGCCAATTTTATCAAATATTATATAGATAAAAACGAGAATTTTAGGAATTATTCAAAGTTCTATATTTTATAGAAAAATTAACATAGCGGTTCCAAAATTTTATCACTTATATATAGTACCTATGTGAACACTCTTTATAATTTTTAAGTCTCTAAGTTCAAAATTGTCTGAGTTTTTGTGAAAAATGTCGTTTAATCGTCATTTTTTGGTTGTTTTTCCTATTGCATAGAGTCAATTTTGAGAAATTCGAAAAATAACCTAAATAAAATACCAACTACATCTATTTTACAACCAAAAATATATGCTATTCATGAAAATCGGAGCGTTATTTCGGGTTGAATAATTGTTTTTATACATAAAACATTATACATAATATATTTTTCGCTTCGTTCAAAATCTAAAAGACACACATCATAGTAAAACCAATATATTTCTTGTTTCGCTCATATATTCGATTGTACCTATTTGTTCACAAAAAATAATAATTTCTTAATAGTTTTATTGTGAAGAAAAGTTATTAATTAATGTATATTAATAATTTTGTCAATTGTTAATTAAAATATTTATTTAATTAATTAATTTTCTGTATTGTATTATTGTTTAATAAATTAAAAATCCGTAAAAATCTTTTATTAAAGTAGGTACCTAATTAAATTGTTATTAGCAGATAATTTAACATGTAGTATGTCATATCTAAAATAATCCACTTACCCATCATTAATTTAAAAATATTACAGTAATAATTCATAACTCACTATTTACTATTATAACTATCTTCTATCTATAATAGTAGTTAGTATAATACTACTAAGTATTAAAATATCGTTAAAATGTAAGAGTTTAATTTTCGAAAATTAATATTATGATATTGTATAATAGTAACTACATTAGTTTTCGTTCTATATATATATATATATATAGAATACATATAATATTATTTATATATGATGATTGTGGAAATGTGTGTAAGTAATATGAATTTGAATTGTTCTAAAACTTTAATTCGCTTAATATTTTTTCCCAGTCAAAACTTGAAATGTTTATTTTACATTAATTTACCCAAATACCCAATTACAAATCCTGGTGTGAGTGACTTAATTTATTAGTATAACTCATTGATTTTAGAAATTAACATCCAATAACATATATTTTATAATATGATATAGAACGTAAAAGTCCGTTTTTTCTAACAAAATTATTAGAAATGTGGTCCACGTTGGTTAACGATTCAAAAAATAACTTAACATTTGAATAAAATAATTTTTTGATAATCGTATATTGGCATATAATATGTGATAATATTCAAAAAATAACAAGTGTCTTCTTCTGTAAGAACTGTGAGTAAATAAAAATTTCATATTGAAATTGAAAATAAGGACATGGACAAAGGCGTATAATGTATAAATAATATATCTTATATTCTTATCGATGACACATAAAAATGTTCTCGATAAAATACAACACTAATTTGATGTCACACGGAAATCTTTTTGTGACCCGCGCTGAATTTAAACGTATGTTATTATTGTGTTGCATTGCATGTTATGTACACGCTAATACGTGGCCCAATTTTTTCGGACATACTTCTACGTCTTTTCCATATTATAATAGTCATAATACCGCTATTACAACGGTAAACTACACCTTCTCGCCTGCGCGTCTCGTTTCATTCCGCCGCACGTTTATATCTAACAATCAACACCCAACGTAGCATGATAATTGTCAATCGGCATAAGTAATCGATAAGATTGCCAAATCATGAATCATGATCAAGTCGGAAATTATGGTTGTAGCTCATACATTTCAATAACCGTTTGTTTATCTTGTTTGATCTTAAAATTCAACAACACTTATGGAGGGACATTTATTTATCAATTAAACTGTATGAACATATAAAATTCTTATAACGGAAGTAAGAATTATCTATATTTTACATAACAATTTACATCTCGTACGTATATTAGAAATGTGGGGGACGTGTAGTGTAATCAGCGTAACAATCGCGAAAGCTACCTAGGTGTTAAGGCACCTATAGGCTATAGCCCTAGCCTGTACCTGGCACTATAGCCACGCATCGACAGCGGATGGATGACCGCTGCTGCGAATTATAGCCTACTGCCTCGACTACTACCATCCTCCCAATCAGGTATATGGCAGAAATACGGGTACCAAATAGAAATTCTGCCAAATAAGCGTCTGGACTAGACTTTTCGGTATCTCCCGGACATTCTGCGCCATACGATAATAATATAATATGAGAAATGTATATATATTTAGAACTTTTTTTGTTAAGCAAATTTTAAGTTTGTTTAATAATTATATTAATTGTATTAATTATATGAGTACCTATAATTTAATAATTTTAAATCAAATTTATCATAAATTTACCATATAATTATTGTTATTAATTATTTTTTAATTTCAAGTATTCTATTGTTTTTATAAATAATTCTGAAATTCGATTAAATTGTATTTAGTTGTATAGGTATATATTAACATAAATTTTTATTTTTAAATCTACTACTATTATATAGACTATAGAGAGAGAGATTACATTAGAATAAATTTGGCAATTTACAAAAAAGTATTTTTATACCAGTATAATATTATATTAATAATAATAAAATTAAAAAGTAAAAAAATAAAAAATAACTAAATAACATTATTATAATATTTTACTATTAAATCATACATAATATTATAAATATTGTTATAAAGATGTTGTATATTATATTATTATGTGTAGGCAGATAAAATTATTTTTTTTTTAGAAGAGTCATCTGAGCGTCATAAATTTGAAGATTCACATCATAATTGACCATTTAAATAAGTACATGGATAATGAATGTATGTCGGATAAGTGTGGTCTCGTAACCTCAATATTTAAATATTCTATTGTTGTTTAAAATAAACCCATTTAACCAATATTTCATATATCATATGCATGCATAACGCGTTTATATTTCATATTTATTTACTATAAATAAGATAAGTGAGGTTATAGTATTCATATTATTACTTTTTAGATAAAATATATTTATAATAATTCTAAAGGACTATAATTTGTTTAATTTTGTATAGAAATAATAAGTATTAAGTATTGGTTAATAATTTATATTTAGAAATAAAATGAAACATAATAATAATTAGCAGTTAGTAATTCAGAAATTATATTGCAAATATCAAATAAAATAAAGATAAAGTTAATTAATTTATGTATGTATTTAAACATTACAATTGAAATGATTATATTTTATTATAAAAAATATTTTACTATAGAATTAATAATTCAATACTGCATGTGTTATAAATAAAATCCAGACTTATTAAACAAGTAATCCACAATTTATCATTACTTATTTTTAAATCAAATTTGTTTTATCTTTATAATTAAAAGAAGAAAAAAAATTTTTTCAACTTTAAAGTACCAATTAAAAAAAACATTTTGAGGTCAATATACAAAAATAAATTATTTTTTATGATTAGGTAAATCAATTAATATAGAAAAATTTGCCAATGAATTTTTCTGTTTATATATTTCAATTAATATATAATACATATTAGTGTAGTATATTTTGTTTCCAAATACTATTCTATTTATTTACATTTTGTATTTCTATGCACTTGTTTTTGTTTGCAACATAATTTATTTACTACGCGTATCAAGTAAATATTTTAAAATTATGTTTATTACTTTTTATGTGTTATAATTTTAGTAATATAGAAAACTATACTATTAGGTATACCAATCAATATTATATTTACGATTATAATTAATTCTACGCTATACTCACTAGAAAGTTACCTAAAATGTTATATTTCATACATACAATTTTTTAAGTTTAAATATTATTCATAAATATCTTGATGAAAATTAAGTATACCCTATGTGATGTCGTTTTATAAACATAATATAGTTTACAATATATGTCAAACTATTAATCTTAATGATGCGTTTTACATAAACTTTAACATAACATGGACAGTAAACCAGAACTATAAAATGTAAAATTTTCTATTGTGTAATAATTCTTTGGTAGACCGTATTTTAATAAGGCTATATATAGGTAAAAGTAATTTTTAAAAATACAAAATTATAATTGAAATGTTACATAAGTAAATATAATTTACATTTTATACAAAACTTATAAGTGATGATTTAAGATAAAAAAAATAATAATAATACGCAATCATTTTCTTTGGGTCATCCTATGTTAAATTAACGGTAGTTGGGAGACAAGCCAATATTACACAAACAATACGTGATTTCCTTATTTGTGGGCGAAAAATAGGTCCTGTTCGTTCTTCGACTTCTAATGTGCAGTGTATAACAAATAACAATCACATTGAATTTAATTGACATCACGACGTGTATGAATTTATTTTTGTAAATTAATATTAAATTATTAAAATATGAGATATACTTACCTTAATTTAATACCTTACCTATAAGTAGTTATAACTTAATAGTTTATAGAATGATAGGTAATGATTTGTATGAATTAGTAATGGTCAATAAAACAATACAATTTAAAGGACGGGCTATAGGTTCATTTTTAGGGTCTTTGTCCTATACTACTAATAACAACCTATTTTATTATTTTCCTACATTAATTTGACATTATAATGGACGGTCTATATCCATTGTAATATACTGCTACTGCTATAAAATATATATATAATACTACTGATACGGTTTGATTCGTAATTCCTGATTAGTGGTTAGTTAAACTAGTTAAAGCTATCCTTATTACTACAAATTTAATTTAAAAAAAAAAAAGCTATTTTCATTGGATGGTTTTTCATAAATTCCCTTTCTATTAAAATAAAAATCTAAGATTTTGGCTATAAAGCGTAATAAGAATAACTTATAACTTATAACTATGTAATAACTAAATTATTGTATTTATTCGAATATAATTATTAAATTCTAAACATAATATCATAAACTCGTAAATAGATAAATACTTTTAAAATAAATATATAGTAAAATATGAAAATAAACAATATTGTCATAATGCCATATCCCATATCAGATTATAATATATCATCATTATACGTCATTTATAAGACTAAATAATAACCACTTATGCATATTTAATAATTTTAGAATATTAATATAAATTAATTTGACAATTATAAAATAGATTTAATATATAATTTACAACGTATAATATGTATAATATAGTTAATATAAATAACTTTATTTTAAATTATAAATTTGTTTTATTAGTACATAGATACATAACATTTCTCGACCCATTATTAAGCATAAGTATTTTTCTTCACTTTCAAAATAGTTAGATTAGTTGAAAATGAAAAATAAATTGTATACATTAAAATCACGACATAACCAATCGTATTTATATGTAGTCGTGCACGATCTATGACATTATGTTTTCGTTTTTCGTGTGATTTTTCTTCAAACGAAAGTTAAATATTATACTGCAGTTTTCATTGACCACGGTAGATCAAAGGGCATAGTTAATTCTGGTCACGTTTTGTCTACGTTTACAGTATTTGTACCTTCAATTACTAACGTATAATGTAGAAATAACAAAATTATGAAACAAAAATTATTAACCTTTTAATTTTAATTGTGAATAATATAATACTAAATACGAGTACCTACTACTAAATAAGTAATATACATTTTTTCTATTTATTTGATATATTAATTAGATAATGATAATTTTTTTTAAAACTAAATCTTTATAGAGTTAGATATCATAAAAATAATAATGTTATATAACAATATTATTATTTTCATTTTTATCTTATATATTATGTAGGTATATCCATCAATAGATTTATCATAAGATTTTAAAGTTCAATTACATAATATTTTAGTGGCATATAATATTCTTTTCACGTCAAATAATATAAATAAATTCCAATTTTGTTTCTTTTTTAGTTTTCGTTAATACAACTACATATATTATATTAATGCATTAAGAATTTAGATGAAAGAAAGGAATGTTGGTTAGAATACTTGTTCGGATAGGAATATCCAATAAATACAGTATACACGCGTATAATATAATACTTATACCTATACACAAAACTCTTGTATCTTGTTATGATTACTAAAACCATTCGTTAAATAAGACTTGAAGGAGGGAAAGTAGTTTATTTTATCGAAACTGGTTGTTTATAATAATACGTTGAAAATAATTTTTACCCATTTTTTTGAAAACATTTTATAATAGCTTATACTATTTACGGTATATCTAAAAGTATCTATATATACCCTATAAAAATATAAAATACATTAATATAATATAAAAAAATAGATTTAGAATTTGGATTAATAGTAATTCGTTACCTAATAAATACGAGTATAATTATATCCTTTTTTGATAAGTTAACACTTTAACAGTTACCTATGTAAGATATGTTAGTAGCTAATAAATATGTTAATTTCTTCTATTAACATAAATAAAATAAATAACAACGTAACTTAATTGCATATAAGACCCTAATACTTAAAAGAAATAATAATAAATTATAAAACATGTAGCAACATTTATTTTTTATATTTTACTTCAAAGTTCATACACTTGTATGAAATACTTATACCTAAATAATATTGACATACCTACACAGTTTTTTAAACTATATAATTTTATTTATTTTATTTAATTTATCAAATTAATTATTTAACGCTAAATAACATATAGGATATAGAAGTTATAGTCATTATGTTTTTCTTCATTTACGTAAACTCGTACGTTATATTTATATAACATAATACATATAAGTTATAATGTACTCGTATACTGGCCAAAACTTATAATATATATACATATAAGTTTTAAATATTATATATAAATTATATCCAACCTTTCTTGTTTCTTCATTACTTTATCTAGTGATTCGTCTCGTCCCTTTAAATAAAGTTTCTCCTAGATATGTAATAATAAAGTATTAAATATTTGAAGTTTATTAGTGTTAATAGATATCCTACGTCGTCTATCATGCATCCTTAATTTATATATTTAGATATAATATTACTTTTATATTAAAGGAAATACACGATATTTTACAAAATACATTTACTTACCTGAATTAATCAAGCATAGTGTAATTAAATGTATTATAATTAATATATCTCTCTATAATTTATTATAATTAATTCAATATGGTAAAAAATTAATAAATAATAATATTAATTATTAATAAATATAGTATAATAGGTATATTAAAAGAATATATTTTATATTTTTATTGTGATTTGTGTATACACATATTTAAAATTTTCATTAGTTAAGAAGTACCTTATAATATTTTGAATTATTATTATTAGTTTTAATTCACATGGAAATAAACTATAATACTATAAAGAATGGTAATCCGCTATTCTTTCAGATTTAAATAAATAAAATACTCGTATTACAATCGTATGTTATTGCACTCTAAGCGGTATACTTATGTAGCTATGTGTTTTGTTTTTATTAATATTCATAAATAGGATGATGCGCGTAGGTTGTAAGTATACGCGTTTTGCCGCGTATGTATGTGTTATTTGGTGGCCTCCAGTTAGGTGAAGGCCACGGTTGACTCTCATTGGTTTGCAACCGGTTCCGCTGCAGCATCTAGGTCAAACATTCCGCATCTACAAAGTGCCTCGCATAGTCGCATCGCTTTAAAACATACGAAGAAATTTCCCTCGAACTACTGAAAATGTTTTCGTAGTTTCAAATTGGGAGTTCTTTTTATTTATATACCTAATATGTATACACAAGCAGTAAGCACACAGCCACAGCATGCTTGTTTTTGATATTATTGATAGTTTTTATATTATATGCATATTGCGAATGCGATTATGGAATACGGAATATTCATTTCACGTCTGATTATACGCGTACATTGGACAATTTCAAATTTGATAATATTCCACACGGCAAACAAAAAACTTTTATTAATTCTTATTTATCTATGATGTATAATACCTATTAATGTATACTTATAATAATTTGAAATTCCTTAAAAATTTATTTATCTAACGTATTCAGTTTAAGAAAAAGTAGAATATTTTTATTTTTTAGCAGGAAGATTACTAAGTGGCATAAGACAACAATAATACATTACCTATATATAATAATACTACATTAATAATTAATTTTATAGTGTGACAACTTGAAACGACTTTCTTTACATTGTTGATAATATAATAAAATAATTAAAAGTAAAAGTTATTCAAAATAATAGTTAAAATATCGATCATTATCTTTATGTATTGTTTTACTGTTGGCCTGTGAACTTGAAAGTGTTAGAAGATGTACAATAGGACCTTGAGATTAAATTAAATTCTTAATCTATTGTTACTGACTTAAGTCGTGACCATTACATTTTGTAGGTATACCGTATACAGATACGTCGAACGTACGGTTATAAGTTATAACTTATAAAGTTATAACTATACTAATAACCGTATAAAATATTTTTTAATAAATAAGGCCAAGGGTAAATATTTTGATAATTTATACTTTCTTTTCCATAAATAATAGATTATAGATACCCACATCACATATACTTAATTGTATAGTTTAAGATGAATAACTGTGACGTGTATAAGACTATAAGACGTATAGTGAAAAATGATTAACTAGTTTATAATATAAGGATAATTGATCATATTTGTATAGTTTTATTTTATATTCATATTCTGTCTACAACTTAACTATTAGAAGTTGTAGAACGTTAGAAATATACGCGATTTCCTGTTACATAAATATTAAATTATATATTATTATAATGGTGGTTAGTTAAGTATTTGAAAATATATATTATACTCATAACGTATGGCGTGTATACACTAGATATGTGCGTACAAAAATATTTGTGGATTATAGCCCTTCTTTAAAATAAATTCCTAATTACAATATAAGAAGTTGACAATGTATTATCAAACACAATAGAGAATTAATGATTTATGTTTCTTTTTCTTTCTTTTAGATTCTGAGCGAAGCGAAGAATGTATTGGTTTTACAATGATGTGTGATTTTTTTTTGTTTTTTGTTTTTTTTTTTTTTTTATTCTGAAGACATTTTTACTACCCGAAATAATGCTCCGATTATCACGAATAGGGTATGTTTCCGGTAGCAAAGTGGATCTAGTTGGTACTTTATTTAGGTCATTTTTTGAATTTCTCAAAATTGACCCTAAGCGGTAGAAAAAACTTCGAAAAAATGACGAAAAAGCGGCATTTTTCACGAAAAATGAAATTTTGACAAATTCAATTTCTATATTTCACGATAACTCAGGCAATTTTTAAGATAGCGACCTGAAAATTTTTTTGGGTGTTTACATAGCTATTATATATATGTGGTAAAATTTTGCAACCGTTATGTTAATTTTTCTACAAAATATAGGACTTTGAATATTTCGTAAAATTCACGTTTTTACGTATATAATGTTTGATAAAATTGTCAATTTTGGGTATTTTGGTCTGAAAATTTTACTCAAGTATACTTACATATTACTTAACATCATACTAAAATATTAGAAAAATCCATTGTCACAATTTTTTTTTATAGCTGTTTTAAATTGATATTTTTAGTAAAACGAAAATTTTAGAATCCATACATATAAATAAATATTCTGAAAACACTTTTACTACCCGAAATAACGCTTCGATTTTCACCAATAGCGAGTTTCAGATGTAAAAGTGGATGTAGATGGTACTTTATTTAGGTCATTTTTCGAATTTCTCAAAATTTACTATAAGCGGTAGAAAAAACTTCGAAAAAATGACGAAAAAACGGCATTTTTCACGAAAAATGAAATTTTGACGAATTCAATTTCTATATTTCACGATAACTCGGGCAATTTTTAAGTCAGAGACTTGAAAATTTTTTTGGGTGTTCACATAGCTATTATATATATGTGGTAAAATTTGGGAACCGTTTTTTAAATTTTTTTACTAAATATAGGACTTCGAATATTTCGTAAATTTCTCGTTTTTACGTATATAATGTTTGATAAAATTGTCAATTTTTGGTATTAAGGTCTGTAAATTTTATTGAAGTATACTTACATATTAATTAACATCATACTAAAATATTAGAAAAATCCCTAATCTAAATTTTTTTTTATAGCTGTTTTTAGTTGATATTTTTAGTTCAAACGAAAATTATAATCTGACTGAACTTCGCTCAGAATCGTTTTTTCGAATGCAATGGTTTATCATTGCATTCAAATTCTAAGTAAAATTAAACGCTATGATCCGCACACCTGTATCCTGTGCGGCAGGAGTATCAGCTCTTTTTTTTTAATTTGGTTTATTTACTGTCGTGTAACAATGTAAAATCGAATGAATTATAACATAAAAACATTTAAACAAAATTTACATGGATGAAATTATTTTGTAACATAATATTGTAACTTATTTGTACAAAAGAAAATTATAAAACAAAAATATTAATTTTTTCATTTCTATATCGACCTATATATTAAAACACTTTGTTATTCATTTTTATTTCGTCAATAGGTAAATCAGTAATTATAAGTTAATAAAAACGATAGTAGTTAATATTAGCTATTATGTATGGTATTATATAATTTATTTATATATAGGTATACTGTATACTGTATACATAAATATTAATTCCTTCCTTTACCTATGTAATGGTATAGTATATACCATTATATACGAGTACATTATTATACTCTTAAATATTTTATGTAAATCAATCGTTTTTTATATTCATATTATGTTGTTATTTTTTAATTTTATAAATATTAATGAGTATACGATATTATATTATATAAATATTTTTACTTTATTTTATATTACTTCACCAGCTTACTGTTCACAAATAATTATTTTGGAAAGTAAAAAAATACGCAGGTGTAATACATTGATGTTAAATTATACATTTTTCACTATACGTCTGTTGATAACTATATACATATATATACCTACCTATACCTTTTTCTGTAAATTGTATTGTGGTTGGACCCTTTTGAACAACATTAAAAAAACCAGTTGTTCCACTTAGTGGAAATCTACCCATGTTAATCTCTAAAAAAACTCCCCAACCAAAAATATAATATTACATTCAATGATGTTTTTCTAAGATATTTTAACCACATTCCAAAGTAAGTAAATATAATATATATTAGTTTTAAGTCATCAATCACTATACTCGTACATAATACATTAACTAATTATTATTTCATGATACTTAAATATACTAATATATTTTAAGTTAGTAACTTAAATATACGAGTATATTTAGGTATATGCCTATATTATTTGAAATAGTTTATTTATTTGGTAGATATAGACACTATTTATAGTTTATATTATAATATTGCATTACATTCATCGTTTACTATATATTTAAACAAGTTAAACCGATAATTCATAGCACATAATTATAGATGTAAAATCTAATTAACTAGAACTATCATATTGTATGCAACTTAAAAAAATAAAATACTAAAATAGTTTAATAGTTAAGTAAAATTGTACCTAATTTATAATAAGTGAAAATACACGTGTGTATAAAATATTGTATTATAATACATTCCACATAGATAATTAAAAATTACTAATACTAATATTTAAAAATTATTTTTTTATTTTTTGGTTTAATATACAATACGAACTACAACAAAATATAAGTCTATATTGTATACATATTACCTATATTACTGTAAATAATAAATTACCTAATAGAATATACTACAGACTACCTATTCTTTTATTTATCAAAAAAGTATTATTATTATTTTAATTAATGTGTATTAGTTTCAAGTCTAGTTGTTTATGTTAGTTAACGTGAGATCGCATTTGATTTTTTTAGTAATTCGCTTTGTCAAGCGAAACAATAGATGGCGCAAGTGAAACTTTTACCGGGAGGGTCAAACATTATCTCTCAGCAGGTCATCCATGTTCCAAATAATATTCAAAAAATTCTATATGAAAGTAACAGTAACAAACCCATTTTTATATTGTTCCGCTCAGTAGCCTGATAGCATATATTATACTCGTATATATGTATATAGGTATACGGTATATACCTATTACCTATATATATAAATATATATATATGATGTAGTATACGTAATTAAAATACAAAAATGATTATTGAAATTAACTATATAATTTTTAATTTTTCGAAAGTCCGAAAAATAGCAATAATTAGACATTTCAAATATTTATTACTTATATAATCTATAATGAGTGACTACAGTATATTTTACTGTATTATTATTTATTATAGGGGTAAAGAAAGAGTTGTATGACCTGAGAACAAATTTTGGGGATATAAGAAGGGGTCATCTAACAAAAGTAATGTAATTTTCGCTTTTTGCTCGTCCATTGTCGAGTCCACTCATTTGGAACTGCACAAACCACAGACGTTGTATAAAAAATAATGGTTTTCTTTGCCAAATGAATAAAACACGTCGATTATTTTTGTTTGTGTCGAATATTGTAGAGTAGATAGAAATATCTAAAAAAAAATATATATTGTATAGGTATATTCCTTAATATACAACCGGTTATACCTCAGTAGAAACGTGCGTTAAGTTTTCCAACACTTCGTCTGTTCAACTCATGAAGATTGGCGATCACTGTATTTTTCATCAATAATAATAGTTTTATTATATTTTAATCATCATTATCTGTAATTTGATCAACGTTTACGGTTATTAGTTTATAGTTTTATACCTACATATATTGTATACCTATACACTTTACTTATGTTATAACTATATAATAAGTAATGACGATCATGACGTTTGACTGATGTGTGAAAACGGATTTTTTAAATAAAATTGAAATGCATTTTCAATAATAATACTTAAAGAATTAAAATTTTTGGAATAATTAAATATGATTTTTATGCCATATATATAATATAATGACCCGGGTTTGCTGGTTTAGAAATTATAGGAATTATATAATTTTATTCTGCAGTATACGAAATAAGTATATTTCATAATAGGAGGATATCAAATTTAAAATTTAAATAAAATATGTATAAGTTTACGTAGGTATTAGTGTTACGTATTTAATTTAATTAAGTACCTAATTACTAATTTATAGATAAAAAAAAAAAAAATTAAAAAACATAATAATATTCAATTAAAAAAAAAAAAAAACTTCACCTTTAGAATAATAGACAATAATTTGATTAATATTTCCTAGAATATGTTGACCCCAATTATTCTAGTTACGTATACCTATAATGTTATATGCGTACGAGTATATCGTGTTATTGACATTAAATTAATGCCTAATGAAAAATACATTGTGTATATTTGTTATTATAATTTTAGAAAAATTTATTTTCAATAAAAATTATTTGGAGTACAATACAAATACATTATATATCTGTTATTAATTTATTATGAATGGTTTCGTGAACGTTTGCGCGTCAAGAATTCTATTATCAGGGAAAATAGATAAAAATATTTGATGCTCGTTGACAAAATTAATAAAGTAGGGTTTGTGTGTTGTACGTTAGTCGTCGAAGAGGTTGAATCACACGGAGCATGACCACTCCCTCCGCTTTCACTGGCTACGTTCCATCCGGCCGGAAGACCTACATATAGAAAAGTTTCCAGGCTATAACGTCGTGTATACGCATATATTATTATATTAATATATGCCACGATTGTGTATTACTATTGTAGACATTGGATAAATGCACACGCAATAATATGAGTATACGACGAAGTATGTATCCTATCTACTTACAGTATAAATTTCCAAAGTCGATTTTGAGTCATATTACTATACCTATGCATAGTTGTCGTTTAATATTGCTCGCTTTGTATCGCTGCGACACAATGCGTTACATTATAATGTGGCCAAAAATAACGAGCTTGAGTGATCCGATAAATTATTGCTTATAATACGAAAATATTTAAGGCATAATTTTAACGCTGCAGCAGCTGCGTATTTACATGATTTGGCTATAGCATTATTGTGTTAGTACACGCATAATAATAATAAATAATAATTGTTCGACCGAAGCGAAACAAATTGAATTTTCCTTGGAGGATCGTATAATATCGTATTATGCACGACTTCTTAAAAAAAAAAAAAAAACTTTAAACGATACATTCGTTTAAACGACCAATAAAATACAACGAACACGGAAATATTTTGCGGTCCAAATACTAAATAATTTATCGTCATGTACCTAGGTATGTAGTTTGTGTATATAAACAAACTACATACAAATATCATTATTGCATTATTACTATTAAGAGTACGTATAGGTATACACTTAAAATTAAATTCCGTCCGTTTTTTTAGGTGAAAAATTAATTATACACCAAAGGAATATAATATGTATATTTATAATTTATTACAAAAATATATTATGTGTATATGTATAGGCATACGTATGTAATATATAAAAAAAATACTATGCAATTAAAAAACGCATTCATAATTAAAATAATTGATAACAGTTTTATTATTTCTTTTTTTCATTGTCTTCAATCTTATATTTGTTGGTTTTATATTATTATGGTTGTGGATGTTATAAGGTAAAATCAACGAAGTTATAATACTAATGTTCTCTGACCCACAAACCCAATCGTTCGATGCGACCGTGAAGCTATAGGATGTTATGATTTACATGGCAGATTTGTTTTGGTTTTCATATACATTACACAAAGTATAAAAAAAGTGAAGTAACTCAACTATTTAAAGCTTGAGTGATTGCATGCAAAATGTGATTGATTTATTAGAAAATTATACCTTTATGTAATATGTAAACAAATTATTTATAGATACGAGGTACCTGTTTTTTTTAAAAAATTATCGAAACATTTAAGAATGTTTAAATTAAAATCAATAATAATAAAATACATTAAATATCAAATAATTATTAATTGTATTATATCGTTATATGTAATTTTTATTATGTGAAAGAAAGTAGATCATATTATAAATTATTTTAAAACGAGTACTTACTTAACTATAATATTGATTTCTTCAAATTATTTAAAATTCGTCCAAGTACTTTCGTTTATTTATTTATAATTCATATATACATACATATGTATATCTTATTTTATTTTATAATTACATACCAGTTTTGCTAGATTTCACTGTGGATATTATGCCTTCTGCCTTCATATATAATACCTATATGAACCAATATTTATCATTATACGTACTTAATGTCGTTTTTATTTTATTATAGTGTTAAATGTGGCTGCAGGCAAAGCACCTATGCAAATCAGTTCAGAACCCAATGGTCTACCACAAAAAGCTATCGATGGCAGCACTAGCTCATTTTTCAAATCTGATACATGTACGCTTACCAAACCAGAACGTACCCCATGGTGGTATGTCAATCTATTAGAACCATACATGGTACAATTGGTTAGATTGGATTTTGGTAAAGCCTGTTGTGGTAAGTATATTTAAATAAAAATTATAAATTTATAATTATCTACTTATCTATATAAAACAAGATTTTACTCTCAGAAACAAACTAAGTTACCTACTAAATGTACCTATAATAGGTAGTAAAATTATAACTTATACAGTAAGTTGTAACTTGTAAGTTCGATAAAATGACAAAATTATAAACCTGTAATTAACGATAATTAAATATATAAAATACCTAAATGTAAATAAACGATACAAAAAATTAATTAGTAAAAATGAGTACAGAACAGTAATTTTAATTAGAGAAATATCGTTTGTATGATTAAATTATATTTTTATTCACATATAAATATATTTAAATGTAATTTAACATAAATATATATATATATATATATATATATGAACGACTGTACGAGATACATAACTAAATATTTTCTTATATACAAGAAAACTACTTTTTGTCATTTTTTTTTTTTATCTATTAATACGATTAAATTATAAGAGTAGAAAATTCAAATTATTTTTTATAATTTCTTTAAAAATTTCATATAGTTTTATAATTGAATATATAATTATATTAATAAACTTATAATACCTATAAAAATAATCAAAAATAAAATTAATTTTTACATTTAATGAAATAGTTATATTATTTAAGTAGGTACCTACATACTTAGATTATGTACAGTTGGCTATTATTTTCAATAAAATAACAAATAAATACATCACATTTTATATTTAAAAAGTTATTGTTTTAGTCTTTAGAATGTAATAATATATATTCTTATATGAATATTGATTAAGAACGTTAAACTATAATTAAAAATTAAAATCAAGTACTACAGACAAAAGACTTCAATGTTAATAATGATTATTTACTTATAATAGTTTGAAGAATCCATTTGTATAAGGGTCAATCATATTCTGTATTTATATAGAAACTTACTTGTATAGTTACCTATTTACGTATACGTACGTAATGGGTTTTTAATAAAAAAAAAAAAAAAGATAATTGATTTTGAAAAAGATATTATAGGTACACATTATTAACACATGTTTTCACTTCAAATATAATTTCGTTACTTACCCATATAATATATTATATTATATACATAGTACCTACACGTATATAAAAATATAGGATGTAGATACCATACTACCATATTACTTTCGCGTTTATTTGTATTCATAGTAGGTACCTAGTATATTTTTAATAAAGGAATAAACCTATTCATATTACCACTCAATATTCTATTAGCACGTGCAAAAAACGTGCACAAGAATCCGGTTAAAGAAAGTGGTACCCATTGATATTATATTATCGCTTCAGCATAATAAAACAATACAAATATTTTATTTTCATGAAATAACTTTTCACGTAGCCTAAAAATTTTCCAAATCAGAGCTTGTCTTGTCATAATGACACGAGTTTCAATTCATAATTGTTTAAATTTAACAATATACCTAATAAATGGTATAGTGTTCATTGCATTATTCAATTATTGAACCTATATTATTATGGATTGCTTACAGGTAAAAACAAACCTGCGACGATAGTCGTACGAGTGGGAAACAATAGACCCGATCTTGGTACGAATCCCATATGTAACAGATTCACTGGGTTTATTGATGAAGGCAAACCGTTGTTCCTGCCGTGTAATCCACCCATGCCAGGTGCATTTGTTAGTGTTCACATGGAATCATCTAGTGGAGCAATTCAGTTATCCATATGTGAAGCTTTCGTTTATACCGATCAAGTTTGTTTATAATAATTAAATTAATATAAAAAAATATCATTTTATAAGGTTAGGTATACGAGTATATTATTTCAATTTCACTAATATTGTTGAAATTATTTTTAGGCATTGCCCATTGAAAGATGTCCACAATTTAGAGACCAACCACCAGGAAGTACTGCCACATATAACGGAAAATGTTACATATTTTATAACCGTCAACCGATGAACTTAAGAGATGCCTTAGGTTTTTGTAAATCAAGAGGAGGAACTTTAGTTGACGAAAGTAATCCTGCATTACAAGGATTTGTTAGTTGGGAATTATGGAGAAGACATAGGTAAACTTAGCAATAAAAAAAATTATAAGTTTTAGTACACAAGGTTATTATTTTTATCACTCTATCTCAAAGCGTAAATCTTTAATACTCGTAATATAAATATATTTTGTAAAAAAATTGTTAGAAAATAACAAAATGTTATTAGAATATTTTTATCCTCATCATCCATTATATGGTTAAACAATTTCAATTTTTGATTTTCAAATGGTACCTAACATATATTTTAAATAGTATAAATTCTTAAAAAATATATTATTTTTATGGAAACATACCCTCTGATTTTTTTAAATTCAATTACCATTTCCCAAAATAATATTAATGTTTTAAATTTTAGACGGGGGAAGTATTGTAATACTCGATCGTAATAATTGACGTATCAAATTTATCCATATATCGACGATGTTACTTATTATGTACACTTCCTCTATTTATACGTTAGAGTTTAAATCGTTATTATATCTAGAGAAATATTAATTGGATTTTAAAAACTAGCACATATAAATTTCCATAAAAGTATAATTATTTTTTAAGAGTTTAATATTTAAAATATACCTAAATTACCTTTTAAAAATCAAAAGTTGATATTGTGTTACTACATTATAGGTTGAAATAATAAAAATATGAAAAAGTAAAAACAAAATATATAATAATGTATTAATATTTTTTTTTACATTAATTATTTATATTTTTAATGATATAATAAGCGCATCATGATAAATAAAAAGGGAAGGGATACAGATGTAAAGAGAATAGTGTTTAATTTTGATCACAATTTGAACGCAATGATAAATCATTACATTCGAAAAACGATTCTAAGTGAAGATCATCAGATAATATATCTGCCAATTAAAACTTTTACATTTATTAATCTTTACGTTCAATATAAATAATTTATCATAAAGCATAAAACCCTTAATTGAGTCACCTAAATACCCAAAGCTGACAGTACTTCGCTCAGAATCGTTTTTCGAATATAATGATTTATCATTACATTCAAATTGTAATCAAATTTCAACACTATCCTCTTTACAACTGTATCTCTTCCACTAGCTTTTTTATACTTTAAACAGCTATAAAAAAAAAAAAAAAATCGTAAATGTAATAATTCACAATTAATTGGAACTGAGTTCAGTAAAATGTATTTAAGCTTCAATAAAATGTTTGTCAATTTTATTTAACATTATTGTAAAATATTGTAATATAATAAGAAAAATCCATATAAATATTTTACATATTGATTTTACTGAGATAACAACTTAAAACACCTATAAAAAAAAATGAATCTTGAGATTTTCCTAATATTTTTATATGATATTAAGTAATATGTAATGTATGTATACTTCAGTAAAAATTTCAGACCTTAATGCCTAAAATTATTAATTTTATCAAATATATATACATAAAAATGAGAATTTTACGAAATATTCAAAGTCCTATATTTTGTAGAAAAATTAACGTAACGGTTCCAAAATTTTATCACATATATATATGTATATATATAGTACGAGTACCTATGTGAACACTCTTTAGAATTTTCAAGTCTCTAAGTTCAATATTGTCGGAGCTTTCGTGAAAAATGCCGTTTTATCGTCATTTTTTGGTCGTTTTTTCTATCGCATAGAGTCAATTTTGAGAAATTCGAAAAATTACCTAAATAAAGTACCAACTACATCCACTTTCCAACTGGAAACATATTCTATTCGTGAAAATCGGAGCATTATTTTGGGTAGAACAGTATCTTCAGACATAAAAAAAAAAAAAGACATACTTCATTGTAATGCCAATACATTTTTCGCTTCACTCAGAATCTAAAAATCATTCTGTAAATGAAATATGCATATACGAGTTTAATATACAAAATTAATTTATTATTTATAATTATAAAATATAAATGATTTTTATATGACTATTTTAGAAGTGATTCTCAAAGTCAATACTGGATGGGTGCTGTAAGAGATGCTCACGATAAAACTAACTGGAAATGGTTAAATGGAGATGACTTAACTCTTACATTCTGGAGTGTTTCAACGAGTGGATCTGAATCAGCAGTTATAAATGGAGAAGATTGTGCACGATTTGATGGTGCCAAAGGCTGGTTATGGTCAGAAACTAATTGCAATGCTCAAATAAATTTCATTTGCCAACACCGTTCGTATTAATTGTATAATTTATTATTTAAACGATTAGACCTTTAATTTATTTCATGTCACTGACCACTGGCGCCATTGTCATGAAATAAATTATTATTATAAATATTCATAGGTTTATGGTTTATTTTATTGTTTTTAAAATTATTATTTTATTATAGATATATTATATAAAATAAAATGTTTTCATTTTAATACTTTTTTTGTATATAGAACCCAATACTTGTGGTAGACCAGAACAACCACCGAATTCTACAATGATAGCTGAAAACTTCAATGTGGGTACTGTGGTTCAGTATTCTTGTGATGAAGGTCATTTATTAATAGGACCATCAACTCGCACATGTCTTGGAACAGGATTTTACAATGAATTCCCACCTGTGTGTAAACGTAAGTTCTTAAACGTGTATATTAGTAATGTCTCATCTACTTGGACATTTTATTTTTATTTTTTTGTTATTACTTCTTTTAGGAATTCAATGTGGTTTTCCTGCAGAAATTCCATATGGTAGCTATAAACTAATCAATGGAACTGTCAATTATTTAAGCCAAGTACAATATAGTTGTGTAGAAGGATATGATATGAATGGCAGGGATAAATTAATTTGCGATTTAGATGAAAGATGGGATGGACCACCTCCAAAGTGTACTGCAGGTAAAATAAATACCATAACATTACTATAACAATACTATAACATTTTCAATACAGTACAAATTTATTTTTAAATTACTTTAATCTGTATAGTTAAAAAATGTGACAATCCACCTATAATTTTAAATGGTGAATATCAAATGTCGAATAATGATAGCATCATTGGAACCTTAGTAGAATATTCTTGTGTATCTAATCAATTTCGATTAGTTGGATCAAAACAATTAATATGTTTACCAAGTGGTCAGTATGATAGTAAACCACCATATTGTAAAGGTTAGTATAGCAATAGTTCGTCAATTAAGTGACAATTCTAATTAAATATATTAAAATATTTATTGTTTAGAAGAAATCAAAACACCAGCTACTGTTCCACCAATATTAGTCACTAAAACTGTAGCTACTAGCACTGTTCCTAGTAGCCGTGCTCCCAGTCGCGAAAAACCACGGCCATTCACAACCAAACCAACAATATTAACAAAACCCGTACACGATCAGGTATAAAGTTACCTAGATGATAAATATCTACTATGAATAATAAAAGTGTAGATCTCGTACATTTAAGATTTAAAGTTTATACCTATCCAAATACTAAGATTAATTTTAATCTGAAATTTCGGTGTTTTATCAACCGGAAACTAAATAATGAACATTACTTTCTCTATATTAATAGGACGATAACGGCCAAACATCATCCAACGTAGTAATTGCCTCAGCGCATCCGCATGACAATGAGATTCCGGACAGCGTTCACGTCCAAACAAACCCGAACGCGGCCAACATACCGTCTCAAGTGGAAACCGAACACCGACTTGGTCCTAAACTAAATTTGGGTAATTTATCAATTTATAATTATAAATAGTACCAAATTACACATAACAACCGAGCACAATTAACTTAAAAATTAATACTAATCGATTAAATTTATGTAAACAGGCGCAATCATCGCATTGGGTGTTTTCGGAGCATTCGTCTTCTTAGCAGCAGTTGTAACTACAATCGTCATATTAGTGAAAAGGTAACATCATTTTTTCATTATTGAATGGTGACTATTTATTTATATATACAATTATTTTATATTTCTGCGCGTCCCAAATCCTTGTGTGTCTGTGCGACTAACAATTTACAATATCGCTTTTGTCGGCTGCTACATGTGGGCTGTTTTGTTTTTGTTTGCAGCAATAGGAACCACAAACTTCCGTCTGGCTCGCATAACATGCCGTCCCGATGGTATACACTACTGGCAATGCCGTTCCCCGACCAGCAAGTCGGACGGCGTCAGTTCTCTAGGGCGTATAGAAGCCGAGCTGGCTATTTCTCTAATCCACTATGACAATATAAACGCGCACCAAAAAAACCATAATTTTAACGTGTACTATATCAAAACAAACCAAAACCATAAACCCAAAAACTATAAGTCTAAGGTACGACTGATATGTATCACACAATCATACACCACGACATATTTTTCTAATCGCACCAATTATACCTATACTTGTAAATCTCATATTGGAATGGCTCACCTTAATCATCTATCACGCTATTTCAATATTATGTATCTATTTATTATTTTTCGCACGCTTATGCACAATATATTTTCTATTTTAATGATCGGTTGACGTGCATAATAAGTCAGAATTCTTTGGCACACCTTATTTTCGGGAAATATGAATTTTTTTTCTATCTATAACGTGTTGTCATTTGTACAGGAATCGCAGTGCCAAACATTACCGTCACCGGGCATCACCGGATACAAACACGGTAGCCTCGTTGGACTCATCTGGATCAGAGAGCAGGGGTGGTCTAAACCGGTACTACCGACAAGCGTGGGAAAATTTACACCAATCGGCCGCATCACCGAAACACTCGCGTCCACACCATCATCATCATCATCATCACGGCGGTGGCAGGCGTAAGGAAACTATGATGGATTCGTCACCACGAGTGGAGAGCATGCGTGACGGAGCCGAATTGGTCGTTAATGACATGTACCATCCAAGATCGCAGGATAAGAAGAGACATCATCATCACCATCATCATCAGAGTAGACCAACTAATAGATATTGAATAAAAACAATAACGTTTAGGGAATAAGTATAAATGAGGATTTCGATGTTGATTTAAAACGTATAACGAGCTAGGTTTCTAGATAAAAATCATTATCTAGTTATAATTTATTATTATGTTTACAAATTATAAGACCTTGATTTCATATATGAACATCACACGTTGCATTTATATATTAATATGCTTAATGCTTACCCTGTATAATTCCTTGGTTAAATAGATACCAAAGACATTAACTTTTTATTGAAAACACAATAAAACTATTATAGATTTGAATGTTTGATAATTTAAAGAATTAATTAAATACCAAATTAATTAGTTATAATTACATTTGAAAAAATATTTTCTGGGTGAGTCACTTTGATATTTGGTTGAAAATAATGTTTGAGTCAAATATAATAAATATATATTATTAAATATTAATTTACAGTGATCTAAAATTTATAATTATTATTGAAAATAAGTTTTTGACTGTTGATTCAAACAGATATCAAAGTATTGGTGATTGCCTTAAAATATAATACCTACCCGAGCCTACCTATATACTTCTGAATTAAATTTGAACTAAGTAGGTATAACAATTAATTCACATTCTTATATTTTTAACTTTTAATATTAATGATATATATATATATATATATTTTATATATAATAGAACAATTATTTAGCGATTAATTTTCATGGGAAGTCTGATAAATTTATATATTTATATATTTAAATTTTTTTTCAATATTTCATTGAGATTTTCAAAATTTAGAAAAATATACTCTTTTTGTAACATGTATTATTGTTCTATATTTATAATATTTTGTAAATTAAGTATATATACAAAATTGATTCAAGTGCCTACAACTTAATAACGACTGACAATTAGAAACTAACCCTAAAAGCTAATCCATTAAAATTGAAATCCTCATTTAAGCCTTTTTTAAATTAATAATACCCTATTTTATATATTGTCAGCATTGGGCATATGTATTATTTTTAATGTTACCTTTTCTGACGTTGAAATTTAAGTCAATAATATTTAAGCTATTATAATATATTATATTCAATATTGTGAATTATTTATTTATATATATACATGGATTGTTTTAACATACATGTTTTAATTAGTTAATTAGTTTATGTATTATATGCATGTTTCATTTTTTATGTAGATATAATTGACAAAACTGTAAAAAATTGAAACATACCTTACTGCCAAAGTTCACCATGATTAAACATGCAAAAATATAATTTCATATTGTTTTATAGATTAGGTATTTAATTTATTTAATTATACTTAATGAATATTTTGTAAATATAATAAACAAATATTGTGTAATACTTTGACCAATGAACTGATTGAGTATTAACAATTTTTTAAATTTCTTAATGGAGAAAAGTTTTTTATTATATCATTTTGTGTCCTAATATTGTATTATGTGTATTTTATGCTTAGTAATTAATAACAAAATATTTACCTAGGTACCTACTTATATAAATATAACACAGAAAGATTGGAAACCGTAAACCACCTTTAAATTCTTTGTTAATACAACATACAACTATTCATTTCATGGAACATTATGCCTTGAATATAAGTATATACCTACTTATATTCTATCATATGGGGGGTCCATAAATTACAAAATGTTTACCTAGTTAAAAAAAGACGATAACACTTTGTATTATATTATAAAGATATTAATAACTTAGTTACTAAGTTTTAGTATTTTACGTGTTCTTTAAGATTAAGGTATACTAATTTATAAACTTGTTTAGTACGTGGTTTAACTAAATGTGTGGCTCACATATTGCTTAACATGAATTTATTATGGCATTCAAATTTTAATCATAATTTAATACTATCTTCTTTACACCTGTATCTTTTCCACAGTAGTATCATTTCTTATTTGTTCAATTTGTTTGTATAAGTATTTGTATTATTGTTTTTTAGTTCAGTTTTGAATAAAATAATGATCATTCCAAACAAATTTGTATTAAGTATACAGTTTTTTCTATTTTAAAAATTTATTGGTAGGTAAATTACTGTACACTTTTACTATAATTTACTTATAGATTATATATAATTATATTTAATATAGGTACGTAGGTAGTACTTTGAAATTTGAAAATGTTTGTATTTACAATTGAGTATGCAAACCTATATAAAAAACAATTGCTATTAAATTGAAGAAATAAATTCGATTCATAGGGGGGGGGGTCCAAACCCGGGGAACACCGTCCTGGTTGCGCCACTGATTCAAATTCAAGGCATAATTATGCCCTATATAGGGAACATTAAATTTATAATGAGTTCTATTTTAGTTGTGGGTTATGGTGTCTTATCAAATATCAATATACCAATAAAATTTAAAAGCGCGTTTTTTTTATTTTCTCTACATACTACCTGTACATCACGGATTTGCGGTTAATTTAATATAGTTTAAAACTAAAAAAAGAGCTGATACTCCTGCCGCATAGGACACAGGTGTGCGAATCATAGCGTTTAATTTTAATTAGAATTTGAATGCAATGATAAGCCATTGCATTCGAAAAAACGATTCTGAACGAAGTTCAGTCAGATTATAATGTAGGTATTTTTTAAAATATTGACATTTTTTATTAAATATTTAAAACGCAAAATTTTATCACACATATAGTACATAAATGAACACTATATAATTAAATTTTTTAAATTTTTAAAAAAATATTTGTCAATTTTATTTAACATTATTGTAAAATATTGTAATATAATAAGAAAAATCCATATAAATAATTTAAATATTGATTTTACTGAAATTTCAAGTTAAAACGGCTATAAAAAAAAATTGAGAATAGAGATTTTTCTAATATTTTAATATGGTGTTAAGTAATATGTATATATACTTCAGTAAAATTTTCAGATCCTAATATCATAAATTTCCAATTTTATCAAACATTATATAGGTACGTAAAAACGAGAATTTTACGAAATATTTAACGTCCTATATTTTGTAAAAAAATTAATGTAACGGTTCCAAAATTTTACCACATATATATAATGGCTATGTGAAATTCCAAAAAAAATTTCAAGTCTAACTTAAAAATTACCCAAGTTTTCGTGAAATATTAAAATTAAATCCGTCGAAAATTCAGTTTTCGTGAAAAATGCCGGTTTTTCGTCATTTTTTTTGTTGTTTTTTCTACCACTTAGGGCAGTGCCGTCTTAAGGCATGGGCCCGACGGGCCCGGGCCCGGGGGCCCCGACTTTTTAAGGGCCCCAAATTCATATAAATTACATCATATACAAAATATAATATTTACATTTTTAGTTAAATTTTTATAATATAAATCTTGAACGAAAAAATATTAAAATTAGCTTTAAATAAAAGTTAATAGTTATGATTACTATAAAATAATAAAAGTTATTCAATAAAAAAAATCAATGGAAATTTAATCCTATATTTTTATTTAAGCACGGATAACACGTAGGTACATTATTTTAACGTATGGTATAGTTACGTTATCGTAATTTCGATTATTTTACCTAGAAGTATTGCGAGTGTTATTTATAAATTTGAAAATCCATCTTATCTTATAAGCTGTGGCGACAACGTGACGCACTGTCAATGTCGCGTCGGCCGTGTGCTCACAGTTGGACACACATACAACACATACACTGTACATTGCACAATCAGTAAAAATATTAAAATTTCGATTCGTGTGCATTTTATTTTGAATTAAAAAAGGACTACATCATATAATTGATTTTGCGTAAGTAAATTTTACATTTATTTAATATAAATTATTATTTTCTTTATTATGGTAATTATAAATCGATAAATTACAAACTTAACTAAATTGAAAAATAACAGTTTAAGAACGGTTCCCATTATTAAGTTAATACTGTTTTCGTAATACATATTTATCTTAGTTATAATGATTTACTTAGTAATTAGTATTATTATAAGATATTCAATTTATTATAATAATATGTAGATTAGTTTAAAATTGTTAGTTAGAAAATTCAATACTTATATAGTATACAATTGTAAATTTTATAGATTTTCTGACTTTCAATAAAAAAAAATTATACATTTCAAAATGTCAAAACGATCATATCCTAGTGGTGCTTCAAAAAGGCAAAAAAGAATTGTAAAAGAAATTAACGAAAATAAAATCATAAATTCCTTACCTAAACTTACAGACTTTTTTTCTACTGTTCCTCATAAACAAGAAACTAATTTAGTTCTGTCAATACCTGAAGAAACAATAACAATTAACCAACAATCTCAAGTATCTGAATATTCTATTTTAAGTTCTAATAAATTGTTAGATGATTTGTCGGAAAATGTTGAGGATAATTCATTAATATCAAATGATCCCGGAAATTGGAATACATTAACTGACGCAATACGAAACATTTATGTTAGAAAAGGTCCCAATTTTTTTCAAAATAGAGATAGTGACTTTTCAAATTCCGCACGAAATTATAATGAATCAAATGGTAACATTAAAGTGAGACATTTAACTACATCAATATTCACACGTCAACTAAAAAATGGTGAAAATGTCGATAGATCGTGGCTTTTATATTCTCCAACGAAAAAGGCTTTATTTTGTTTCGTATGTCGTCTATTTTCTTCTATAAAAACTGGGTTTAGTAGTGAAGATGGATTTAATGACTGGAAACATGTTCATAAGGTTGTCTTGGAACATGAAAATAGCCAAATGCACAGAGAATCTGTCATGACTTTTTCTGCCAGGACAAAAGAAGTTGGTCGGTTACATCAAGAAATATCTTATCAAATAAATTTGGAAGTAAATTATTGGAAAGAAGTATTAAAAAGAATTGTAGCTGTAATACAATTTTTATCGTCACGAGGAATTGCGTTCCGCGGAGAAAATCAAATAATTGGGTCTCAACAAAACGGGAACTATTTGGGCTGTTTAGAGTTAATAAGCCAATTTGATCCATTTCTTTCAGAACATTTAAAGAAATATGGAAATCAAGGCAAAGGAAATCCATCATATTTATCAGCTAATATTTGTAATGAATTTATAAACATAATGGGAAGACAAGTACTAAATAAAATTCTTTTGGAATTAAAAGTAGCTAAATATTATTCAATAAGTGTTGATTCCACCCCTGATCTTTCTCATATTGATCAAATGACATTCATTATTCGGTATGTTAATGATGATACTCCAGTTGAACGTTTTTTAGAATTTATTCCTATTGAAGAACATGGATCTGAGTATTTATTTAAAGTTATATTATCTTTTCTTGAAAAAAATCAGATAAGTTTAAATGACTGTCGTGGTCAGTCATATGACAACGCCGCAAATATGTCGGGACAATATGCTGGTCTACAAGCCAGAATAAAAGAAAAATGTAATTTGGCTGTTTTTATTCCATGTGCAGCACATTCTTTGAATTTGGTTGGAGTTCGTGCAGCAGAATGTGTTATGGAAGCAGTAAGTTATTTTCAATTTGTACAAAAATTGTATAATTTTTTTTCGAGTTCTACCTATCGTTGGAATATCATGAAAAAATGCCTAAGCTCACATTATGTATTAAAATCCCTTTCAGAAACTAGATGGTCTGCTCGAGCTGATGCTGTTACTGCCTTATGTAATGGTTACAAGGAAATTTTAAATGCACTAAAAGCGATTAAAATAGATGATAAAACTTCACCAGATGTTAAAAATGAAATAAATGGCTTAATTAAGAAAATGGAAAAGTTGGAAAATATTATTCTTACTGAAGTTTGGAGTAAAATTTTATCAAGAATTAATGAAACAAATAAAAATTTACAAAAAGAAAACCTCACTATTGACGTAGGTTCAAAATTATTTGATTCTCTAGCTGGTTTTCTAAGTGAAATTAGAGATGAATTTGATAATTATGAAACTATCGCCAGAGAAAAATTTCCAGATTTTGACTATAAAGATTACCATCAACGAACTAAGAAGAGGAGTATTCATTTAACGTATCCCGGTGAACAGAGTAACAAAAGTATATTGTTTTCTGGTAGTGAAAAATTCAAAATAGAAACATACTACCCAATAATAGATACATTAATAAGTCAGTTAAAATATCGTGGTGAATCATACAAATCAATAAATAAACTGTTTGGATTTTTCTCTAATTTGAAAAGTTTAGAGACAAAAGAAATACAAGTTCATTGCAAAATATTTGCGGAATTTTATCATATAGATATTAATGAAAAAGAATTAATTTTAGAATGTATACACTTAAAAGCGTATCTACCCGAACTTGAAATTTCTGAATTCAGTATTTCTAGTATATACAAATGTTTAAAATCAGATAGACTAGAAGAAACATTTCCAAACATAATAATATCATTCAGAATATTTTTATCGATGATGATTACGAACTGTAGTGGAGAACGTTCATTTTCTAAATTAAATTTAATTAAAGACGAGCTTAGAACTACCATGAGCCAGAATCGGTTAAATTGCCTATCTTTAATGAGCATTGAACATGAATTATTATCAAGTATAGATTATGAAAATGTTATAGAAGAATTTGCGAATGATAAAGCCAGGAAGAAACCTTTAAAAAATATTTAAAAATTGACAAATATATATATAAATGTATATTATACTTTATTTTATAATAATTATTCTAAACAATGTGTTATGAATTACATTTAATTTGTATGACTGTAAATTAAGAGATTTAAACCAAAATTGACTTCTTATTTTTTATTTTATTTTGAGTAAAATATTTAGAGGTACCTTATAAATTATATATTAAAAATGTATGTATGTATATATATATATATACATATATACAAGTATTCATATATTATGTATTCATCTATATATCAAAATGTATTTATATAAAGGCCCCAAAATATGTTGGGCCCTAGGGCCCCACATAACCTTAAGACGGCCCTGACTTAGGGTCAATTTTACGAAATTCGAAAAATGACCTAAATAAAGTACCAACTACAACTACTTTCCTACCGGAAACATGCTATTCGTGATAATCGGAGCATTATTTCTGGTAGTAAAAATGTTTACAGAATAAAAAAAAAAAAAAAAACAAAAAAAAAATCACACATCATTATAAAACCAATCATTCTTCGCTTCGCTCAGAATCTAAAATGAGGTGCAAAATAAAAAATGTCAGATTAATATTCATTATTCCAGGGCCTAAAATTGTGTGTATTACGACATTCTTAGTGCAGTACGAATAATAAAATGTGTAGTACGAAATTTTAAATTGTGTAGTTGATTATGGTCTTATTTTCTTCATTTTTGCATTATAAATAGATATAGTATTATTTGAAAACCATATAATATTTGAAATTTCAAAACTTAAAGTACCTATTTGAAGAAGCCAAGTTACTAGATAGATAATCAAAATAAAATAAATAAATATTTTTTCAGAAATTAAAGAGTATGTTTAATAAATCGCTTCGCTCAGAATCTAAAATATATAATATATTATACTATTTTACTATAAATTTAATGAGTAAACGTGTAGTACGAAAATTTTTAAATTTTAGGCCCTGCATTATTCATACTACTTTATTTGAGTGCAGACGAATATATAGATACATCCGGACTTACTAAGTTAATAATATTTATTTTGTGCGGTTGTGTATACATAATATAAATCGATATTTTCAAAACATTTATCTGTTTCTGGAAGTATATTAGGACACATTGCAAGCGAGTTTTGGACAAATAACATAATTTTTTGATCTATAATCTATATAATTACTAAGAAATTGTTCTTTATCATCAATTTCGGGACCGGTCCAATGTGTGATCTACCAATAAAATGCTGGTCCAATGTGTGATCTACCAATAAATGGCTGGTCCAATGTATGATTAACTTGCTATAATGTTATTATAAATTATTTATTATATTTATATTATATTATTACATAAAAGTATTTTTTAAATCTGCTAAGAAATCATCAAATATTTGAGTTTTTACCGGGTAGCATGACCGCCACCATTCTTCTTTTAGTTGGCGTTCTAATAGTGGAGATGCAGTAGATGCACCATTAACTTTTATATTATATTTAGACTTAACTAACTTCCACAACGACTCTATTGTTTGAGTATGTGCTCCAGTATATGGATCCACAAAATTTTCAGTATGATTTACAGTTTGATGAATAAATAGCATTTTATTGGTAGATCACACATTGGACCGGTCCCAATATTTCAAATAATGTTCAGTTTGTTTAACAATCTTAAATACACTTTCAGAAGCAAATTGTAAACCACCTCGATTTTTTATGTTTTTCAGTTGCTTAAATCCATATTTTTATTACATTTAGAATATGTAATAATATTTAAATACATTTTTTGTTTCAGTTATGGATTTAATATCATTAGGACACTTTAATACAAGTATTAGTTTTTTAACTATTTAACCACAAATATAGTACAATACATTGTCAGTAAGTTATTCAATAATATATAATATCATTACTGTTATTGTCCGATAATAATTTTAACGTCATTTCCTCATCTTGTTCAATCACAGCTCACAGGTTTTTTATACTTCCATTTAATTGAAAAAATGGAATCTTCATACTGTGATATAGTAGGTTACAATTACCATTAGTTATTGTAATTGAAGTATGTAATGAAACACTTTTTATAGCATTCGTAAACTGTGCACAATTTGGATTATTATTCGATCCAAATCTACCTCGAATATGTCCAAAAAACAATTCAAGAGCATTATTATCTATATTTGTGTTTTTCTATGATCCAAGATGTAGATAAAAAAATATAAAATATCCATAGACATATATTATTATTTAAGCTACGGTTTCCAAGGCGCGACATGTCGTCGCCCACTGCTTTTGTGGAAATTGTATTATCTGGTCTGCAAGACGCGATAGGTCGCGGCGTCTCAACTTTGGGTCATCGCGACCGACGACACTACTGCTCTCGAGAGCAGTAAGCGACACATCACGACACAATAGTAAAAATGTTATTTTTGCGGTCGGAAGATGAAATATTAGTACAGGAAGTAGAAAAAAATAACATTCTATATGATTTATCGAATCCAAATTATCTATTAATCTCATCCTCATCTTCATCCATCAATAGAAGGGTTAAAATATTATTGTTATTAAAAATTAGTTTATCCATGTTATTAAAAATATATATTATAAATACTTGCGTATTTAAACAGATACAAAACTGAACTGACAATATTACTGTATGTAACCTGGACGAAAATAATAATTTTATCCAAATACTGTATTATGACTGTATCATAATACAGTATTTGTTTTATCATAGCGACATGTCGCGGTCGTCGCCTTGACCTTGGAGTTTGGGACCACGCTAAAATAAAATGGTCGCGGCAACATATCGCGCCTTGGAGACCGTACCTTTAATCTTTATAGGAAAATATTTAAATATCTACATCGTGCTTGTGCTATGATCATTTAAACAAGAGTGCAAGATGACAACCTAAATTTGAAATAAGTTGACGTTGGGTACCACTGATATCAGCCATTTATAACAATATCGATTTTGGAAAATATTTTCATTTTTTTTTAAAATCAAATACAATTTAATATTACATTTATTGTACATATTAATATTTAGGTAAGTATTGTTATTTAAAACATACGAAAAATGTATACGTGTTTTTTATTCGTACGCAGTACGCACAACAAGCAACAATAATCATCATTTTTCATTATTGATTTTCTTCCACGGACCAACACGTATCATTGTATTCTTAATTCTTATCATGGATTAGCGGTGGGGAAGGTTGGATACATGGATGGCCATTTTGTAATTTTGTATTCAGAATTTCATATTTTAGGTTCAGAGTTTCAGAAGTAATAACTTTATCTTTAATAGTTTGTTCTTTGGTATTGTTATATGGATGGCGTACGTCCAAATTTAACTTGACAATAATTGTGTTAAACATTTTTGGCTTTTGTGTAGTATCTTCGCTATTTCATTAATTGTGTAAGAATAATTAACTTACAGTAGTTACTTTAACGCGTCACTAGAAAGATTCAAAACGACGTAATGGCATACAGATCAAGGTAACTATGGAGTTGTTTATTGTTATTGAAATATTATTATTATGTGTGCGTTCGGTAATTTGATCGTTTTAACATCGGCAGAAAGTATCACGTTCAAACTTGGCTTTTTTGAATAATTAATTTGTGATGATATTCTGTAATTATTATTAAAATATGTATATTTGTATCGTAGTCGTGGTGGTTTTGGAAACTCAAGAGGAGGAAGCCGTGGAAATTCTTATAATTCAAATTATAACAATTCAAGAGGAGGTCGTGGTGGCAGTACCTATAACAATGATAGTTATAGAAGCCGAGGTGGTAGCTCATACCGTGGATCTCGAGGAAGTAGCCGAGGAAATGGTGGATCTTGGTCAAACAATTCACCGACAACAAGTGGTTACAATAGTATGAATCGTAATAGTGGAACTAACTGGTCATCACAAAGTGAATCAAATTATGATTCAAGAAATCGCTATTCTGGTAAGATAACTAATATTTTAAGTTATTATAGTATAAATATATGATAGTAAGTAATTGAATAAATTATTAATCAATATGTCATTTGTTCAATTGTTCATATTTAATATAAATATAGCCAATTAACTGAGTTTTAAAATAAAATTGGTCATTTATTATATTTTATAATTATTTTAATAAATATAACTGAAATTTGTTATAATATTTATTAGTACCTATTCGTAATTGCAATGTATTTATCTTGAAATATTTACTTTGAAGAATTAATCTCTTATTAGATGCAAAATTGGTATGAATAAAAAAATTTTTATATGTGTAATTAGTTATTGGATACTAAATAATGTTATATTGTTTCTATTATCTATATTTATAGTGAAATCAAATTTATTTCTTAATGTAATTAATAATTAAGTACATATTAAAACTTATATTAATAATTTAATCTTAATATAATTTAGAATATTTTGGTAAGTTTGGCAATGGCTTAACACTTGCACCCTATATGCATTGGTTAGGTTAGTTCATTATAATTCATTTCATAACAATTATAATTATCTAAATGTTGTTTATTTATATTTAATATCAAATTTATTGTATTTATATTATTATTATAATTTTAGGTAATAATGAACGATATTCAAATAATCATAATGATGACTATAGGCGGTACAAAGAGGTATGTAAAGTAACATATAATTAATTTATGCTTTTATTTCATATTTTCATCTATATTACATTTCTATCTATCTAGATATTTGTTTCTTATTTTTTAATATAAATAAAACAATTAAATTTAAAAAGGTATTTGAAAAGGTAGTGAGCTGACGGTATTGAAAATTAATATTGGTAGTACAGTAGTGATTGAAGTAAAATATCGTCTATCATTATAAAAAGTATAGGAATTACAATATTCTGATAATGAAAATCCGATTTTATAAATAGAATAATTTTGCAAAACAAAGATTACGAGTACTTCAATAAAAATATAAAATAACACTTTTTTTTATATATAACTTAAAATTTGTATGTACACTGACAAGAACAATTTTTATGGTATAACATTTACACAAAAATATCCAAATCCCGATATACTTGTATTGACGATATATTGATAATATCAAACCTACCAAAAATTCATGTTTTTCAATATACCAATAAATGGTTTTTATGGTATACCTACCATCAAACACAAAAAATTTTCAAATACTGGTATTAACGATACACAAAAATACCGTCAGCCCTATGAAAAGGCATATGTAATTTTATATTTAGTTTATAATAATAGAAATATGTTATAAAAATAACTCAAGTTTTTAACTTAATTTTAGCTGATTTTATAGAATATGTTAAAATAAGACTATAACTTAGAAAACTTTTAAAGTATAACTTTTTAATGTCATTTTCTTTTTATAATTTCGTTAATATCTATTTAACATTGGTATTTAATGCATGCTATTTTTAATGTTGAAAAAATAATTCTGAACTTAATGATTTAATTGTTTAAAAATTATGTATATTTTGCATATAAAAATATTAAAATGTCATCTCAATTTTTTCTGATTGTAGCGTTGTGTTAAAACTTGAACTATTTATTAATTATGTACCATCTAGTAGAATTTTGCTAAGGAATAGGTTTTAATTAACAAATCATAGCTACTCTAATCTTTCACATTGTATCTAATATTTTTGAAGAAAAAGGATTTTATTTTTTTATGACTACACATAATTAGTTTTATACTCTATTTGTACAACTGATTTTTATTTAGAATATCTTAATATAATGAATTACCTACTTAATATTCATATTCTTTTAGAATTTTATGATTGCTATAAAGCATTTTAAGTAGTGTGATTTATTTGTATTATTGTTATGGGTAACATTTGACATTGAGTTTGTTAAATTGAAACCTATATTAAAAATATGATCACAAATAAATAAATTCTATGAAGACTGCCCAATGTCTCAAAATATTACACTATTATGGAAGATGATAAATGTATTGAGTGTTCAGATTTATATATGTTTATTGCAATTATTGTTATTATTGATGCATTTTGAAATTATATTTAACATGTTACAGACATCTATAAGTATATATATATATATATATAATATATGTGTGTGTTTTTTTAAATAAATATGTAAAATAAAAAGATTAGATTGACACATTGATTGAAAATTGCACGCAGGGTGGAAGAAGTCATAGAGACTCAGATATGGGTGGATATTCAAGTTCCGGTGACGATTTTGGCCGTTATAGTGGTGGTGGTGGCAGCAGTTATGTAGAAGACCGTGGTAGCAGATCATCCTACGCTCCCGATAATAATTATGGAGGAAGTAGCAGTTACAGAGGCCGTGAAAGTTCACGTGACTATAATTCTGATTTCCGTAAGCCATTGCCTCCCGACGATGATCGTCCCTCACCACCATCTCCTAGGTATTCTGGCCCATCAACTAGGGGCAGAGGTACTAGAGGATTTCGTGTTGCTGACAGACCTGGTATGAGGGGTAGATCTTCTACCACTGTGTCTTATAGAGGATCATACGGAGGCAGTGCTGGACTTATCAAACGCAAACGACTTGAGTCCACATCTAACTGGCGTACAAATTCAATTCATAAAGGATATGATATAGCCAATAGAAGGATACATACAGTCAAAAGGTAATTTAATGGTGACTGTCATGTTTATATGAATCAAAAGATGATGAAGTATAATGTCTAAGTAATAGTTTATACATATTTAACAAAATTATTAATATTTAAAAAAAAACAACATGAAACAAATTATTAGGCTATAGAGCCATTGGGCAGAATGAAAAAGTTTTAAACAAATATTGATTATTCATACAAATTACTTATCAAGTAATTGTAGATCTTCAGAAAAAATAATATACGATTAATGGCCATATTAAACTAAAATGTATTAAAGATTATGTTATGCATACACAATGGATAATACTTTTTGAGGAAATATTTGAATATACATCAAATTAAATTTGGATCACAATTATTATATACAATAAATTCATTCAGACGCCAATAATAAGTCTCAACGAAATTGGTCAATATTTATATAATATAGTCTTTTACATAAATAATCTATTTATATTGATTTGTATTTATTGAATTAATGAAACACAATCGAAGATATATTTTATAAATGAAATACAGATGAGATAATATAAATGTCAATATATAATACCAGAACATTAAATTATCAACGAGTAATACAAATTTTGAAAGACCCTATATAATTTATTGGTATTTTGACACAAAAAATAGAGTACACCGGATACACACTAAAATTATTAAATCAGTTCAATATTATTAACTATTTTAATACAAGATTGATTTGACATTTTTAATTCTCCACATTCATTAGGACATTAGCTGATACTTCAATACAAAATTAAACTATATGTTTTTTTTTTATCAATAATTTGAAATATGTATTTTAATATTTTTTAGCCTGTCAATTGGTATTTAAATTGCAATTTTTATGTTATAATGTTTAACTAATAAAATAAATGCTTATTAAATTCATTTGTGTTTTGGTACTAGTTTTTACTTTGGTGTGCATCCGGTTTTAATAAACATATACCTATATTATAACATGGGTTTCAAAATTTTTATTTTTTTATTAAATTGATGCAAAATAATTGATAATATAAAAAAAAAAATTAAATTTTTTTCGAAATCTCATTTATATTACATTAAAAAAGATCATATTTTAGTTATTATAAATTACATACAAAAAAGAATAAAGTTGAAAACTTTTATTCAATCATTATAATTAGGTTATTTATTAAAAAACAAATTGTTTAATTAAAATATATATGTTACATACAAAGTCCGAATTTGTACAATGATTTTTGTACATTTCCCAAAGTGTACATATTTGTTGTACAAAATAGGTACTTAGTACAAATCATGTTGTACATTTTGCAAATTGTACAAGAATTGTTGTACAAATCGTGAAGTGTATATTATTTTTGTTGTATAAAGTATATATTTCAAGTAACTAATATATTATAATAGGTATTCCAAAAACAAATAATTACAAAAAAAAAAAATTAGTTTAAATAGTATATATTATTTTAAATGAAATATCAAAGGTATAAATGTATAATATACTATGATGCATCAAGTAATAGTTAAAATAATAATATAATTATGGTAAAAATATAATTGTAAAATGCAAATGTATTAAATAAAAGTATAGTTAAATAGTTATATTCTATGAAATTTTTTTTTTTTTTTTTTTTTTTTTTTTTTTTTTTTTTGGGTACCTTTTTTAATATATTAATTTTTTTGATTTTTGAAGTATCTACTTTATATACTACAAAAATGACATCCACTTCGCGATTTGTACAATACTTGTACAATTTGCAAATTTTTTTAAGTATCTACTTTGTACAACAAATACGTACACTTCGGGAAATGTACAAATTTGGACTTTGTGTGTAACATATACATAGATATAAATACATAACATTCTATGAAATAATAACAATAGAATTTTAAAAAAATATTTAATTACTTATAATAAAATATATTTAAATTAGTATAAATCTTATATTTATATATAGATACATAAAAGTCAGTTTGTTCATATTTCAAATACAATATCTAAAAAGTAAAATTTATTTATTTTGTAATATATTGTTTATTACTATAGATCAAGAAGTGAAATCAAATATAAATAAGTTACATTTGGTTTTATAATATAATTAAAATAAAATAAAATAAAATATTTTTCACTTCATTATAATAGTTTTTAATATTTTAACAGAACTAACATGCGAGATCTTGGTGATTATCGTGCAAGAAAAATTGCAGAATTTAGAGAAAAAACACGGGTATGTATAAATCAAATTTATTTATGATGTTTAATTTATATTTTATATAATTTTAGCAATTACGTGAACGTGTAAGATCGTCCTCAGTAGAAGAAGTAGAAGAGGAAGTAGAAGAAGAAGTAGAAGAAGAAGAATCTGTAAATGATGATGAAGGAGAAAAAGCTGAAAACAATGAAGAAATAAAAGATAAATTGCCAAAAAAAAAGAAAAAAGTTTTAAAAAAAGTTATGAAAGTTGTAAAAAAAAAAGTAAAAAAACAAAAATTAAATGGTGATATCTCAAAATCTGGTTCTGGAGATAAATCTTTAGTAAGTTATTAATTTAAAAATTAAAATAACTAATTATTTGGTTGTTTTATTTTTTATATATATGTATATATAAATATATATATTTTGTAGCCCAAGAAAAATGAAAAAAGTTTGTTGGATGCCAGAGGTGAACCATTTATTAAATTATTATGTCCACACTGTGAAGTTACTTGTAAAACATTTAGGGTTAGTAAAACTTCATAAGTGTTATTACTTATACATTATTATAGTATTTAAACTATTATATTGTTTACATGTAGGAGTATGAGATACATTTATTAAAAATACGTCATCGTACTGCTATGTCCCAGTTAGCACGTAAACGGAAACATGAATTGTTTATGTTTCGTCAGGATCAGCGAAAAGAACAAAAAGAAATTGACGATAAAGCAACTGAAGAAGATCCAAAAAGTGAGATTAACTATTGCAAGTTGTGCCAATTAAATTTCAAACAATCCAAAAGTGATCACTTTAGTAGTACTCTACACAAAGTAAATATGAAATTTATTATATTTTATGAAAAACTTATTTTTTAATATTAAAACTTTTAGAAAATCAAACAATTTTTGCAACCAGCTTGTAATGTTTGTCATTTGATGTTTGCATCACCAATGCGTTATGAACATCATTTATGCAGCACTAATCATTTAAAGGTATTGATTAATTACTTGAATTTAACATTAATATATTATTCTAGTTTATTGATAATTGTATTTGTTGCAGAAAGCTGATATTTACGATCGTCGTACAAAACGAATGGCTGCTGTTCCAAGTGCAGATGAAGCTGATGGAGATGTAGATATGGACAATTTTATGGTTTTAGACTCTGTTGGTTCTGGTGATGGTTTGTTATTAAATATTTCATTTATTTATAGGGTATTCAAAAAATATACTTTTTTTTTTTAATATAAAAAAAATTATTAATTTATTAATTTTATCAGAATTAAAGAATAATGACATATTTCTGTATTCACAAGATTTTGAAGTTTACTCTTGAATATTATATCAGGCAATGGGTTCCTAATAGCCCTAAATGTAATAAATTTGTCAATAAAATTTATGATGATTCAATTCACCAAAAAAATTTATCACTATCCTGATTTGAGTTGGATAACATCACAGAGTTTATACTGTGATCACACAACCGTGTGTGATTATGTCATCATTTATAGACAAATCTAACCTATAGAGTTAGTATAGGGGGTCGTATGCCTGATATATTAATATGTAAACTTCAGTTTCTCCTGAACATCGCAATATATAGTTTTTTTAATTCTGATTTAAAATAAAGTTATAAAAAAAAAAAAAAACATTTATTTGATGTCATATATTTAGTTTATTAATATGTAATTTAATTTAGATGATGGATCAGAAGGAGAAAATCCTGATAATAAAGATGATAGTGAAAAAAAGAAAAAAGTAAAATCGAAAAAAGAAATAAGTTTAGGTAAAATTTAATATTTTATTATTGGATTTTAGTATTAATGCAGTGGCGGTAAAATTATATACGTGTATTTGATACTAGGCTCACACACATGCGCGCGCGGTAAAATCTGTGGTGAATATTTCAATGAAATATCCCTATAATAAATTGTGGCAAGACCAATTTCACCAATACGGTGACAGCTATATACTAAAATATTATATTATAATATATAATATGTATTCTGTTTATTATGATATACTTCTGCGATAGTGCCATATAATATATAGTAATTAAAATCAAATGTATTATTTATTTATTTATTATTATTATTAGTTGATAATTGATATAGCTTATCATTAAATATAAATACCAAGGCTGGGAAAGTTAATTATTTTTTGAAAATTTAGTTAAGTTAGTATGTATCAATAAGAAAAAGTTAAAAGTTAATAAAATGTTTAGTTAACTCAGTTAAGTTGAAAGTTAATACAATTTTTTTAACTTTTAATGAAGTTAAAAAAAGGTTATTTTTTTTATATGTTATCTTACTTTATTTCTTACTAACGCAAAACTAAATTATAGATTATAATGTAAACTATATTATACGACATACAGTATTTTTATATATTATGTATTTTATTAAAGTTATTTCATTTCTCAGTCATCTAAATAATATTTAATATGTATCTAAAAGCTGAAAATAATTCATTTACATTATTTTCAAGCCTCTAACTTCAAAATTGCCCGAGTTAGGTTTTTATTGTAGTGTATATCAATTAATTATTTTTTTTTTATTTTTTATATATGACTATACACCGCTATATACCCTTAAATGACTCAATAAGAGTATACTTACGTATTGAGCAAAAAATTATAAATAACTAATAACTAATTTTATCCTTACATCAAACCCCCCCCCCCCTTTGCATAATCCTGGCAGTGAGGCTGTGAAAGGTTAATAGATTTCCATAAAATAGTATTAGTATATATTATTAAATTTATTTCTAGACATCTTACATTTATACTATGAGTACTATATTGGCACAAATATTTATTTAAAATCAATGAATTTATAATTATTTCATTAGCTATATTAATAGGCAATGGCATCGACAAATAAATACATCACACAATACTTTGTAATAGAAAGTAGAAACCACAAATTAATTTTACATTTTATCATGGGCCTTAATTTTAATGTTTTTAAATTTATATTAAATTTATGTTTTTGTGTAGGTAAAGAATTTTGTAAAAAAGTAGAAGTATATTACTGTGAATTATGTAAGTTCAATTTGCCTCCACATGAAGATGTTGAACAGCAATTAAGTCTACATTGCCGTAATCGTGTACATTTACAACGATACGTTCAACATTGTGAAAAAACTAAATCTGAAGAAAAAATAACCGAATCAGTGGTTAGTACACAGAATATAGAAGAAACAAAATCAGACAGTGACTCTTCCAATAAAGTATAAATTTTAAATAAAAAAAATAATTACCCATACATCATAATATTTTAAATTTGTTTAGGGTATTGAAAATGAAGATAAAAATGATGCTTCAGACAATGGTGATGATACAAGTGTAAATATTCAAAATGATGAAGAAATAAAAAATGATTTTGATTGGACTTCATTAGAAAGTGTCATAATGATTAGTCAAAATAAAGAAGACTCAGATAATGAAAAATCAGTTACATCAGAACCTAAATAAACATTTTGAAAAAATTATATATTTGGAGTACGCAAATAATTAACTGATTATTTATAGCTAATTCTTTGTTAGATAATATTTCTTTTTATTAAAAATATTTTTTTTTTTACTTTTTTAAAATATTCCTTATGTAATTAACTTATAAGACTATATGCTATATGTTTAAACTGATTTTAATTAGTTCTGGTGTCATTCTATATTTATTATTAAGTGTAGACTAGTTTTAATTGAAACATTGTTCCAATTCATTTTGTCAAAGTGTAAAACATTTAACAAATAAAAATTAGATTAGTTGTATTCTACAAATTAAAAATTTGTTTTCATTTTCTAATGTCTTATTAATTAACGGCATTGTCAAATATAATATGAATAGTATTAATGAATAGAAAATTTGTAATTATTAATATCCTTACAGTATTAATTGAAAATGTTATGATTAAATTCAAAATTGTATATTATACATAATAATTAGCAGTGACATAAACAAATATTTTTCTATTTTAACTAATTGTGTATTTTTTGAATATTGTTTTCATTGTGCATATTTATTTAAATTTAACTTGTAATTTGTATAATTATTTGTTAATATGCATATCATAACTAATCATAGAAGCGTCTGTATGAATGTATTTCGGAATGAACCATAATAATGTGCATTCACCGTTTGTGGTTATGACATATTAGTATTTTATTATTATTTAATATAATACTATAAATACCATTTATAGTTTATAGCATTTGATTAATAATATTTTATATGAAGAGATATTTATTATTAATATGATAATTTTAAATAATAAAATATATAATAATTAAACATTAGTTGAACACTTATACCACAGACATAATATTATATATATATATATATATATATATATACATATAAATTACAGTAGGTAATTGTTAATATTAAGGAAATTATTAAAAATACCAACAAATTATAAATTGTAAAATCTTATCTTATCTTACTCTTTATTTATGTAAATACTTAATAGTTAATATTTACTTATTGAAATTGTGTTATACTTAATTAAAATGTATTTCATGCGTATTATTTGTAAAATTCAAGTTTCTACAAAGTTCAAAATGTGCTAACACAGTCATATTCATCTATAAACCTGCACACTTTAGTTTTAGATACAGTATGTGATGTATGTTGAAAATTAATAAGAAACAAGGAATTCAAAAAAATTACCACACAAACAAACTTCTATTCTACAAGAAAAATACAAAAGTACTTTTAAAACCAACTAGATTAGAAACTGAAAATTTAGGTAATATTTTTTTAAACAAAAAATTTAAAATAATAAAAACAAATGAAAATTCCTATTATAAGAAATCAAAAGAATTAATTAAATTAAGATAAGACAGATTGTACAATTTTCAATTTATACAGTAAATTATATTATTATTGGTATTGAGTCCTCTTGCCAATGAATTATAGTAGTTGAATAAATAATTCAATATTCGGCAACTCAAAATGAAATATTTATAATCAATGTTTGCTTCGACAATTACTTTAATTTTATAATATATATTATATTAATATTTATATTTCTGCTGTACAAGAGTACAATTTCAAGAGTTTTAATAATTATATCAATGTAGGTATTATTATTTATAATTATATCAAATAGGTACTATAAATAACAATACTTGACATTCAATGATATGGTGAGACATAGCCCCAAAAAATGTGGTGGTTGCATATCCTATATAATGTTAAATCGTAAAGTGTTGAATTAGTAATTACAAATAGTATATTTACATCCAGATAGATAATTATTAATTACACTGGAGTGCATATTCATGGATCCATATACCCACAACGTTCAAAACGGCCGGTTTCTCATTCATTGCTATCCCCACCACTGTACGGCAAAAAAAACGTTCTGAAATTTTATGAAATATGGGAATTGGATACCGTCTTTGTCACTTTGTTAGTGCTCAAATTGGGGTTGGGGCGCAGGGAAACGGAGCTCCTCTTCAATTTTTTTTATATTTTGAAAGCATCCCTTTAAGAAACGTGGGGGACTGAACGGGTTCTGGAACCCCTTCGGACGGAACGTATTATATTATTTAAATAATATTTAAATTTTGATTAAAGTACCTCTTTGGTAGGTAGGTACAGTGGCGGATCTAAGACATTTGACGCCTGAGGCGAATAAAAATGCCGCGCCCTTACAATATTACATAAGTTTAGGTACAGATAGTGTGTAGTGTGATGGGTGTCAATGAACAATAAAATGTTTAAATATAAGTAAAATGCCCATAAAATCTCTTGTCACATAAATGCCCATATCTGACAGAACTTCGATCAAAATACTTTTTTTGAATGTCATGTTTATCATTGCATCAAATTCTAATTAAAATTAAACACTATGATCTGCACACCTGTTTTCCTGCGACATGAGTATCAGCTCTTATTATTTTTATACTTTAACAGCTATATAAAAAAAAAAATTGTAAAAGTAATTATTCTCAATTAATGTGATCTGAGTTAAGTAAAATGTATTTAAGTTTCAATACAATTTTGTCAATTTTATTGAACATTGTTGTAAAATATTGAAATATAATAAGAAGTATCCATATAAATAATTTAAGTATTAATTTTACTGAAATTTAAATTTTAAACACCTATAAAAAAAAATTGAGGTTTGAGATTTTCTTAATATTTTGGAAATATTTTTTATGATATATATCAGTATGCTCCAATAAAATTATCTAAATTATTTAGTTTTTCTATTAATTTTTATTGTAAAAGTATTAAGAAATAATAAGAATATTCGTAAGATTTATGTTTAAACTAAAAATATCAACTTCAAATACGTACTTATAAAAAAAAATTGAGACTTCTGAATCATGGGCCGATCACCATGAAGCAATAAATTAAGAATTTTCATTACTAGACCCACATTGTTTTTGTCTAAAAAAATGGTAATCGGTTTTATCAAGGGAGCCGTAAGATGAAAAAGTTTGGGAACCACTAATCTATATTGTTTTAAAATATAGAAATCATCCCTTTAATAAATTATAAATATATATATATATATATATAAAAATGATTATATTGTATAGTATCTACATTATAAATGGTCCTGATGTGCAATGTGTGATAATCTCAATAAGTTGTACCAATGTGATATCGGTAATTTAATTAGTTAATAATCACTATCTCAAATTGACTGAATAATAATATTAAATACTTACATAGAGCCATACAGGTAACTAAATAATAGATTACACGAGTATTTACCTTATTATTACTATAGGTATTATAAAAAACAACAAGTTAAATACTCCATAGTCATAGTCCATAAACATTATTTTATAATAAATTTATATAGGCAATTATATAAAAATATAAAATAATTATAAATTTTCAGGGCTCCCATGGTCCCCTGTATCCTCACCTAATTATAAATGAAATGTACTAAAATTGTGACATACAGTATTGATCTTATACATAAGCAATACTGGAATAGTAATTATGTGTTACATCCCTGAAGTTTTTGAATAAATTAAATCGTAAATAATACCTGTTCCTAAATAAAAAAAAATTGAGTTTGAACTCAGCTATATTAATTTTATAAATATAATTAATATAAATTTTAATAATTATTGCTTTTTATGTTTAAAGTATATAAAATATAATATGTATACATTTGATTTATAGGTAAGGTAATTATGATTATGATTCATAAATACATTATGTAAAAATAAAAATATTAACACATAGGTATATTAATTAGTTGTAAAAAATAATTAAATGCACAATATTAATATAAAATATAATACATTTATAAATATTTAAGAAACTTCATTTTCATTTAACAATAAATTTGGTATACCAGCTGAGATTGGAAATATTCGTTCTGTTTCTGGGCATATAAGTTCACCATTTATAACTTCTACCTTAAAAATAATTATATTACATACACACAACTGCTACTAAGAAAATTTTTAAAAAAATTAAATTTATAAATAAATATGTATATATATATTATAAATAAAACATATTGTACTCATTTATATATATATATATATATATTTTATTAAGTGCTCTAACACGATCTTAACAAACATAATTATAGTAATTATAATATAAGTACATATAAATATTTAATGAAATGTCATTTTATAAAGAAAGAACAATAATTTTAGATCAAATAAATAAATAAGTTTGGCACAAAATAATAATTTTCTTTGTAATTTTAATTATTAATTGTGCATACTTTATGTATTTTGGGTAAAAAATATTCTTATACAATTTTTATTAACTTACTTCCAAAAGTACATGATGTATTTTTTTAAGCAATTCCTCATTTTGTTCATAATTATCAATTAATTCTTCTGGTAAATCATTACCATGGCCAATCTAAAAATCAATATATAATTAATTATATTATTTAAAAACAAACGTTGAATATGATATATAAATAAAATCCATACTTGAACAGCAGCATTGACAAGAACTTTCCAATCTAGTTTTGATACCATTTTTGTAACAAAATCCATGTTGAATTCTAATTCAGAAATTTTTATGTCTTTTGCCTGACAATAAATCGTTCATAAGAAAACTTATATTTGAGGAAATTACATAATTGTAAATATAAAAATGTTCTTACTACAATACGAAGCGGATATCCAACTTTAACTCCTTTTATACACTTGGAGGATAGTAAATTATGGGTCAACAATTTCATTTTTTGTTACAGATATATCACTGGTTACTGGTAAAGTTAAATAATATTATAAACTAATGAAAATTGAAGTTTTTAACACTAAGCGCATATAAATGCGGAATAGACAATATTTAACAATTAACAATTTTAATATTAGATTATTAGAATGATTTGGTTGATAGTTGATTGTTTGTTTTCAAAGTATGAGCACCGGCCGGCAGACGTTAATTCCTATTCTATTACTACCAATTGGACCTTACCATAATAAATTAATAAGCATGATAAAATGTATTTTGTCTTGGCTTGGTTATTGCGATTGCCTATTAACATAATATTAAGGAACACAAAATATTATATTTATCACCATGTGATAAGGATAACACAATAGCAACAATAGTATAGATCCAAGCTTAGATCATATCAGTATATAATCTAAGGATCCAAGATCTATATAGAATCTTTAAAGAAAGATCTACTATAATACTTACATCATTTACTATGGATAGAGCCATACGTACATTGTTTGAAGCCAACATAATAATAGGACTTGACTGCTATGCGCATGCGCGTAAAAATAATCATGTATCCTGTTGTTTATGATAGTGTGATACTATGATGATTGAGAATTGCATCAGCATTTTTCCTTTTATTTGACCCTACAAATAGGATACTTGCACTATCAAGAGGTGAATAGTTCCCATAAGTTGAACCATCTATCTGATGCCTTACCATAGATTAGTATATATTATGTATTATTATTTTATCTATGATATTATGTGCCTTACTAAAAGTAGTTTATATGCAGATCGAAACTGAATGACATTTGGATTGTTGTTAAACCCATAGATTCAGAAGTATTATTCTAAAAATATTTTAATAAATAAAACATACTTAATTAAAAATTCTTTAATTAGTTAGGTATTTAATAGTTAACACAGGCATTAATATTAAATATTTATCCAATAAATAAATACCAATATAATATGAAAATATTATATTATTTTAAACTATTTATGTTTTGTTAATAATATATTAAGTTAGTTGTAAACCAGTATCAAACATAGCATGCACAAATCCAAAATATAAATTTCTTATACAATAACAATAAAGCTACAAAAACATAATTACCATAAAATTATTTTTTTAACAAAATGTATAATTATTTATTTATTAAAAATACGTGTAGTGCCTCTAGTTATTCAAGCATATCACAAAAATAACACAAAAGATTAATTTATATTTTTAAACCAAAATTTCATCATGGGCCTGTTCACTAATTAAATTTTTATTCTTAAGATGATCAATTAATTTATTCAATGATGTTAATTTCTTCCGTAGTCTTCTCACAGTTTGATGAAGTTGTCTAATTTTGTTGGTCTGTTTAATAATCTTTAATTTTGCTAAATTAAAATGTTTTTTTGCTTTTCTAGGGGTTGCTAAATCCGGTGTTTTAACATCTCCAATATATGACTTCCTTTTTCGTTTTAAATTTTTTGGAGTTTCTAAAATCAATTTATACTTAAATAAATAATAGTAATAATAATATAAAAATTGAACTTTACCTATTATTGCAGTTAATCCATTATGTTCAAGTGGAACTTTTGTTGGAGTTATATTAGAGTTTAAATTATAACTACAATGAGGTTCTAAAATAAAATAAAATTATTTTATTTTATTTTAAATGAGTAAGAATCAATATTAAATTGATTAAATTACCTTCTAATACAACAACCATTTCTTCATCCTTTGGTGTTTCAGGCAAATTAACAATATCTGGAATTTCTAAAATAATTATTTACATATATATATATATATAATTAGTAATTACCAATTATTACTATTTTAAATATTTATATGGATATAAAACTTCAATGTTATTTAACAATGTAGTAACTGATTGATATTTTTTTCCAAGATTATCATTACCTTTAAAAGATTTAAATGGCATTTCATACTTTTTTATGAATGCTTTATGGTTTTTTTCAAATATTGTAGGAATCGCGTCTGATTTTAATGATTTTCTTTTAATTCCTTTACCAAAATCTGTACTTGCAAAGTGAAATGAACAAATTTTTCTACTTGGTAGTATATCACTTGCATTCAAATCACATTGAATTAGCCAAATTTTAAGGCGTTTAGGATCTTTTGAAAATCTGATATATAATAATACATATATTATTCTCTAATGCAAATAGTAAATAGGTAATACATCTAAGTGTGATTTTTAACATGATTAAACTAAAAAAAACTTGCCCAAATAAAGATAATCCTGGGTTTTTATTTACAAATCTCAAACATACTAAACAAGCGTTTTTATTTGGCATTGTAATATATTTAGTATTATAAATATTTTTTAATGAAAAAACGATAAACCTCCACTGAAGACTGAACTCAATATTAATATAAATAATATAATTAAAAAATATGAGACATAAGTATGTTATATAAAAAGCACAAAACACAGTCAAGGGTGAATTGTGAATGCCAAAATAATTCCATACAAAATAAAAGCTCAATATGGAATCACTATTTTTATATTAATTATAAAGTCATTAATTATTATTCTTAGTATTGATAAGTTAATTGTATAATATTAATATTATATAAATGTTATATTGTTTTCTGTGAAGTACCTACTTAAAATTAAATTATAAAATTGCTATTGACTATCATTATTTATATTGTTATAAATCTATAGTAAAATACCTTTTCTAAAAGTATTCAAAAATTACTACTTTATAATATATTTTCATTCTATTTAATATTTATTTAATTTATACATTTAGCTTAATGTATTTTATGACTTTGAAGTTATTGGTTGGGTACAATAAACATTTTTACCAATCTTTTAACCATGAATATGATGATATCTTAATTCATGCTTTTAACCCTACACTGCACGATGTGCCATATATGGCACAATCATGACAAAATATATATATATATATATATTATATATATATTGTCATGGGCACAATTAATTTAAGTTGGTGTTTAATCAAATACTATATACGATAATACGGGACAGTACACGGTCTTAGAATAATAGGTCTGGCAAAGTGGCACTGTCCATGTATACAGTGGCCGATTTTACAGCAAAAATTAGGGTTTGGCGCAGTGCTGCACTCTACTAACATTTAATATTAACTATCTAAATTAGACTTTACTCATAGGTTGAGCCACGGTCGTAGATAATGAAAGAATAAATTATTCTTTATACTGTGCCTCTATAATTGTCTTGACACTCTTGTTATATTTAAGCGTATTAATAATTTTATTATATGTTACTAGAGCGCAGCAAAGTGCCAAACCCGATTTTGAGCCGTGAAATCGGCACAATTTATTTGTATTGAAGTTGCATAGGCCTGGGACAGTATGTACCTTAGATATCATATAAAATGTTTGCGCATGCGCAGTGATAAAGTGTAATCCGCATTATGACACGATTTCGTAACGGACCCGATACAGCTCACCCGAAAAATGATAAGAATTTTAAATAATTTTTATACCTAACCTAACCTTCCTAAATGTATTGTTACCAATATAGAAAACAAAATTTCTTCACCCAAATAATAAAAATGATTAGATTCCTAACTAAAATTCTAGGGATGTATACAGCTCACACGAAAAATGATAAGGACCGTTTTATCAACTTTCTGATTTTCTTCTGATTTTCGTCAATACAATACAATATAATCTATGGTACTATGTACCACGATCACGTCATTACCATGTATAGACATAGAGACAATAGTCAATAAGGTGGTTCCACTCCGACCAAATTAGTGGGTCTAAAAAATACGGCATTTAGGTAGTATAATTTTGTCACCCAGGTAGCGCCACCATTTGACCGGAGGCCGACTTTTATATGAAATTAATAGGGATTTTTTTACATATTTTTATTTATTATTATTTTATAATTCATAATAATTAAAAAATATTATGTTTCTATCATATTTATTGCTATATTATATGTTATTTAATTTGTGTTCAAAAATATAGATTATATTTTATTTTAAAAACCACAATATACGTTTATGTATCACATTATAATATGTATTATTATTTTAATTCCTATTTGGCTATTTCTTAAAAGACGTTTTGGTTAAAAGATTACTATCCTTGTATAACCATTTATACAATAATATACGCATTATAATATTTATAATACGTAATATAATATAATAATTATAATATTACATTATGTACAAGAAAAAATTTGTGCTCAAATAGTACCTACTTGCTACTTCTATTTCCTAATGTACACAAATAAATTTTCAGTTTATTGGTTTTAACTAATTGACTTGTAGAAAATTTAGTTTAATTCAAGGAATTTTTTTCATTTAGTACTAAAACTAATACCTTTTAGCTTTATTCATTATATTTATCTCAGAATTCATTAACCCTTTCACAATGTATAAAGTATAATAATAAATAGTCAATATTGGATTAATATTTTACATTATCAGCACGCAGAAGGGCTGAAGGGCTAAAATAATGAAGTCAATAATTATCTTGGACAAAGAGTAGTTCAGATTTCAGAATAAATTTAATATACTTAATTATGACAGCCAAGTACAAGTTGTAATATTTACTTAAATACCGTTAAAAAACACATTTTACATAATTTAAAAATTATTACAATAATTACTTATTACTTAATAAAACTATACTAATAATAAAAATTACAAATAAAGAATAATTAATTTAAAAAATAATTAAAAACATTCATCCTGACATATTTTCAGTATAGAAATATAGGCCTCCGGCGAATGGTGGCGCCTCCTGGATAGCGAATTTGAACTACCAAAATGCCTAAAAAAATAGACCCGCAATTTTTACTGATAAGAGTTCGAGTGGTGTCACCTTATTTTCTTTACATCGTGGTACTTGCTTTTGTCCATTGACAGCATACTATCTATAGCCATGAATCATGATTGACAGTAATCACAGGATCACGAACTAAGATATCTTAGTTCGTGCATAGGATTAGTTAATCAAAAACGTAACACTCAGCGCTATCTAGAGTCTTATTAGAAAATTTATCTAACAACTGTTATAATGAGATACAACGTACAATAACTCTACCTTGTGATGGTTTTAAACAAATAGCTGTTATATATACGATCAACATAATACTCCAATGGCCGTGAGGTCTGGTCCGCGACAATTGCCAAATTCGCCGTATGGCGAACCGATTCACCGGTTAACGATTAAGAAGGGAGGCGGGCGGGTCTTGTGGAATGTGGTGGACCACATGCTGCTCGCCTAAAGAAACAAACTTCGGGAGAGAAGCTCCCTCCTCACTTGCCCGTGACAGGTGTGTTCCCGGGGTGCGGTGTGTCAAAGGAGTTTCTGACACGCTACGCGCCGCCGGAACACACCTGTCGCGAGCAAGTGAGGAGTGTACGACGTGCGCCGGCAGGGCGGGAAACTCCTCACTTGCTCGCGATTGGTATGTACCGGCGTTGCGGTGTGTCGTCAAAGGAACGACACACCACGCGCCCGAGCATCCCAGACGCGAGCAAGTGAGAGGAAAGGAAAAAGTGTTTATTTCAACCCTGATATTTAGAGCTGTTCAAATATATCAGTATAATAATAAACTCACCTCTACCACCTTCGGCGTGTGGACCTTCTCCTTTGTGGTTTGAAAAGTCCGGTGATCCCAAGGCAAGCATGAGGTTGACTAATAAACCATAGTTATAGTTGTTGGTCGAAACGACAAACTCTTCGGAACTCTGCCACCCGTTTGATTGGAGACACCAACCCACCCACCACAAATCGCAATTGTCGCGGACACCTTCTTTGGTTGGTTGGTTTGACCTCCACAAAACTTTTATGTAAAATTTCCACGGAAACAAATCAAACTCTGAAGGGAAAACGAAAAATAATTTTATCCTTGTCCTTGGCATTACATTTTGATCTGGCATCAGATGAAATCTTTGGAACCGTCCAGCAATGTACATATAGACGTTATTTTGGTGATACACAACTTTTCTGATGGATTCGGCCGGTCGATTCGAAAGCGCACGACCGGACCACGATACGATAAAAGGAGAGATGAGAAAGCACAAAAGCTGCAAGCAATAATTTGTTTATTAAAGTATAAACACTATAAACAATAAATTTTACATTAGTAACTAGTAAGTAGTAAGTATTAATATTAATTGTTATAATTTAATTCGTTAAATAAAATATAATATATTAAAATAGACACATCATTGTATAACCCTATAATACATTCTTTGCTTCTCTCATAATCTAATAAATCTAAAATTATGGATAAATGTGTATCAATTGTTACAAATCGTTAAAAATAAATTCGTTAAATAAGATATAAAAATAAATTTAAAATTATAAATAAATGGTAATACAAAATAAATTATTACAAATCGTTACAAATTAATTTATCAAATAAATTTAAAATTATGAATAAATAGTTAATACAGCATAAATTGTTATATTATATCATTATATACTATTGGGAATTTGGTTGATTATCGGGAATTTTTTTTTTATTTAGAGCTTTTATTTGGTACATGATCTTTTGAGAAAGGACAATAATGTTAATTACATAATAGTAAATACTAAGTATATTTTCATACCAATTTAAACATTTTAATTTTGATTATATAGAAATTATAACATAAAATATACAAAATAATTATTATTTATTATAACTTATAAGTATTAACAATTTTACAATAAATTTAAAAAACCCGGTTTTATCTTATCACTTATTAATATACTGATAATGCGATTAATTTGTTAAGGCCCGCCATTTTGATTCCATTCTGTTCTCTGTCCCTAGACGCTTGTCAATCTCCAGCAAGGGGTGGCTATAAGAATACGATTTTGCAGCAACAACGGTGTACTTTCAGTGTGACCACTAAATACATAATTTCAATCATAAATCATTATAAAAAAAATATTGTATGTTAAAACAGTTATTACTTATTACCACGATTTAAGATATTAGACCACGATATTTAGATATCTTAAATCGTGCTTATTACCAACTTATTAGTATATAGTATTATACTATTATTAGTTATTACTTCTCACTAAATTTTTTATATAAGCTAGTAAAAATCAATTAAAAAAAATTATGGCATATTGTGGAATATTTTTAATTTATTATTAATAACTGTTTTATTATAATTATAATTATAGTAATAATATATATATATATATATTTTTTTTTGTTTATTCTGAAGACACTTATACTACCCGAAATAATGCTCCGATTTGCACGAATAGCATATGTTACCGGTAGGAAAGTGGATGTTGTTGGTACTTTATTTGGGTTACTTTTAGAATTATAATTATAATAATATAATATTATATATAAATTATAAATATATAATATTTTAATTCATAATTATAATAATTATAATTCATAACGTGAAAAATTATCATCATTTCGGCAATTTTGTTCATCTGTTATCATTGGATTTAGTGTGGAAACAGCACCACCTAGCGGCATAAAATTTGATTAACGGTGTTTTGTTGCTGCATTTTCGTTTATGAGTCGGTATACGTTATGCCCTCTCTATATATTCCTTACTCTGTGATCTCCAGTATTCATATCTATCTCATGTATACTTAGATAATAAGCATGTATATCATAGATAAAAAATAATATAGTGTTTATAGTGTTTGTTTTTTACATTTTTTGTGTTTAAAATTTTATATTTATATTTTATTATTTTATATAGTAATTAGCGTGGTTCACGGTTTCACCCTTTCCGTTGTAAATTCTAAAATTTAAATTTCAAATTATCTTTATAATTTTAATAATTTTATTTCATTATATTAAAATAATAAAATTATTTTGGTTAGAATAATAGTGTTAATTATACTAGTTTATTATTTTATTGAGGTATATAATCATTGTTTTCTACAAGGTTTTCTATAATGTCTGGTTATGATTCTCGAAGTGATGGACCAGGATTCGTTGGTATTCGATTTTGTCAAGAGTGGTAAATGAATAAAAAATAAATTATGAATTATTCACTCTAAATTTTTGTTTTATATTGTTTAGTTTTCTCTATTGTTAAAATGACTTTAAATGAAACTAAGTAGTTAAATTCTAACTTTAACATAATTTTTTTATATTATTGGTTTCAAAAAGGATATAAATATATATATATATAAGAATAATGAACATCAATTAATTATGTTAACTTGTGTAATATTTTTGTATTAATCATTAATTTTATTTTATTTCATTATTTATTTTTATTGTATTATAGTAATAATATGTTATATCCAAAAGAAGATAAAGAACATAAAGTTTTATTATATGCTGTAAGTAATTAATGTTAATATTAAATAATAAACATGTTTAGCATTTATGCATGTTTTTAATGGCAGAATTTGAATGTTATTTGAATTTTTATTTTGAAAGTTATAAATCTAATTTTCTTATAGCTACCTTAAATTTTTTTATAAGGTCTATTTTTATAATTTTCAAAATAAGGAAATTAATTATAATCATTTTTAAATTAATACATTTTGATACACAAAAAATGATTGAATTTGATCTTTGAGTATAAGTAATTAAATATTATTTAAAAGTATCCACCTAGAATACATTTTTAATAGGTAACAATAATAACACATTTTATTTCAAGTAAAAAAAATATATATCTAATACTGCTGTGGAATGTATGTTACGGATAATGTTGACATTAGTCGGGTAATGTTAACATTAGCCATACATTTTGGATAATGTCATAAAAATTACACAATTTTAATATTATCCGGCTAACGTCAACATTAGCCAGTGAACAATGGATAATGTTAATTTTTTATATCGTATCTATATGTTTTTATTATCGGTTATCACAAAGTATTAAAAATGTAAACTTATTAGTTATTATTATACATTTATACGTGAACCGGCCACATCTTCTCATTTATTTTTATATTTCAGACAATAATTAGAAGCGAATTACATATTTTTATAACAACTAATATATTTTATTTTTTATTATTTGTGTATTTGAAATGTTATATTTTCAATTTTATCAATTGAAGATGGTCAATACTATAAATTAGGTAAAAAATATGGTACTTTGCAACAATTATATACTAGAAACCAATTTAGTGTCTGTCCAATTCCAATTGTACATCTCGATGAGGTTTTAGATGTCTACAAATCATTGAGAGAAATATCTGGGCAAATGTCTAATTGTGGTGGTCAGGGGTATAAAAAATGGTCTTGTAAAGGAAACTGTGACAATAACAGATGTAAATGTAAATCATCCAATATTCTGTGTAGCTCAAAGTGTCATGCTTCCATGACTTATAAAAACAATTAGCATTTTTACATTCATATTAAATAAAATAAATTTTGATTATTATAATATTTGTTTATTTATTGTTTTGGCTGTGTCGATAGGAAATAATTTTAATTTTTTATGGCATTATCCAGTATGTATTGGATAATGTTACATTATCCAACATATTAACAATATGCATGGCGGCTAATGTTAACATTTGGCTAATGAAACATTATCCAAATGTTAACATTACCCGTAACATATACACGTATAAAGAGGAAAATGATTAATATTGATTAAATTTTGAATGCAATGATAAATCATTTTATTTGGAAATACGACTTCTAACGAAGTTCATCAGATAATATTAAAATTTTTACATTGATAAAGTTTATGTTCAATATAAATGGGCATAAAAGTTAAAACCCTTAAATTATTTACCTAAATACCCAAAAACTGACAGTATTTGCTCAGACCTCAGAATCATTTTTTGAATGTAGTGATTTATTCGGGGATTTATCATTGCATTTAAATTTTAATCTCTAGACCTGTATCCTTTTCACAACAGTATCAGCACTTCTATTTGTACTTTGAATCTCTACAGAAAAAAAAAAGGTAAATGTAACCTCATCATTTTTTGGAATCGAGTTAATGTGAGCTTCAATATTATTTTACAATTTTTTGTCAATTTTATTTAACATTATTGTAAAATAGTAATATCCTTATAAATAACACAAGTATCGATTTTAATCAAGTTTGAACTTAAAACACTCATATACCTGCTTGAGATTTTTCTAATATTTTGGAACTACGCCAACTAATATATACCTACGTATGATTTAATAAAATTTTCAAAAATTTTAAAAACTGTTTTTTTTTTTTATTGTAAAAATATTGAGAAATTATATAAAGATTACTTCTTATATGGAATCTTAGATTTTTTTTTTTTATTAGAAAAAGATAAAATATACAATCTGTAATTAGTATTTACAATAGTTAATTTTGATGTTTTTTTTTTCTTTTTTGTACTAGGCGTGTTGTGTTGTTATATCACACTACTTCAAAAGATTTTTTTCACTAAAAATATCAACTTTAAAGAATAAAAAAAAAAACTAAGACTAGGGATTTTTCGAATATTTTGTTAGCGTATTAAGTTATATGTGGGTATACTTTAGTAAAATCTTCAGACCTTAAAACCCAAAATTACCAATGTACTATCAAACATATAGATATATACGAGAATTTTAGGAAATATTCAAAATTCTATATTTTATAGAAAAATTACTGTTACGGTTCCAAAATTGTATCACATACTCGTATATACATTACCTATGTGAACACGCAAGAAAATTTCAAGTCTTTAAGTTCAAAATTGCCTGAGTTATTGTGAAATATTGAAATCAAATTTATCGAAATTTTAGTTTTCACGAATATACCAATTTCTGTAATTTTTTTTTTTCGATTTTGGCATAGAGTTAATTTTGAGAAATTCGAAAAATGACCTAAATAAAGAATAAACTAAATCTACTTCCCAATGGTAAACATATGCTACATGTGAAAATTGGAGCATTATTTCTGGTGAAAAATTGTCTTCAGATATAAGAACATTCGCTTCGCTCAAAATCTAAAACTATATTTAATTTTTATCTAAAGTAATAAAATAAGTATCATAAGTTTTCAATATTAATTTAACATATATTTATTTACTATTTCAGTGTCGTAATTGTGATCACAGACAAATGGCGGATAGTAACTGTATTTACGTGAACAAAATTATGCATGAAATCAAGTAATTGTAAATTAATTATTTATACATAATCTAAAGAATTTAATAATCTTATATTTCTTTATTTAGTGAATTGACTCATATAGTTTCTGATGTAACATCTGATCCTACTTTACCCAGATCTGAAGATCATCCATGTCCAAAATGTAAACACCGCGAATCAGTCTTTTTTCAAGCGCAAACTAGACGTGCTGAGGTACATTTAAGTCTATTATATAATTCTTTATTACTAATATAATTTTTTTAATTTTTAGGAGGAAATGCGTTTGTATTATGTATGCACTAATCCACATTGCATACATCGTTGGACAGAGTCATCCATTTAATTAACATAATATAATTTTTTATAAACAAAGAATAATCAATTAAATATTTATTTTAAATTCTAGCAGAAACATATACATCATTTATGAAAAATAAATGTAAACATAAATTAACATATTTCTTTCATTAAACATTTTTGAGCAGCATTATGAACTTTTTTATCTAATTTAACTGAAAAAAAAAAATCATTTAGGTAATAAAATATTTTATAAACTATTTAATACTTACATATTTTATGTTGTCCTTTAATTGGAAAATGATTGTTCATCATTATTGAATCTTTACATATAAATATAAATGGACTTTCATTTTCACCTTGAGGATATTGTGCAATATATTCTTCTTGTGATAAACAATCTACAATATTCACACAACCCATTAAACATCCAATTGGGTAACGTTTTGGAAATGTAATATCTAAACAAAATGAAATAAATTATAAACAAATAAAATATTTCATTAAAAAATTGTACAATATAGTTTATATTATATTTTTACTCTTATCTCCTTTTAAGTTTTTATAAAATGTCTCCACACATTTAATTTCATCTTGAGTTGGTTTTTTAGAGGTTGATGCAATCCAGAGTCTTCCTCTATGAGGTGTAAACCAACTACGACCTTCATGACTTAAATTTTTAAAACTCATATTTATTTGTACTTCACTAAATTTACTTATTAAAAGAAAAAAACCTTTTGATGTTCATCAATAAAAGAGATGCATAGGGTTGATGCATACTCAAACAAAGGCCTGGATCAGCCATTAACATTAGCTCAGCATCTTGCACTCTATTGATTCCTTTGTTTATTTGAACAAGTGATTTGGTAGAAATTAGACTATGTCTTTCACTTTTTTGTATAGCATCATCTATGAACTTTAAATAAAAATATAAACAATTAATTCAAGTTTTTTACATAATTTTTTTAAAATTAATATTAATAAAATCCTTGCTTTTAAATTCATTTTAATCAACGGATTATTTAGGTGTTCATTAATTACAATAGACTGACTTTCTTCATTATAATATACAGGGTCAATATCGTAATTTTCATCTTCATCTTCATCTTCATCTTCATAAATTTGCCTTCCTATATTTGTAAAATTTTATTATTATAACAAAGTATACTTATTATTTTATTAACTATTTACCAGCAAAATCAATAATGATTTTCTTAGTTTTTTTTGAACTGTGTTTTTTTTCTAGTCGTTCTACTTCTTTCTTTTTTAGTTCTTCTCTTTGTTTTAAAGATAACCACCCACTATTAACTGAATAATAATCCATCTGGTCATCTATTACAGTGGTACGTTTAGCGCTGTGTTAAAGTATATAAACATAAATCATTAAAATATTACTTTGCTAAATTTCCAATATTTTTTATTTTTAAGTATTAATAGTAAAGGGTACTAACCTAGTACGATCAAACTCTAATAGTGTATTACGATGTTCAAGTGCTTTATCATTTGAGCTTGTTTTAACTGTTTGCTCAGTTAATTTATTATATAATTCTTTTGATTTATTATTATTATAATTTAATAAACGTTTTTCATCATTTGAACATACCTTTAAAATTACAAAAATTTTATTTTACAACCAAAATACAATAGATAATATTAAACATTTTATATTTTTATACCAATTCACCACATACAACACATGGGCCAGATCCTTCTTGTTTACATACTACTCTTCCACACTTCAAACAGTTATTTATTAAACCATGCCTAGAAGCTTGGCAATTACATTTATGACGACCTTGAAATCAAATATAAAATTTATTACCTAATTAAGAATTAATATAAATATATGTTTTATTAAAAACCATTTGTTACCTTTTAAAAATACTTCATGACAATTAATACCTTCATCTGTAAATATATTAACATATTTCTTGTTTTTTGATTTTGATTCATTTTTTTTTGGTAATAACTAAATAAAATAATAATAATTATGTTTTAACTTTTAAAATATTTAAGAATTGTAGATATCTTTAATTTTGTTTTTTTTTCTACCTTCTCTTCTTGATTTTGATTTTTTGAATTTTGTTTTGGTAATTGTGTATTCTCAACATTAGATGATGGTATTTGATTAACTAGATTTCAAAAAGTAGGTATAATACAAAAATAAAATATAAAAATAGAAAGGGGGATAGAAATAAACTTACAAAGTCTATGTCGCTTTTTTAAATCAAATAAAAATTGTTTATGAACTGGAGATTTAATGTCTAATAATGAGCAACAATAATCATCTAAATCTCGTTCAGACTGCATAGAAATTATATACCTAAAAATTAAAAAAAATGTCAATAATAAATATTATCCATACATGTATCACATACTCAGCCATGTCATTATGTACTTCAAACTGCAGTATTGCAGTAAGTTTTTCACAAATCCATTGAATAAATTCTTGTTTGGTCATTATTTCAAAATTAAGGTTAGGACTCAAGACAAATTAATTTAAAAGATACATTTCGTAGATAAATATAATATATAATTTTATTAATAGTCAAAATGAATAGGATATTACGTTGTCCTGTAATATTATTACATTATAATATGATCTTATAATCTATGATAATCTATGATATTACTAATATTTTGATTAGGTATATTATTATAATTTTATGATATTGAGATAAGTTATAAAAAATCATAAGAGAAAGTAATAAACAAATACTACAAATAGATACAATCAAACAAATACATTTGTAACCACATTACCATATTACATGTAAAAATCACAATTAAAATTATTAAATTATTATTATGCTTTTTAGTTAAGGAAAGGCCAATAATAATAACACTAATAATTACTATAATATACTTTACACACGATTTATAGACTACGTACTATGTAGATCGCGCTATAAGGCAGTGAGTATTTTGTTATTTTGATAAACCCTATAAGTTATTTAATCTAATCTGTCGTGTTAAACAAACGTATGTTTAATCAATGTTATAACCACGGTTTAAGATATTTAAGGTATATCTTAAACCGTGGTTATAACCACAGTTAATATAAAATTTTATGTTATCAGTGCTATAACCACAGATTAAACCTAACCGGTGTTATTATTTTACACGATTTAAGATATAATATATCTTAAATCGTGTTATTTTACGTAGGTGGTAGGTATTGAACTTGGACTATACCAACGTTATATTCTGTGCTTATGGTCACGGACTTAATTTTAAATTTTTAACTGTTTTAGTGGCTTAGTGCTTTTTAATTAAAATACAAAAGTAGAAGTGTTTGATACTTCAATATTTTAGTTTCTGGAAATTTACAATTTTTTTAAAATACTTTACATTGATATATGGTTGTTTTAATTTAATAATGTTTATTAGTTAATTAATAATTATTTATTATAAATGTAGTATTTAGTATTAATGTTTTGTAGTGTTTACTTCAATATTAATTATGTCGAAGGTAAGTGACAATTAAAATATTATGTATTTGTCAAATTGTCATTATTTTTTAATTTATAAAAAAAATGTGTTCAATAATCTGTCTTAAGTGTAATTACTTCTTTTAAATGGAAAATGTGTTGAAAATGCTTATGTACATTTTTTATTCAACTACTATTTTAACTTTATGTTACTGCAATAGTGTAATAAGCTTAGAGCCGTTCTTACAGTGTCCAGTAAAATGCTGGTTAAAGCGTCGGTAACTGAACGGCAACCTCTTCCATTAAGTTTCGGTTACATGAATACATTCTTACAACCTCCCATTTATGATTGTATAACTGGATATATCCACCTTTGTAATATGTATATACTATCTTATCACCTAGTAAAACATAATAATTTTATTTTTTTCTAATATTCCTTATTAAATATTCATTTTGGAATTTTTGATAGATATAGGTTATATATTTATACCTATAATATTTAAAAATTAAAGTTTCTAGAATTATTTAAATTTAAATGTATTAAAAATAACTTTAAAAATATAATAAAATTAAACTTGTATATACAAATATTTTATACAAATTAAATTGAGTAAATATTAAAATTGTATTAACAAAGAAAAACATGGTGAACTAAAAAATAGCTACTTGTATCATAATAGTAGTATAGTACCTATATCTAGAAATTATGAAAGTAACACAAATGCCAATAAAATTGTTCATTAAATTCCCTACTAGTAATAAGAATTGTGATGAATGATGATATTGTATTACATTAAATTTATTAATTGTATAAATTAGTGATATTTAGTTATTTTTATTATTATTAGTTTGCCACTTTTAACATTTTAGTAATTTATAATATGATCGTTTTTTTAATATTTACTCATTAGTTTTATTTTTTAATAATATGTTAAAAATGTAATTCGTAATTTATGGCAAAAATAAATATATAATTAAATGTTTAAATTTCATTAAATTATTGTTTTAGGAATCATTGAAAAGCTCTAATGGACAACTTTTAAATATTGTACGAGGGCGAGGTTATTTATTTAAAGAGAAAAAAATCAATTCTGAAAATTCAAATATATCGCCATCAAAATTTGGTTTAACTGAAGATGTAAAAAGGGATTTCATCCATAATGGTAGAGTACCAATGAGATCAACATATATTCCAAAAGAACTTAATGAAAATGATGGATCTATTTATGAAACTGGAATAAATTCTGGAATAAATTTTGAAAAATTGAATGAAATTGAAGTTAAGATCACAGGTAAAAATATTCCTGAAAAAATTGAAAGTTTTGAAGCATACAATAGCATATCAGAAAATTTAATGGAAAATATTAAGAAATGTAAATATATAAAACCAACTCCAATACAAAAACATACTATTCCAATTATTTTATCAGGGAAAGATTTAATAGCTGCTGCTCAAACTGGTTCAGGAAAAACAGTATGTTTCCATAGTATAAATTGAATTAATTTTAATAAGAGAGAAATCTATAGTGTTCTATGTATTTCAACTTTTGTGCATGCACATCTTGCTGATGTTAAATAGTGTTTGGGCATTTTATTTGTTTATATGCTTATAATAAATAATAATTAATGTCGAATAAATACCCATATAACATAATATTATGGAGACAAATAATGAATTTTAAATCTTGATTATAAAAGTACATAATTTAATAATTATTATTTGATAATATGAATGTATAGACATACATATATTACATAAATTCATTTTAAATAATTATATTTAATAATATTAACAAATATGTCCTCCCAAAAAATAAAATACAATATATTATACATAATACCTATTATAATTAATTCTTAATTAATTGTAAAAAGTTTATAGTATATATTAATATATATACATTTTTCTATAATAAAAAAGATACATTCAATATACGCAGGGATAAAATGTCTTAAGCTATTATTTTCTGGGAACAAAATGTACGGAAACACATTTTATTTCAGGGACAAAATGTTGTTTTACATAAGCAATATTCCATTTAAATAAAGTGAAGTATAAAATCTATTAAAATTAAGGGAAAACATTTTTTAATATTTTTACAGATTTCATTTCAATATTTTTATTATAAAAATGAGAATAACATGATTCTAATACTTTTTCAAACTATAAATTAAAAAAAAATTATTTTTTTATGATAATATTGTAGTATAGGTAGTTAAAATTTATGAAACTATATATTTAATGTCATTATTTAAAATTACATTCATCAGTAGATTGCATAGAACTACACACATGTTAATATTATTATTTTTCAATTCTGGAAAATAAATAAAATTTTATTGTGTACCTACTTTTATTGTCGTTTGAAAAATAGTTTTTTTTTTTTTTTAATTTACATTATTTGTTTTAGGTTGCCTTTGTTTTACCTATTATACAAAGACTGCTCTTGGAACCTCGCCCATTAATAAAAGATAATAATCATAGTGAACCTCAGGTAATTATTATTGCACCTACTCGAGAATTAGTTATTCAAATTAAAACTGTTGTAATGAAATTAAGCAGAGGTACTGGAATTTCATCTTTAGTTTGTTATGGCGGTACATTAGTTAGTTATCAAAAAAATAACATTCTTGTAAGTTAAATTTATTCTAAAATTATATATTATGTATTGGGAATATTTAATAAATCATATAATGTCAAGTATAATATATTTTTTTATTTAAATATATTATGATTATAAATTATAACCAATTTAAATATTCATATATTTAAATACATAATTGTATTATTAATAAAATAATTAATATTCTATTTTTTTTTTTTTTTCAGAATGGTTGTCACATACTCGTTGCTACTCCTGGTAGATTAAACGAATTTATTCAACATGGCTTTATTACATTTGAATCAGTAAGATTTTTTGTTTTAGATGAAGTAGATAGAATGTTAGATATTGAAACAAAATTCGATATTGACAAAATATTAGATCACTATTCAATGCCACCTGTTGTGAGTAATTAGTGAATATATCACTATTAAAGTATTATAAAGTGTTATGATTGATATAAATAATTTATTTTTGTAATCTTAGACACATAGACAAACAATTATGGTTTCAGCAACTTTACCAGATTCAATTCAAAAATTAGCAGCATTTTATTTAAATACAAATTATTTATTTTTAGTAGTTGGCATGGTCAGTAGTGCTTCAAAAGATATAAAACAGCATTTTCATCTGGTTAATAAATACAAAAAACGAAAAATTTTAATTGATATTTTAAAAAAAGGTTCAATCTTATTTATAATTTACATTATAAAGTAGTGTTATATAATTTATTATTTTGTAGATTCAAAAGGAACAATTGTATTTGTTGAGAAAAAATGGACGGCTGACTTTCTTGCTACATATCTATGTGAAAAGCATATTCCATCAATTAGCATACATGGTGATCGTTTACAAGATCAAAGAGAAATAGCTTTAAATGATTTTATTAAAGGTAAAATGAATGTACTTGTGGCAACAGCTGTAGCATCAAGAGGTTTAGGTAAATAATTATTATTTTCTTTAATTTTAATAAATACTAAATAAGTATTAAATATTTTATAAACATTTAAAAATAATTAATTTATGAAGATTAATGCCTATCTTCTTCTTCTTAAGTCCATCTTCCAAAAACGGAAGTTTGGTGACCTCTCAATTAATGTTGGCAACAATCTCTCTCCAGAGCTCACGGTTTTCTGCTATTCAAATGGCCTCTTAGAGAATAGCCAGAGATGGTCTTAATCTGATCTATCCAATGCATTGGTGCTCTTCCATGGCTTTTTTTTCCCTTCGATCATCAGCTTCTCTAGACTCTATCCATCCCTTCTTATATGACCAATCCCTTCTTATATGAACCTTAGGATCCTCTGTTTCTTTACCATTGCCAGTCTTATTTTCACATTTAGCATATTTAGAATTGATATGTTAGTCCTCTTTTCCATCCATGATCTTCTCAACATCCGTCTATAGGCCCACATCTCAAAGACGTTTATTCGCCTTACAATGCCTATATCATATTATAATATAATATAAGAACCAAAAATTTATATTTCAAATATTTTTCAATATATGTTTTAATTTTCTGCCAAACAAAATTTTATTTTATGTTTCCCATTATTATTAATTTTTATATTATTTTCTAACAAAAAATTATAATTCTTGTAGACTTTTTTTATGAAAAGAGAGAAATTATAAATGACAATATGTTGATTAAAAATTAATATTTAATATTTAATATATTACAAAAAAATAAAAATTGTATACATATGATGTCCAAGTATGGACATTATAAAATATTCAAAATGAGAAATTGAATAATATCAGTTATAAAATATATGAAACTAAATTTATTAGTGTCATGGAATATTGTTAATTTTCAAAATTTTTAGAATTTTTTCCCTTCTTGTAAATGCGATTTTGAAAAATTGAAAAATTACATAAATAAATTACTAACCAGATAGATTCTTTATCTGAAAAACATGTGTAGTAATTAGACTATTTTTATTACTCCAAATGATAAACTTGTATAAAATTTGTTTACAAAGTTTGATATTTAAAATTCATTTGCTTGTTCTAAAATTTTATATTTTAATTTTATTGTTAAATGTCAGAATGAATAAAATTAAAAATCTAAAGTCTGTATATTGAACAGTATATATCAAAATATATATATATATATATATATATGTATATATCAATTTTATCAAAAATATATAGTTTTAGTGAACATTTATGTTATTCTTAAGTAGTTTTTTCTTTGGTTTAAGAAAACTATTTTGAAATTCATTAATAACCTAAATAAAGAACTAATTAAGTATTCTCCACTTATGGTAATCATTTTTTTTAACAAAAAAATTCTTTTATGGGTACATACTATAAAAAATATACACACACAAACTGTATAATATTATTGCATTCCTCATTGTAAATTATATTAATTTGTTTTTGTTTATTTTTGTGTAAATGAAATATATTTTTTAACAATTTTGTTAAAAAAAAAAAAATTAATTTTAGATATTAAATGTGTGAATCATGTTATTAATTATGATATGCCTCAAGAAATTGAAGAATATGTGCAACGAATTGGACGTACTGGACGACTTGGTAATCAAGGATATGCTACATCTTTCTTTGATCCAGATTATGATCATTTTTTGATAAATCCAATTATAAAAATTCTATCATCGGTATTGGATTTATATTTCAAAATTTGTTTAATAAAAATCATATTAATTAGTTTTATTTATTTTGGTTTAGGCAAATCAAGAAATACCCTTTTGGCTACTTAAACTTCAACGAGAAGTAAAAGATATTGAAGAAAATGATGATGTTGATAAATTTGGAAGCAAGGATATTAGAATTGTAATAATTTATTTTATTTATTAGATCTAATATCCAACTATAAATTTATTACTTTAATTTTATAAATAATTAGTTTTTATATATTAAAATCGTTAAACTAAATTTAGTTTTATTACATATTTGAAGCATATTTGATAATATACTATTGGATTAATATATTTAAAATTAAAATTTTTGATTTCTTTTAAAATTAATAAAAATACGTTGTATCCTAAAAAAAAAAAAATTAAAATAACATGTAGTTATGAGAGAGTATTACACAGATTTAATTAAATAATGATAAATGATAACTATGACAGTATAAGTCATGACATTTTATTTTATAATCTAGTGTACTGTACTTTATTTAAAAAAAAAAAAAAAAATACTAAATGTAACTTGATATCTACTTTTAGTATTTTAAATAATTATAAATTAAAATATTGTATTTTTGTAAGGTTAATTTATAATACAAAATATGTATTTATTTGTGTTTGCAGAAATCAAATATAAATGATGAAACTGAAGAATGGTAGTTTATTGGTAATAATAACTATATAAAAACTATAATTTATTTAATTTATATTTTTATAAAATAAAGTTATAAAAAAAACAAAATTCTGATTTGTGATATATTATATATAAATGCCATCAGTTGATTATAATAAAGAAACAGTTTCTTAACGTCATATTATTAGTGAGATTTTTTTGAACTAAATAACTGTAAGAATATTTTTAATGGAATTTTATAAATTATTAAATTTAAAAAATAATTTGAATTGATGCAAAAATTGAAATATAACTTACATTGAATTTTAATTAATTATCAAATCAGCATATGAAAATTTGATACTCATCCAATATGCTATCGACCTGGTTAGTTGGTACCATGTATTTTTTAAAAAATTGCGCACATCTCTTCAATTTGAATTATGTGTAAAAAATTATACATTATATGTATAAAAACTCATAGTTGACAAACATATAATAATAATTAACAAATAATAAAAGTATAATAAAAGTGTAATAAAAAATAAAATAGTATCTAAAAAAATTTAATAATTTTTGTTTGTTTGTGTAAGAATCCTTATAAATAGGTATATGAATATAATAAAATTTGGGATTTCGAACAAAGCTTAATTTTAATTGTAAAATGTTAAAGTATTTATTATAATGTTATTGGTTTATTTCTAATCTTGTGGTATTATTTATGGAAGATAGCATATTAGACGAGGACCGAAAATTTAAATGTTTGTTATAATATGCCTAATAAAAGCATATGGTAAGTTTGTTTTTTGTCTCTTATTGTCCTATAAATTGAGTCAAATATTTATAGATATCACACATGATTAATTATTTAAAAATAAGTTTCTTATTATTTGATACACAAATGAAAAATTTGTTCAAAATTTTGGACCAATGATAGCATATCCAAAATCTGTGTTATCAGTTCCATCCATAGAAATTTTAAATAATCCATTTTCTCCCCAAAGTGGACCAAATGAATTCATCAATAACCAATATTTATATCCATCTTCTAATCCCCATCCAATTAGTTTAACTCCATGATCACATATAAAATCTCCAGTTACATGATTATAAAGACCTAAAACATGTTTAAATTTAAATTTTAAAGTAATTTTATTTATGAGTAAAATTAAAATAAATATATTAATATTGTATTTCATATATTTTTCATATTATATTATAATATGTTTGAAGATAATAAATTAATAAACATATATCAAATATTTATATAACCTTTGGTGTAAACTCTGAAATCTTCATACATATGCATTGATACTTGAAGTGGACCATTATCTATAATATCTTTCATAATTTTATTGGGTTTTTCTCGAGAAATTGAGTAATAGTCATTAACTAAAATAATTAAAATGATTTCCGCTGCTAAAGAATAATAATTTTATATAGGAATTTATAAAATTTTACTAAATGTTTTTGCGTAGGTTTCAATTTCATTTATTCCAGTTTGATTTAAATTAATTTCATTAGATTTGCATGTTTGTTCCCAACATTCAGGTACCTTAAGAGTTTGTGATGAACATTCATATGATTTTCGACATGGTGGCATTAAAAATGGTTGACAACCCTAAAAAATTATTTTAATTATTTTACTTGTAAATTAATGTTATAAGTAATTCCTTGTGTATTTTCAATAAAATGATAATACATCATAAATTGTATTTTAATTTTTAGTTTTTCCATATCATTTTAATATATTTTTCTTACCACATTTGAATTATATGGTCCTCCAGTAACTAATCCTTTGTGTTTTACATATTCCCAGCCTAGTTCAAGGTTTCCACCATTACAACTACAGCAATCCTTACAACAACTCATTAATTGTTGTGCAGACAATGGTTGTTTGATTTTGTAATTGGATGATATACACAAACGGTCTGATACAACATTTGCAATAGAAGTTGCCTAAATAGATGGTATAATTATATTAAAATTAAATTTTGTTATTTGATTAATATGTATACGGTATACCCATCCACATTTGCCTTTTCCACTATTTAACACTTTTTTTATTGTAGGACATTTATCTTCATGGCGTGAACTCCATTTTCTTCTTGCATCAAAAGATATAGGTAAATCACTAGCTGCAAATAAATTTAAATTTTCTAGTGATTTTTTCATTCTTCTATTACTTCGAAATTTTACTAATTGAGTGTTTAAAGCTGATTCCTTTGATATGTGATTATTATAACCTGCCTACAATTATATACAATTAAAACACATAATTTTACAAATAAATAATTTTAGATTCTGAGCGAAGCGAAGAATGTATTGGTTTTACAATGATGTGTGTCTTTTTTTGTTTTTGTTTTTTTTTTTTTAAGTATGAAGACACTTTTACTACCCGAAATAATGCTCCGATGTCCGATTATCACGAATAGCATATGTTTCCGGTAGCAAAGTGGATGTAGTTGGTACTTTATTTAGGTCATTTTTCGATTTTATCAAAATTGACCCTATGCGGTAGAAAAGACGACCAAAAAATGAAAAAACGGCATTTTTCAAATTTCGACGAATTCGATTTCAATATTTCACGATAACTCGGGCAATTTTGAAGTTAGATACTTGAAATTTTTTTGGGGAGTTCATATGGGTACTATGTATATGTGATAAAATTTTGGAACCGTTACGTTCATTTTTCTACAAAATATAGGACTTTGAATATTTCGTAAAATTCTCGTTTTTACGTATATAATGTTTGATAAAATTAGCAATATTTGGTATTAAGGTCTGAAAATTTTACTGAAGTATATTTATATATTACTTAACATTAATTCAAAATATTAGAAAAATCCCTAGTCTCAATTTTTTTTTATAGCTGTTTAAAGTTGATATTTTTAGTTTTAACGAAAATATTATGAAAAAAATGACGAAAAAATGGTATTCACAAAAACGTAGGTCTATGGGAGACGCGTGTGGTGTAGTCGGCGAAATATTCTCGAACGCTATCTCGGTGTTGAGCAACGTAGACCAGGCATCGACAGCGGATGGGTGACCGCCGTTTTTTTTTTTCGTTTTTTTTTTCTTACTGAATCATCGTATTAAAATATTAAAAAAATCCATAGAAAATTTTTTTTTTATAGCTGTTTAAAATTGATATTTATATTTTTTTGTTTTTATGACTGAAGACACTTGTACTACCCGAAATAATGGTCCGATTTTCACGAATAGCATATGTTTCCGGTAAGAAAGTGGATGTTCTTGGTACTTTATCTAGGTCATTTTTCGAATTTTTCAAAATTGGTCCTATGCGTTAGAAAACACGATGAAAAAATGACGAAAAACGGCAATATATTAATCAATACCTACATTATCTGACTGAACTTCGCTCAGAATCGTTTTTTTGAATGCAATGGTTTAACATTGCATTTAAATTATAATTATAATTAAATACTATAAGTCTATAATATGCACACCTATATCCCTGCGGCAGGAGTATCAGTTCTTTTTAAACCTATATTTAATGACATTTTAGTAAATATAAATTAAACTTTAAAACAATGATGAATTGAGCTCGTAGATTAAACTAATATTAATGTATTTTGTGGAAATATTAATGTTTTTGATTATGGCCTGACCTTTTAAAACCGTTGTAGGTTTCATTCACAGAGTATGTAGTTAGTAGTTACTACACTGTAGTGTAGTAGTCTGTAATCATACACACATAACGTAAAATTATTACTAAAACCATAAAATTATACATTAATTATTATTAATGTATAATTAAACTTGCATACTAATTAATTTAAGAAAAAAAATTCAATCATGGACATACTTGCAATTATTACTTTTTATACAATATTATATTGTGATATTCTCTTATACTATGTGAATGTAAATATATGCACTACTCTCAAATGTGCATTACTCACTCTGAAAGTGAAACTTTAAATGGTTTCAAAATATTAGATCAGAATAAAAAAATTGAATATTTATGCAAAAACAGTAGGGAATGTAAATGCAATTTTGGTATTCATTTAGTATGTGACCTACCAGATTACATGACTTACCACTTAGGTACATTAATGAAAAGATTTTGTTTAAATTATAAATTATACTATAAATATTTCATACAAAATTAATATTTCTTTAATTAAACATAAAAAAAATTCAATTTTATTCATAAATAAAGTGATGTGTTTGATATTCTTATTATTATAATTACTATTAGATACTTGATATATATATAATCATAGACGAAATTAATAAAATACAATAATATATATTATAAATTGTAATTTTGTTTGTTAAAATGTATTAATTGTATTCTAATTCCATATCTAATGTTTCTATAAGTATTTATAATATAATTAATATCTCTACATATCAATTTTTCTGTAGGTCACACAGTGGCGCAACTACAAATTATGGTGCCCTAGTGTAAAAAATTACATGGGGCCCTATCAGTGGTGTTAATCTGTGGTTATATCACCGTGTCTTTTTATTAAAAGTTTTAATCAAAATTTTGATTAAATTTCAATGCAATCAAATTGATAACTTTTTTGAATATATATATACTCGTATATGAATACGATATGATGAATAATAGTGAGTATATTCACTTTATATGAATTTATAATCCGTTTTTCTATGTTATATAAGGAAATTATTTTAGATTCTGAGCGAAGCAAAGAATGTATTGGTTTTACAATGATGTGTGATTTTTTTTTTTTTTTTTTTTTTTTATTCTGTAAACATTTTTACTACCCGAAATATTGCTTCGATTATCACGAATAGGGTATGTTTCCAATAGCAAAGTGGATCTAATTGGTACTTTATTTAGATCATTTTTCGAGTTTCTCAAAATTGAAAATAAGCGGTAGAAAAAACTTCGAAGAAATGACGAAAAACGGAATTTTTCACGAAAAATGAAAATTTGACAAATTCGATTTCTATATTTTTTGATAACTCAGGCAATTTTTAAGATAGAGACTTGAAAATTTTTTTGGGTATTCACATAGCTACTATATATATGTAGTAAAATTTTGGAACCGTTACATTAATTTTTTTACAAAATATAGGACTTTGAATATATCGTAAAATTCACGTTTTTACATATATAATGTTTGATAAAATTGTCAATTTTAGGTATTATGGTTTATGGTCTCAAAATTTTACTGAAGTATACTTACATATTACTTAACA
>JAIUCT010000018.1:1575644-1692345 GCA_021307375.1 Tetraneura akinire | reverse complement strand
TTATGGTCTCAAAATTTTACTGAAGTATACTTACATATTACTTAACATCATTCTAAAATATTATAAAAATCCTAAGTCACAATTTTTTTTTATAGCTGTTTTAAGTTGATATTTTTAGTTCAAACGATAATTATAATCTGACTGAACTTCGCTCAGAATCGTTTTTTCGAATGCAATGGTTCATTGCATTCAAATTCTAATTAAAATTAAAGTATCAGCTCTTCTTTTTTTATAGTGATTTTATATAATATAATAATATACCGAAAATGCAAATGTATCAGATGGTGCCCCCCAAAATAGCATGTACTCTGGTGCCCCAGTGTAAGTACCACCCAACACCCCCGCTTGTTGCGCCACTGAGGTCACATACGGTGGCCCGTAAAATTCCAGAAAATAAATCGATGAAACATATAAATTACGGAACGTATTGTTACGGACCGTATATGCCGGGAATCCAAAAACAAAAAACCGTATTTGTTCGGAACGTATGACAGAAATGAGTATAGTTCTGAACTGTATAATCCGTATTATTCGTATAATACGTATTTTTCTGGAGAGTATTTCCCTGGAATTAAAAAACCAAAAGCCGTATTAGTCCGGAATGTATGTTGACGGAAAAGGTCGCTGTGTATTGTATACTCCCGGACTTTATATGATCGAAATATATATAGGTAGGTAAATATCTAAAGGTCTCGCGAAGCGAGGTTTTAGGTCACACGAAACCACTGCCTATCCGCACCAGTATCTGAAGGTCTATGAGGTAGGTATATTATGTAAAACCAATACATTCTTCGCTACGCTTAGAATAGTTAAAATCATAATCTAAAATAGTTAAATAAAAGTTTATCAGATATTGAGATATGGCAATTTATTGCACTGAAATAATTATCTGAATGATTTAAAAATAGGAAAAGTAACATTCTGTTATTTTCTAATAAAATTATGACTAAAATAGAAAATTTACCGACTAATCAATTCAAAAGGAAAAAACTTTATTGATTTATACTCGTATAATTTAATTTTTGAATGTTCTAGTTTGAACTTTGAAAGTTAATTGGAAGTTGTATATTACAATTATTCATATTAATAACAAATTATTTTATTTTAGAATGTATAATTGAAAAATAATACAATACGAATATACCTACGATCACATTATTTTCTAATTACAAAAAATGTGATTGCTTTTACTTACCACCCATGTACGATTTGGATCGCTATTTATAATTCTTATTAATTCCTTTTGTCTTTCTGAGTAAAACGATACAACTGGTTGAATATATCTTGTAAGAAGGGATAAATAAATAAGTTTAAAGACCTATTGAATAATATGTAATATAATTAGTGTAATTTATAAAAATACTTCATACTTGTAACTTATTTACTAATACAATAATTAATGCACCTATAAATAAATACTTACATTAATCTTCATTATATGCTCATTAAGCTAGTATTAAAATAATTATTTCAAATTAGTTATAAAATAATTAAGAAAACAAAATTGAACAATCTTGGAAATGTTTGTTGTTAATTATTTTTTATGCAATGATAAAAAACATATTGATATTCTACTATAGCCAATTAATTTATTAGAAAATAAATTTAAATAAAGTATTTTAAATAATTAAAAGTTTATTCCAGCTATATGATTATTTTGGAAAAATTTTTAGTACCATAAAAAAAGTATATGTTGTAGATATCAACGTATCTTACATTTAATTAATTCATCACATAATAGTGTAACGTTACACGCCACGTACCTCACAGTACAGGGTGTCGTTCAGTGTTTCCTATCAAATCCTATCCAGTTAAGGAGCAGTCGGCTGGCTACTTCCTACTACACTAACCAGCCTTTTGAACCGGGTCGTTAGATCGATATAAAACAAAGGTTTCTTATTTATATTATACAGGTCCTAGAAACTTATGACCTGCGTTCAATACCTAACACGTAATTTAGCAACGAACATAAACTTAATATATTACTATACGAAAACAAATATAATAAATAAGTAATAGACACTATCACCTGAGTAACCCTGATCTTGGAGGGTAGTTTATTGTAGATCACAGGTGTAGCGGAGTACGAGCTTCTAGTTGAGATGAACAAATTAATACATAAAAAATAAATACCTAATCAAGACGGTATGTTTATCGAAACTCGACTTGTTCGGTTCGGCTATTGAAACTCGACTAGTTAATTATATATCGCACTCAGCTCACTGGTGTCTGGCCTAAGCCTAACACGTAAATAATGCTGAGGCGACATAAAATGACGACTCGGGTATAAATGCAACTAATACAATAGATTAATTATAAATATTATCCATATTATATGCTTCGACTTCAAACATTTGGTCACCTTACCTTGTAAGGAAGATTCCTTTAATTTTAATTCTTATGGTTTATCTATTCTATTAAAGTGAATCACAATTCATATAAACCTATTCCTATTTTAAATAGGTATGTTAAATTTAGATACTTTCTAATTGGATAGAATTAAATTAAATTATTTATATACAATGTACTTAATGGTTATATGGGCAGTTCAGAATTAATTTCAGAATTTAATTTTTGTGTTCCAGTAAAAATGAGAATATCGTTTCTTTTTAAAATCGTTATTAACCCATTAATAAATTTATAAATTATGTAGGTAAATATTTATAATATTGATTTATTTAATCTACATAATCTAGCTGTTTTTAAAGGATATTATTTAATTATAATAATCAATACACTATTTTATGTAATCTGTACTATATTTGATATTTGTATTTTAGATTCGGAGAGAAGCAAAAAATCAAAAAATGTATTGGTTTTATAATGATGTCTTTTTTTTCTTTTTTTTTTTTATGTCTAAAAACACTATTTCTACCCGAAATAATGCTCCGATTTTCACGAATAGAATATGTTTCCGGTTTGAAAGTGGATATAGTTGGTAATTTATTTAGGTCATTTTTCGAATTTCTCAAAATTGACCCTTTGCGACAGAAAAAATGACGAAAAAACGCCATTTTTCACGAAAACTGAAATTTCGATGAATTCGATATCACTATTTGACGATAACTCGGGCAATTTTTCAGTTAAAGACTTGAAAATTTTATTTGGTGTTCACATAGGTAATGTTTATAATGTGATACAATTTTGGAACCGTTATGTTAATTTTTCAATAAAATATAGAACTTTGAATATTTTCTAAAATTCTCGTTTTTATATTTATGTTTGATAAAATTAGTAATAAGGTTTAAGGTTTAAAGGTCTGAAAATTTTACTGATGTATACTCATATATTACTTAACATGATATCAAAATATTATGCTATAAAGCTATAATGTATGCTGTAATCCAAAAGAAAATGACAGATACCATGCTACATAGAAACAGCGAGTACCGAGCATAATATTATGAAATACAAAAAAAAACCCATCTTTATATTAAATTAAATACTGAAATATTTAAATATACAACAAACATTTTTGGAAATATCAATAAGTTATAAAATAGCACTAAAAATACAATAATAGCAAAATAGCAATAGAAATATCCTCAAAATATGTATAAAATAAATTGTATTTTACTTAGTAGTAATCGGAAACAAAGTTATCACTCACTTTTTAATTTATGCTATGTTTCAAAACAAATATGCTAATGCTATAAGCAATAAGCTACAAGCCCTGGTTATCATTATTACCAAAACATTGTAAGTTTTTGAGTTTTCAATAAGGTATACATATTAAATTTCTGAATTTTAAGTAATCTTTATTGGATAATTTGATATTTTTAAATACTTGTCAAAATTAAATAACAACTTTCTTAAATTTTAAATTTTACAAAATATTACAGAATAATCAAATAATTATTTATAGATAGATATTAGTTTTTAAAAAAATAAATAAAATATACTTAGTAAATTTAAATTAAACACATCTTTGTTATAGTTAATAATAAAATTAAAATATGTTATTATATTAAATAAAAATAAAATATTTATTTATGTATCATCATCTGCCGTACTTTCCATCGTAATTGATCATGATTTTTTTCACCTGGAATTTTATGGTTTAACCATTCTGTCTGGTAATAATGATGTAATGATACTGGATCCATTTGTTTTCTTTTTAAAATAGGTTTTTTTTCTTCTAAAATAAAATAACAATTGACAAAAATAAATTATATGTAATAAACCAGTGGTTCCCAACCTTTTTGGTACTACGGACCACTAGGAAAACTTCCGATATATCACGGACCACCTCAATTTTATACCTTATTTTTCTTATAAATAAGAATCACTTTTTTCACATATTTTAGAAATATGTAATATACATTTATAAATAAATGATTGTCAATAATTAGTGTTATGTCTCAAAGGAAAATGAAATTATTAAAATATTTTTACATTTTGTAAGTGTGGCTCGTGAACTACCTCACATTGGATCGCGGACCATAGGTTAGAAACCTATGCATTAAACAAACCAAATTAATTATGGATCATTTTGTAATAAAATAAATAGTTTATATTTTTATATTGTAACATGAAATAAGTATAAATATTTAATTAAAATATTTAAATAAATAAAAACCCAAATCCACAAATATTTTACTTTTATTTTAAGCAAATACGTATTGCAGTAACAAAGTTGCCATCATCAATGCAAAACACAGACTAACACAGACTCTGTGTTATGCACTGATGATGGCAACTTTGTTACTGAAATATGTATTTGCTTAAAATAAAAGTAAAATTTAAGTGGATTTGGGCTTTTATTTATTTAAATATATTATCCACAAGTCAATAATTAAACTATAAATAATTAAAATATACTGGTGTAAAATCTTTCAAGTATATTTTTTGTGGATTTGGTAGTTAATTGGACCATCTAGATTAGGTAATTGTTTATTTTATTACTTGTTTAGAAATTTAGTGTTTATCATCATCAAGACATCAACTACTAATTAGTATGTTTTTTTAAGTATTATTTTATATGATAATTATATTAATAGAGCATTCAATTTATTACAAATTTAATAAGAAAATGTTGTTTTCTTTCTATTGTGATTTTATGCATCTAACGTAAAAATTGTAAATTGTATCATGTAACTTTAATAATTATATTATTATTAGTGTCAGATCTAAAGTTTTTAGCACTTCTCTAAACATAATTCTGAATAGTGAATGTACATATCTCATTTGAAATAAATTTAAAGTTTTATAGAATATTGAAAAAAATTATTTTTAATATTTTATATAATGCTTCATAATATTATATTGTAATAAGATTACTATATATAAATTGTTTGTATACTATTATTATTTAAAGAGATTTAAGCGCACCCTTTTTTTAACTTCAATAGATAAGGACCCTCTTTCCCTCTAGATCCAGTACTGGTCTAGATATTTATCATAAATATTTACTTGTTTGATTGTATCGTGAGTCAGTTTGAACACCTACTGTTGTTACTGCTTTAGAACATAATTTTGTTTTAGAACTTGGGCGTGATAATCTTTCAAATACATCATTATTTTTATTATTACAACATGCATTTTTACAAAACTTAGTTGATAAAACAAGTTTTTGCTCGTTAAATAAACATTTGTTTGCAGAGTTCAAGTTCGTGTTAACATTTTTTTTTTCGTTATCTTCTGAATTTTTTCTTTCATATTTGATAAGTTTCTTCAAATCTGAAATTGTATAAAACATTATTAAATTTAGTTTTAATATGTTATATTATAAATTTTTATAACTTTTCATTAATATTATTTAATATTAGTCAATAACTAAGTACTAGGAAAAATTTTAATTTAACTATCCCTTAGATTTTGATTTTTTTGTTTTATAAACGTTAGTGCAAACAAAAATTTACAAAAATTAATAGTTTTCAAGTTATATTTTAAGTATGATATTTTAGTGGGTTATTTGTAGCCAAATGGTATAATACAAGAAGCATTGGGGTACTGGTTCTCAAATACGATATAACTTTTGCACTACACACTTGAAACTTTGCTTTTTGACACTGTCATTTGACTCAGGAAATAAAAATATCCCTCAATTCGTTATGAAAAATCACGTTGGTTAGGTAAGAGAAAATAAATTTTTTTTATTATAAACAATATTATTAGAAAATAATTTCTATACTTTCTCTAATGTTCCTGCACGAAATGAACCATTTAAAATAAAACCACCAAAATGTCAAATTAAAATGATAACTCAAAAACTATTAATTTCCACAAATTTTCATTAGTGCCATCATTTCTAAAACAGTGAAATACTTATTATCCCTACCTATTAAAAAAAAAAAAATAATAAACGTAAGTAAAAGTTGTACTTGGTTAAACTAGAATTTACCAAAATTTTGATTGACAATTAAAGTAAGAGGTACCTTATACATGATATTAATCATTAAAATTATTAACAAAATTAGATAAATGGAAAAATATATTAGATTATTACTGATCAGAAATTCATGTTAAAAAAAAAATGCATGACATTATATTTCATTAAGTTCATACAAACAAGCATAATATATATTTGTACCATAGAGTAAGATTTGTACTTATAATAAATATACTAATTTTGTGGTATAAAATTCTGATTTATTTATAATTTATATAAATAAATTTACTTGTTTAAATAAAATTATCACATAACCATATTTGTAAAAGTAAAATACTGGGTATTATTCAACAAATAAGTAAACTAATTATTATTAATATATTTATATTTTAATTTTTTAAACAGTATTAATGATTAATGTGAATACACTATATTATTAAATTATTATGCTATGGAATTTACTTAGACTAATAATAGATATCATTTAATATGAACACATACATGAAATTAATTTTCTTGATTTTCATAGAAAAAATAATTCTATTTTTTTTTATATATTTTTATACCTATTATAAATTTTTGAAGCAAATGACGTTCAACGTTTTCATATCCCAAAGCTTTAAGGTGATGTAGAACTTCTTCAGAATCTAATTCCATATTTTAAATAAAAACATTAATTTTCAAATTTAAAATTAAATAGAAAACTTCAAAAAATTTAAATTTAATTTGATAATTGAAGAAATGAAGACCATGAAGGTACAGAACTACAGATTATATGAAATTATATTATCATAAATTATATTTCATATAACTGCGATGAAGGCATGAATCTATGGCTGTATCACAACTTCATAAGGACATATATATTCTAAGACCGTGACATAGACCATGAATTAAGAAGAATCTTAATTCATGACATAGACCTTGGATCATATAGATAAGACCAAGCACCAAGGTGGATAAGGATAAGACATAGACATATACGTTATCAGTTATTAATAACGTAATACAGCCAATGGGGGCTCGTTATTTCGTGTGGGTCTCTACTTCTCTAGCAATATTGTGTGGTAATGTGCATAGACCTATTAACAAGTTAATAGGTCTATGGTAATGTGGTATGCTTATATCACAGATAACCTGCCGTATGGCAACAAAAACATTAAAAATGTTGTCTACTCTGGACATTTGGAAAATTATAATTTTATTTTATGTTACTGTCTTTGTACATAATTTTACTAAAATTAATATAATAATATATTAAATAGGTACTTAGTTTTTTATTGTATGAATAATAAAAATTTAACTAAGTAAATTAACATGTAATAGAAAACATAAATTTATTATAAGCTGTGAAGTTATGGGTTACCTAGTTTATGAGACAAAAAACAAATAATTATTAATTATACATTATTCATTATTACTAATTTACTATAAACACATTAGAAATATATATTAAATAAAACATATAAATATATTATATTTATAAATACATTATTATATTATATTATTATATATAATATAATAAGAAAAAATATATATTACCATTGATTATAGATAATTCTATTCTGTGATATAACCATCTGATATTACATAAAACTGCTAAATAACTTACATATAATTCAATAAAATGATTGTTGTTAATTTTTGTCTAACAGACGAATAATTTTTAAAAACATCAAAACTTCACGTACCTATATTCAGTGGCATGGTAAACTTTTTTATTGATGAGGACCAACAAATTTAAAACACCTATACCCACCCAGTATTTATATGGATTCTTCTTATTATTTCTCAATATTTTAGAATAATGTTAAATAAAATTAATAAAAAATTTGACAATTTAATTGAAGCTCAAGTATATATTACTAAACTCAGTTCTAAATTATTGTGAATAATTACTTAACCTAACCATAACATTTACCATTATTTTTTTTTTTTTTTTTTTTTTTTTTTTTTTAGCTGTTTAATGTTTAAAAAATAAGACTGGATACAGCTGTTGAAAAGACAATTGTGATGGTAAATATTTATTAATTTATTCTAAACCGTAAATGCATGAAATAAACTTAAATATATGTATTGATAATTAGGTATTTTTTTAATAATATTACAATAAATTTTAATAAATAACGTTTATATTATTATAAACAAAAAAATTAAACTAAAATAATGATTATAAATGGAGCATCATTAATATAAATATTAATACAATACTTAATACTTATTAATAAATTGTATTAAATTTATATTACTCACTTTAAATATGTTTACCTATTGTTAAAATATCTATAAAATCATAGTAGATAAGGTTATACCTACTGCATATATTGCTTATAGACATATAGACTATATAGTTTATAATTTATGTGTCTACGATAAAGTTAAATACCAAATAGTATATAATATTATCTATATTCTATGTATAATAATTGTCAAGCTATATAATATAATATATCTATGACGTTAGTATTATATATTTATTATAATTTATATACAATTTTTAAATGTTCCTTTTTTATGTATTTATTCGTTTAATGGTATTAATGTTTTAATTAAAATTTTGCAGTCTTAATTTTAGAATTTAATTAACATTCTAAAATGTAATAAACCATAGTTATTTTGTAATTTATTAGAAAGAATTAGTGAAAACAAGGCACGTATCTAGACCGTGATCTTGGAGGGGTGGTGACTTTTTATAAATATATTATATATCTATATCATAAGTTGAATACTCATATATTTATACTTTATATACAATTAAAATAAATACACATAAACTATATGTTTAAACTGTATGTTTATATGTTTTATTATTTTCCATATAAAGAGAGATATTTAAAGTTGCACTCCCTTGATGAGGAGCCGCCACTGGTATTATATTATGTTACAAATATATATCTAGACTTATTCAGGTATTCAATTTCATTGTAACGTAAAAAGAGTTAATTTACAAAATTATTGGGATATTTCTATTAAAATTAAATTAATTATTGAATTTTGTGTAATATTATACGGTCCTTGGGGGGGGCGATCGCCCCCCTTAAATACGTGCCCGGTGAAAACTCAATCGATATATCCTAAAGAAATTGGAATTATAATATGCAAGACACTATTAAAAAGGTAAGGTTAGGTTTACTCCGATTACTATGAATTGCATATGATTGTAATAGAAAATATTGTATAGTAGGTACTAGGTAATTTATTTAGGTATTTTATCAAATTTATCAAATAATGAGCGGGTTAAAACTACCCATTCAAGTGTGCATATTACAAATGGAATAATGGATATTCGCAGGAAAAGTAACCAATATTTCAACATCTTATACAGAAATTGTACAATGGAACTGGTTTTGATCCATTATTAGATCATATTTATCATATCTGATCTAAGGATCTGCTCATTTAAAATATGAAGCATTTAGAAGGTGGAGTTTCAAAGTCACTGACCAGATGAAAAAATAAAAATTCCCAAAAGAATAATATGGATGGTCAACTAAAAATATATTTAAGAGCTATATCGCTTTCAACTTTGACATTTGAAATATTAATTAATTTGTATTTATTTTAATAACATTAAAAAATGAACAGTTAGGTCACCAGTTGTTAATGTCACAAATGTCGATAATCCTAATGACATAAATTATGATATATCTTGAGTCATAATGTAGTTTATTTGCACTTAATGCAGCTGACTGCTGCACCGGCAACACAATTTAAAATATTTTAAATCATGGTTTTTGGCTGGCATCAATAGTCTCGAAATAGCTGATAAAGAAATACATAAAAATTATCAACTAGTGAATGATCCCCACCCCATTTGGTTCAATTATTTTGTGGGAGTATTATATAATTATATATGATTCCAAATCAACTAGATCCCGTCACTTTTAAAGTTGATTTATTAAATGAAATAGAGACACAGGATAATGCCATTTCATCTATGAATAATATGCCTAAATAATTTTATTATATAAGTGTATAATGTATAGTAGGTTGTAGGTACATAAAACAGTACCTATGTATTGGAAGTAATTATTTATACTTTGTTGTTCATTAACATCTAATTCTTTTACCTTTTCTCTTAAAGTATTAAATACATAGTTTTGTAACATTGTTTGAAAAGACAATGGAAAAATATTATTACAATATCTACATATTTTTGTACAATGCTAGTTTTTAATGTTCATTAGTAAACAGTGATATATATATATATTAAAATATCTCACACATTCCTTTTTTAAATTAAAATAAATAATATAAAAATCTATTTTAAATATTTAAATTAATCAAAAGAAATATTTACAGTTAATGAACTATATTTATTTCGCAATAAAAAAAAAATATATCTATATAAATGTAAAATATAAATGTATTTACAAATTTAATTGTTAAATTTCTATATAAAAATATAAAACTACTTAATTATAATTATTCAATATATTAAAATATACTCTTAAACAAGTACACAAGAATTAAAACAAATATTCTAATTACTTTTTATAAAACCTAAAATTAGTTGAAATATACAAATCACTTTAAATTAGAAATTATTTGTTTTTGGGCAACTTTACATATTGCATTAAAATCATTTTTTATATGAAGACGCCAAAATGGAGAGCGTCCCCAAACATATGCTGGAAAATTAGGACTTTCAATACCATGAAATATTCTAGCTATAGCACGAGCTGTAAACTTGCAATCAACATAACTATTTAATATTCGATTAACATCAGAAAATACTCTGACTTCTTCTGTTTTATTTAAAGTTACTTCTTCCTAGAATAAAATAATAATTAATAAAATAATGTTTGTACTGTTTGTAATTAAATGTAATTTATAAACATACACAATGCTTTTGAATAAGTGTTGATAAATTATCAAGAATAAAATATTCTCTCACTGATTTTTTTAATTTTTCACATAATTCCACATTAATTTTGTCACAACATTCATAATATGTAGGTGTTGAAGCACTGTATAGTAAATACAGTAGTAGTATATAAATAAAATTAATATAACAATAATTTATATATTTTCAACAATTTACCTCATAAATGTTTTATAGCAATTTGATAATTCTGAAAGTGATTTTATTTCTTGTTGATGTGATACACTATATAAATTACAAAGAGTTAAATCTAATTGTTCTGCATTCATATTACCTGGTGATAATACTCTAAAGCCAAGTGAAGAAAATTCTACTGTCACTCCACTTTTTTTAAATGTTCCATTAACTATAAAAATAGTAAATAAATATGTATATTCATTTTAAAGACTTAAACTAATATTATATTATACATAGTGAAGTAAATGTTAAAAGGCAAAACTAAATTACCAACCACATGACCTTAGATTAAGATAGGGTTTTTTTGGATGATAGAAGTTACCACCTATAGGCAGTATGCCACTTTTCAAAATTTTAACTTTTACCGTTACATTCATTTTTCTACAAAATATGGGATTTTGAATATTTCGTAAAATTCTCGTTTTATGTATATAATGTTTGATAAAATTGGCTATTTTTGGTATTAAGGTCTGAAAATTTTACTGAAGTATACTTACATATTACTTAACTTCATATCAAAATATTAGAATAAATCCTAGTTTCAATTTTTTTTTATAGTTGTTTAAAGTTGACATTTTTAGTTAAAACGAAAATCTTAGAATGCATATGAATATTCTTCTTATTATATCTCAATACTTTTACAGTAATGTCAAAGAAAATAAAATTGATAAAAACTTTTGAAAATTTTATTGAAGCTTACCTATATGAATTAATTCAGTTCTAAATAACTGTGAATATTACATTTATGAATTTATTTATTTTGTTTTTGTTTGTAGCTATTTAAAGTATAAAAAGAATAGGTGCTACTGCTGTGGAAGGGATGTAGGTCTAAAGAATGATAGTGTTGAATTTTGATTAAATTTTGAATGCAACTATAAAACATTATATTCGAAAAACGATTCTGAGCGAAGTACTATCAGATTTGGGTATTTAAGTGACTCATTTAGGAATTTTATGGGCATTTTAATCAATACATATCTGATATAATATAATAATTAATCATTGCATTCAAAATTTAATCCAAATTCAACATTATCTTTTTTAGAATTGTACCCCTTCCACACAAATATCAGCCCTTTTTTATAATATTTTATTAAAATTTCAAATCACAAAATTGATACTTAATAATCGTATACGTATTTCAAAAACAGTGTTATTTTCAGCGCGTATCAAGAGCATTTGGTATCAGTTTTTTTTTTTTTGTAAATGTATGAAGGTGGATGGCTCATATAGTTGGAAGGTAAGGTGAAGAAAAAGTAATTTAATTAAATACCCTGAATGAAAGAGAAATATTTATGTTTTAAGTATAAAGTGAGAAATACTATTTAAACGTTGAACCACATATGATATTAAATAGATTACAAATACTAATTATAAGTTATGTAGTTTTTCTTTATTTAATTAAACCCACCGCTATTTATCAAAAAATGATTAAAACTGCTACTAAATGAGTTAGTTTATGATTTATTTTGTATTAATAATATACAAATTTAGTACTGAAACCTATAAAAATCGGAATCGGACATTTCGGCACGGCTGTTCTGGCGCGAAGACGTTTCGGCACTGGCCATTTCGGCGCTGTCGTTGCCAATATAAAGAAATATATATTTAATTAATATTTATGTTATAATATACATTATTATAATAAATAAATAAATAAACAATAGTTATAATGACATAAAAATAATAATATTTCATTATGTTATATAAATATATAATATTATACAATATTTGTTAATAATTTATTGTTGCGTGTGAACCCAGCTTTATACCTATCTATTTTGCTACGTAAAATATTTTTCTATATAAATATCAAATATTATCTACACAATACATATTGTAGTTTCGTTAATATTTTTATTTTTTATAATTTAATAGAATAATTTTTATAATTTAATAAAATTGAATAAAATAAAATTGTTTTTATTATAAATTATATGTATTTTTTATTATTATTAGCAACACCGGCACCGAAATTTCCAGTGCCGAAATGTCTTCGCGCCAAAACGGCCGCGTCGAAACGGCTGTGCCAAAATGGCTGCGCCAAAATGTCCTAGAACCTATAAAAATGTATATTACTCACTAATGATTATAAAATGAACATTAATTACTATATTATACTTTTTACTTACTATTCGTCCACTCCAATTTTTTTAATTCTTTTTTAACAATACCACTGTCCCATCCTATGGCAGCAGTTACTTCAAAAATAGAAAATTCAAATTGATTTGATACATTAATAGATTTTTTAGAATTTTTTTCCAAAGCATAAGCAACAGCAAGTGGGGGGCACTAAAATTAAATAATTATATTAATGTTATTAGATGTATGTGTAATATAAAAGTAATATTTACAGTTTTTGACAATTGTTTCAAGAATAATGGTCCTTTATAACATGTTATTTTGCAACGCGTATAAGAGAGTGGTAAATTTTTTACTAATTTATTAGTATTTAGTTCTAGATAGCATAAAAGTGTTTGAATATTTTCTTGTTTCATATCTAAATTTGTAACAGTGTCTTCTATATCAAAAACTATTTCATGTCTAATGCATTCTTTTTCTTTACATTGACACTGAATAAACACTCTTTCAAGTAATTTACGAATGGAAGCACGTTCAACAGAATTTGAGTATATATGACGACTTAACTCAGCAATGTCATCTCCCTAAAATAACAAAATAATTATAGAAATATATCTAAATATTAAGATAGTTTTACCTCAGAATCTAAAAACATATGACAATGTGATATATTCCCATCACGTCCAGCACGCCCAATTTCTTGTACATAACTTTCTAAACTTTTTGTCATATTATAATGTATAATGCCCTGCACATCAGATTTATTTATTCCCATACCAAAAGCAATAGTAGCCACAACAATTTTAAGTTGACCTATACAATAATAATTGTTGAAAATTGAAAAAATAATCAGATAATTTTTTTTTTTATTATTATTACCATCCATAAAATATTTTTGTATACGTTTCCTTTTTGTTGCACTTAATCCAGCATGATAAGCTTCTGCAATTTGTGACAACTGACCTCGTTTACCATTAATATGTTGTAACTAATTATAATTTATTAATATTAACACATAATACATTTTAAATAGTTTTTATATTGTAGGTATATTATTTAATATATTATATTTATTACATAATTTATCATTTGATTTAGTTAGTTAATTACGGGGTTAAATATTAATATGAATTTCATAATTTTTGACATATTAAATGTTAAAATGACTTATGAATTATGACTTTTTTCCATGTTATAACCGACAGCTGGCGGTAATAGCTTTCGTATTAATTCTTTCCTAACTTATGATGAAATATATTAACAATCATTTTAAAATGTAAAATTAATAATAAAAAAAAAAAAAACAAAAAAAAAAATAGTAATTATTTAAATAAAAACAAATTTTACAATTCAAAAAATCCAATAATATAGATAAATATGAATAATTGTAAAGTGGTATATTTTTAGATATCTAGTGAATGAGAAAAATATATTGATTGTACAATATTATAAAAAAATTTTCAGTATGTATGAAGATATTTGTTTTGGATAGAAATAAAGGTACAATCCACAAATGGGATATACTTTCTGTAGAGAATTGCATTTAATTAATACTTTTAATAGAGGTTAGGAAAAACTACCAAAGAATGGTAAATTTTAATTGATAAAATAATAAATATTAAATTACCTGAAAAGAAGTTCTAATTAATGAAGCAACACGTTCACATTCATCTCGTCTTATACAATAAACAATTATTGAGTTGCAATTGATGAAACGGTTTCCATTTAATAAATCAATTAATACCTTATCTCTATATTTATCTCTTGATACACTCAGCATAAGATTATTAGGTAAAGGTGTATCTTTAATAATTGAGTTTGGGTCATCATCCAACATTAATTCCTTAGCAATACATGAAATAGTTGAAACCGTTGCTGTTGCAGTTAATCCCATAAATGTTTTTACACCAAATTTATCTCTCAAAACCTAAGCAAATATTTATATAAATTTTATAAATACAATTTGTTGTATGTAAATTACTTGACAAATCATTAAATACGATGGTCTAAAATTGTGTGACCATTGAGAAAGACAATGAGCTTCATCCAAGCATACAAATGCAATAGGTGGTAACTTTGACAACCATTCTACATTAAAACCAGAAACAACAGATTCTGGTGAAACTAAAAGTATTGACAACTCCCCATTACTTAATTTTTCAATAATAATTTCTCTTTCTTTTGGGGTTTGATTGTTGTGTAAACATGCTATATTTACTGCAGTTATTCCATTGACCTTAAAAATTATATTTTTAAACATATTAAATTAAACACGAGAATATAAATTTACTTGATCTTCCATCAATGATATGAGAGGAGAAATAACTAATGTTATGCATTTTGATTTTTTACTATACAAATATGCTGGTAATTGGTAACATAACGACTTTCCAGAACCTGTTGATAATGTGACTAGAGTAGAAAGCCCAGAGAGGATTCTCATTATTGCTTTTTCTTGACCAGGGCGAAAATTTGTGTGACCAAATAATTTTAAAGCTTCATAAACTTCATTTGGAGTGTCTAATATTATATTATTAAATATTAATATTAAAACAATAATGTAAATTTTTATGAATAAAAAATACCAATAATAGAATTATCTTCAAGATGATATACTGGTGATACATTTTCATTAGTCTTATCTTCTAATATTGAAGGGTATTCAAAATTGTTTTCCTATAATGGTAATATTATATATATATATATCATTAAACCTTATATTAATTATATAATTACTTGACTTTTTAATTCCCGAGCCCATTTCTTACTATGAGCTTCTTCTTTTTTCTCAGCAGCTAATATTTCAGCTTGTTCAAGTGTAAGAAATGGACTTTCATCTTCACCAATATCTTCCAAAGGGATTAATTCATTATCTATAAAAATTAATATATAAATATGATTAGATATACATTTTATTATACTTATAAGAATTTACTTTTAAGGCAATTTTTAGAGTAATGTCCAATATCACCACATTTAAAACATTTTAATAATGATGTTTTGGTTATAATATGTTCTTCGCCAAGCTCTTTCTTTTTATTTTTCCATTGTTTCTTTTTGTAAGTAGTTGTATTAACTGATCTCTTTCCACGACTATAGATTTTTCTTTTCATATCTAATTTTACAAAATTCTCATTAACTTTACCACTAGACATTTTTGCTTCTAATACTATTTTTTTACGATTATCTTTAGTAGATAATTTAATATCTTTATGATCTTCAGATTTTGAAACTTTTGGCAATTTTAAACATTCCTCATAATCAACATTAGAATTATAACGTTTTTTTAAATTTCTTGTAATTTCATTATTCTTTTCTTGAATAACACTCTTTTGACTATCATAGTTCACTTCTTGCGCTTTAATTCTTTGAGATGAATATAATGGAATATCTTGTGTTTCATTATCACTTCCATAAACAATATCTGTATCACTTTCAATTTCAATTTCTTTGGTTTGATTTGTATTAGATAAAATAATGTTTAAATTAGGTATTTTAGAATTATTTTCATTACATCTTTCTAGCCATCCTTCATCTAATTTTCTATGTACACTAATTAGTTTTGAGGAATTTTCAAAGTTATTAGATGATTTCTGTAAAATACTTAAAGGTTGAGGTGCACAAGTAGAGCTATTTAAAATTTTTATATTATGATTTAGAGATGAATCTGAATCTGGAACAGTACCAGATAAATTAAAATCTTCATGAAATGCACTATCTTCTTGTATGTTAGAATTATTAGATACAATACAGGTGATATTGTCAGATAAATTTTGTGAACAATCGACTAGGCTTGTTTTTTTTTTTACAAAACTTTTTCTAGGATTCCTTTTTTTGAAATCACAACCATCAAATAATTTTTTCGACAATTGTTTAGACACACTGTTTTCAATAGTTTTAACTACAGTTTTTTTTTCAAATATTGGCACTTTATTTAAGTGTTCACCCCAAACTGAAAGGTTATTTATATGAGTTTTTGGATGATCATCAGTTGATTTAATTTCTTGTATCTGGTCATTAATATTGTTGAGAAATAATTGTTCATCAATAGTTGAATCGTCTGTATCATCCAAATTACTAACCAGAGTTGATTCAAGCAAAGAAGTTTTAATTTTCCAATAATTTTTGTATGCATTTCGCACTTTTTGATCAGCTAAACGAATATCATCCTTTTAACAAAAAAAATAAATAAATATATAACATTCAAAATAAATTTATTTTTCATACTTTAATTTCTTAAATTGCAATCTATCAATAATTTAAAAACTAACCTTTCCTGGATTGCGATTGTATTTTTTTATAAAATCATTTTCCCATTTCTTCACGACAAATTTGTATTTAATGTAAGGGTCACTTATTTCCATTATTTATTTAACTTCATCCGAACTAATTCTGCATTATAAAAATATGTGAATACTAGTATAGAAATATGCTACCCGAGTGATAAAATTTCAAAATAATAAATTAATAACTATATTTATATTACAATTACAATATAGTTTACATTTTAAAATTTAGTAGAATTAGATATCAATTACTATTTACTATCAAACATTTTCTATGGAATCGACTGTTTTCATCACAGACAACCACGATTTAAGATATCTTAAATCGTGCAGACAACTAAGGAAGTAACTAAGTAACAAACTAACAACAAATACTCTATACCATGATATAACAAACTTTATTTATTATATCATGCTCTATACGATATTACAGGACAGTATGTACAAAATGAGTGGAGAACTATTTGTTATCAATGCCCCTCGAAATTGTTATAAAATTGCCTATATTAGCCCCTTTTATAAGGTAATAATTCCCGCCTTTTTTAAAATTATATTTATTATTTATTCATCATTCATTATAATGACAATTCATCGTTTACATTGTTCACGACTATTGAGATTGACTATTGTTATAATTATTTATATATTATATTATATTGTGACTATTGATTATAATTATTATATTATATTATTATATATACTTTATTTACCTACTAATATATTTGTATTATATTTATATTAATCTATAAAAAAAACTTATTGAAATTGAAATATAATGTATAATGTATAACTTTAAAATTTAAATTAATTATATATTATTAATTATTAATCTATAATTAAATTATTAATAAAATTATTATATTAATTATATTGTTATTACCTTATGCTCTGCTTACTAACTGTCTAATTACTTGTAATTTATAAAGTTATAAAATATAAGTATTTTTCATTTTAAAACGTATCCTTGTAATCAAATAGGTACTATAATAAAAACGTTGTTATATTATGGCCATATTTTTAATACCTAATAATAAGGAGCAAAATAGGCAATTCCACAACATTTTCGAGGGGAATTGATAAAGAATTGTTCGCCAGTTTTTGACTAGACTGTCCCGTATTATTGTTTATAGTATTTGCTAACAAGTAAGCGGAAGGAGTTATAGAATACTATACCACAGATAACATAAAACCACAGAGCTCTTCTCTACATCATGCCACAGAGTATCTACCTTAGATCATATATATCATAGTATATGATCTAAGGTATCTACTCTGTGCTAAAACCTTCCTGAGATCAGTGTCATAACTAAGAGGGAAACAATTTTTTATGAGTTCCTTAAATGTACATCACTGATTTTTACTGCTTACCATGCGGCATGCGCCCCGCTATTGTAGTATTGTACTAACATAAGATTTTTTAAAAATTTTTAATCCAAAATTCCAAATGTATATACAATATATTATATATTATATAGTGTACCTAAATAATGTGTAAAAATCATAGATTGAACTATTTTACAAAGTCACTTTTTATCCACTCACCTCTTTAAATATGTATAATAGAATAAGATTAATAATATATTATATACCTATGTAATATAAGAATAAGATTTTAATTAAAATCAATATTTTTAAAACTACAAAAATGTTTATCATTTTATAGTTTTATACTACTTAAGTTGCATAGCCTAAAAATTCCAATTTTATTTCTTTTTTGTATTTGAACATTTTAATATAGGCTTATGCCTAATGCCACAGACCAAAAGTTGTGTTTTTTTTATATATATTTTTTGCAATATCCTTGAATATCCAGCCATCAAGTATTATTGCTACTTTGTACTTCTTGAAGTGTAAATAATATATTATAAAAATATAAACATATTGATATTGTCATATTGAGCATATAAAGTTATAAAAGAAAAAATGTCATCTATTCGCTGATAAGTTAAGAAGATAACTTTAGGTGTATTTAGGTAAAAAATCAACCCAAAGATAATCACCTTCTAAGATCTAACCTCTAACCAATTTATAAGAACTACTAAAATTTTGTTATTTGCAATTGCGTTGACCACCTCGCATGACACATCACACATGTATCACTAATAATAATAAAGTTATTGAATACCATTGATATTTGATAATGATTATAAATACTATCAGTAAAATCAATTATTTTAACTTTATAGTAGGTAGTTATATGGATATCTTTATTTTATGTATGAATACATTTTTTCGACCAGAAATAATGGTCCAATATTTACGAATGTCGAATGACGAATATAATAATAAATTGACCCTATGCGGTAGAAAAATAGACGAAAATTCACGAAAACTGAAATTTCGACGAATTCTATTTCAATATTTGACGATAGCTTGTGCAATTTTGAAGTTAGAGACTTGAAAATTGTATAGGTAATAGGTGTTCATTTATGCACTATATGTGTACTTATATGATTCTTATATGTGTCATAAAATTTTGAGTTTGAAATATTTCATAAAAAATGTCAAAATTTTAATCAATTCCTACATTATCTGACTGAACTTCGCTCAGAATCGTATTTCGAATGCAATGGCTTATTGTTGCATTCAAATTTTAATTAAAATTTGCACACCTACTCGTATATCCCTGCGGTTGCGGTAGGAGTATCAGCTTGTCTTTTTAATTCCTAAATATGTAAATTATTATTCAGTTTTATTAAATTGTGTAGTAGGTATTATTTATTATAAATATATTGTTATATGTAAATTGTTTTATTTTATTTACAATTTAATTTGAATCTTAATAATTATGAATAGTGTTTACATTGTTATTTACTAATAATATACCCGTGGAAAAATGTATTGATAAGTGTATTATGGATGGTGATGAGAAAGATGTATCTTTCCTTTTAGGCTTAGGCTTAGTATTTTTATTTCCTGTAATAGTTATACTTATATTATATATTGTTAAATTTAGGTACTTATGAGAATGTTATGGTTATTATTTGTCATTTAACATATTATCAGTTAATATTTCGTGGTCATAACAATATTTTATTGAAAAAAACTAATATGCCTATATTATAATTTAAGTGTCGGTTAGATGTGTTTGCATTTGCAATGTTATCTTTTATCTATCCATAGTAACATATTAACATTACATTGGAGATTGGACATTAAAAAAAATAAAGAAATATTCAATAAACCTAGAAAATTAAAATTTGTTTTGTATATGATACCTACCTACCTATATATTGTATAATAAATTTAAAAAAAATAAAAATAAAAATTTATATATTATATTATTATACATAATATAATATGATATATGTAAAGTAGTAAAGTTATTAAAAATATATAGTACCTACCTATTTATATTAAAAGTGAGAAAAGACAATTTTTTAAATCATATCTTCCCCTCTATAAAATCCTAAATACGCCATTGGGATATATTGCAAGTTACAACATTACAAGTAAATGGCAAATCAATATGAATTAGTCTAAGTTCATCACATTAGATTTTAATAATTATGAAAATATAATACTCATAGTCTTATAGTATATTATTTTATTTTATTTTATTAAACGGGCTGGACTCTTGGTATACCTACATACAGGGCCGGCGGAAGGGCAGGGCAAAAGGGGCAGCTGCCCAGGGCCCCGCTATATGAGGGGCCCCGCACTTTTTTATGGGATTTAATTAATTAATATATTTTTTTTTAAATGAAAATTGTATCTATATAGTAGACGAGCCAAATAATATTTTTGTATTTGGATTTAAAAATAAATACATATTTATTTGAAAATTTTATGTTTAATTAAACACTTATTTAATTGTAGGCGTAAAAAAATGTGTTACAAAACATAATATACAAATTCTAGGGCCCCATGAAAAAATCTGTTCTGGGCCCCGCAAAAACTCCCGCCGACGCTGCCTACATAACTATACTAGTTATAAAATATAAAAAGAGAAATATACAAATGACATAATATAAACATAACAGCATTAAAAACAAAATCAAATATTAATAAGTTATTATTAAGAAGAATGGATATCTTAAATGGATATTTAGATTTTCGATTACCTACATTAAAAATGTATTTTAAAAAAAAATTTGACACGGGATTTTTTTAATAGTTTAGTATCATGTTAAGTAATATGTTAGTATACTTCAGTAAAATTTTTAGACCTTTAACCCAAAATTGCAAATTTTATCAAAGATATACCTACATAAAAACGAGAATTTTAGGAAATAATCAAAATTTTATATTTTGTAGAAAAATTTACGTAATGGTAGAAAAATTTTATCACATACGAGTATATACGAGTATAATACCTACGTGAATACACAATAAAATCTTCAAGTCTTTAAGTTCAAAATTGCCCGAGTTATTGTTAAATATTGAAATCGAATTTGTTGAAAATTCAGTTTTCGTGAAAAATATAGGATTTTCTTCATTTTTTGGTCGTTTTTCCTATCGCATAGGGTAAATTTTGAGGAATTCGAAAAATTACCTAAATAAAGTACTAACTAAATCCACTGTCCAACTGGAAATATATGCTATTCGTGAAATTTGGAGCATTATTTCAGGTACCTAGTTAAAGTGTCCAGAAATAAAAAAAAAAAAGACACATCGTTGTAAAACCTATTAATGATTACATGGGCGCCCGGAGGGAGTGCAAGACGGGGCATTTGAAATTTCAAATATAATTTTGAATTTTATTATTAATTATTAATGATTATATAAATATTTTATCGATGTTTTGTCTAGTATAGCAGTATAGGTTTATAAATTTAATATCAACGTAGAAAAAAAGAACTATAATATTATTTATGAATTAATACAGGTTTCATAATTCTTCAAAATTTTTATTAAGTATATTTTGGCATTTAATTTTATTATGCCCCATCCCCCGTTAATAAATTTTCTACGGGCGCCCATGAATGAATATAAATAATAATGTATCTGATAATGAAATATAAAAAATATAATATAACATTATATTATATTATCTCTTTTCATCTACCAGAATTTTTTATAAAATATTTAATTATAATTATTACGATATTATTGTAATTGTTTTTAATTGATTAGAATTTGAAATTTTGAAGTGCTATACTTTCAATTATAATTTACAATTAATAATCTAAGGATTATTTAACCTAAGGTTATTATATACTACTCATACAACACATAAAAACAACAAACAGATAATAGAATACGAATATATTACATTATATACCTATATTATGTACCTACATTATGTAATATATACACGTCACTAGAGGCATAAAGTTTCATTATAAAATACTAATTAAAAATATAATATGATTGATAGGTAAGTATTCCATTTTTTCATAAAAATATATTATTTTTATCTACCATAGTTATTGATAAACCGGTTTATCTATGGTGTCTAATGTAATATCTAATATATTATATTTTTATAAGTACCTATAGATTTATATATAAATTTCTTTTTCTTTTTTAATTTTTAGTTCAATATTTGTCATAATTATGTCGTGGAGAAGAATTTCATTGTGTTTGTGTATTTATGGTGTTTTAAAAGAATTCCGACCATCAGAATCATATGTAATTTCGTTTTTACAAAGTCCACGGATGAATTTCACCGAAACACAAGTAAGACATAATTTGAAATTTGATACATATTTATAGAATACGAGTATACCTATCACAAAGAATGGCATGATTCTAGTTTAGGACTTAAGTTACATACCTCTCGCATTTTGCTTATTTGTTTTTTTGAAACATATTATATACTTTACGGTTTTAGAAACAATTATGCAAACAAAAGTTATAAATATTTTTAATTTAATATTTAATTAATTATTAATTAATTAATATTTTTAATTATAATTATTTTTTAATAATAATTTTTGAGTTATCGTCATTTAAAATTTGACATTTTGGTAATTATATTTAAATGTAATTTATATTACACTGCGATACAACGTCTCTCGTGGGCTCGAGGCCTAGTGGTTTAGGGCGTCAACAGCTATAGCAGCTCGCCCCTGATACGCGGGATCAAATCATTAAATCACCACTAGTACATTTTTGAATTTATTTCAAATTTTTTAAATATTTATATAATATAATATGTATTAATGTATTATATATGACATAGTCTCGCAAAGCAATGTTTTAGGTCATACAAAATCAGTATCAGGGAAACACAAATAAGCAGTGGTGTATATTTTGAATAAAATTCTAGGGGGTCCAAAATTTTTCCCCTATATTATCAATAAATTATAAATTTACTAAATAAGAATAACAAAATTAATATAAATAATAATATAAAAAAGACGAGCTGATACTACTGCCGCAAGGATATAGGTGTTCAAATCATTAATTAGAATTTGAATGCAATGATAAACCATTGCATTCGAAAAAACGATTCTGAGCGAAGTTCAGTCAGATAATATAGGTATTAATTACTTTTTTGCCGTTTTTTCGTCGTTTTTTTAACGTATAGGGTCAAATTTGAGAAAATCGAAAAATGACCTAAATAAAGTACCAACAACATCGACTTTCCAATCGAAAGCATATGCTATTCGTGAAAATCGGAGTAATATTTCGGGTAGTCGAGTGTCTTCAGACATAAAAACAAAAAAATTAAAAATATCAACTTAAAAAGCTATAAAAAAAAATTGAGAATAGGGATTTTTCTAATATTTTGATACGATGTTAAGTATTATATATAGACATATTTCAATAAATTTTTCAGACTTTAATGCCAAAAATTGCCATGTTATCAAACATTATTATACAAAAAAAGAGAATTTTTCGAAATATTCAAAGTCCTATATTTTGTAGAAAAATTTACGTAATGATTCCAAAATTTTACCATATATATATATTATATATACCTATGAGAATACCCAATAAAATTTTCAAGTCTCTATATATCTTCAAAATTGCCTGAGTTTGATCCCCAAACAAACATTTTCTGTGGTTCTCTAGTGACATATGTTATTTGACCATATGCTTGTAAATGCCTTTCGCCTTAATATTTTCCTTCCATTGATGGTGTATGCGTAAGACTTGGCACGAAGAGCAATAAACTCTGTAATAGTTTTTCCGTTCGTTTCATCTAAGAAAAATCTAGGTCCTAGATTCTGTGTAACATGCATAGTCAGTGTTTGATTTGAAGAAAAAAAGGAAGGGGGACTATCAGACTTTCAAAAATTTAGCGTCCCCCCTAATATGCTTAAGTACATGTAATATCATAGGGGATTTAATAATTAGTAGGGGTACGCTCAAAAAAAATAAAAAATAGAAGAGGTACTCCATCCCCCCGCGTCCCCCCTCAAATCAAGCACTGTGCATAGTGCTGTGGGAGATTGGCTGTATCCATGACGATCAAGCAAATTGGAGTTATTCTCCAAGTCTTTATAAAAATAACGGTATGATAAACTAATGAGTCTGAAACAGTGAAACTGAAACATAATATGTAAAGACTAATGTAAAAAACATAAATTAAAATATAAAATGTTATAATATGGTTTACCTGTATCTGTGTACATGAGGCTAATGTTATCTTTATAATGGGATTTCATTACGTTATAATGGTAATCGTACATTAACGTTTTGCTGACTTCTAAAACAGCAAATCCAATATATATAGGTTTGCAAAATTCAATAATTTTATTTTCCAACGAAACAATCTCTAAATTTTCTCTGCATGGTGTAGAATGTTTAAATGTTGCTTTATTGATGAGTTTCTGTAGTCTGCGCTCACCCGAGACCAACTCCATTTTTATTCTCTTGCGCATACTTTCTATTGTCTTGCCTAAAATAATAATAATAATTAATAATAATATATAAAAATTAAATAAAAATAGTACCATACCAAACACAGCGTTATTCATCAACTTGTAAAAATCTTTTTCAAAATTGTTAATTGCCTTCTTTCTCATTTCGGTGTTCAAACTGCTACTCAAATGTACTCTGTTAACCACGCAGACTGTTTAAATTCAATTACTCTATATGTACTTGAATAATAAATAAATTATTATATACGATATACCTACTACTTAGTAATGTTTAATAGTATTATATTTAAAATATTTACTTTTTAAACTATTAACCCGTTCTTTCTTGCTTGCTGTAGGTTACGGTAAGTGTATAACGTAACGTTCTTTTCTTTTAAACGTTGCCATCAATTTACAAACTTTTGAACTGTCGGGAATATTGTTATTGGGTAGGAAAGGCTATATGATATGCTTATGATGGTCATGTAGATTTTGAGGGTAAGATATGTCTACTTCGTATATACGTATCATACTATCATTCAGGATTCAGCTCATTTAACCCGTCTAGTGTAGGTTCACTCCATTTAAAACCGCCGAATGGCATGTACTGCGACATTGCCCACCCATACAAGTTATTACCTACAAAAAATTAATTCAATTTAATAAATTAATTAATTAATAAAGAAATAAAATACTAACAGTCTTGATAAATTATCTATGATTTGGGTTTTGTCGGATCAAAATCTGGTGTTGTGTGATTGTTGGCTTTTGCATATCTCATGCTAGCCTGTGTTAGTCCATCGCGAATACCTAAAAAAATTAATATATATATAATATATATGTTAAATAATATTGATAATATTAATATATGAGTTTTATACCTTTTTCAATCATCAGCAACATATCGTAATCCTCCAGTAATTCAAGTTTGATTGATGTATACTTGAGCATACCGCCAAAGCTGAACCCTAGTGCTGTGTATTTATTATACCGGATCTAGATTGTACGTTTTTAAACAAATATCACGGAAATTTACTCTCGTAGTACGTCTAATAAAATCAAAATTAATTAATTAATAATATTTTTAAAGTGAGTTTTTATAATGTTTTTATTTACCTTTGCTATGTATGTGCCACTGGAGAAAATACTATTGCAAATTGTTCGATGGCAAATGATTTTATTTGACTGACTTATTTTGGGATGTTTCGTGTAATGTGGTCATCATGGACGCTTTTGATAAGTCCCCAAAATTAGACCTCTAAAAATTGTGTTTTACATGCATAACAAAATATATTATATTATTCGTTTTTTTGTTATATTTTTCTTAAAAATATTGTCCCCCCTGAAATTTTAATAGATTTCCGCCTCTGCATCTTAAATAATCTTAAATAAATATAACATTATTTAATTTCAGGTCAATAATGAAATACTTCCTATTGGAATTTATTCTTCATTGATATCTATGATTTTTGTTTCTTTAATGACTGACTGGCTGAGGTATAAAATTGTAATTGTTATACAAGCATTATGTGGTGTTGGTATTTATGCATTATTATCTTTTTGTACAAGTTTTGTATCTGTGTTTGTAAGTATAATTAGTATTAACATTTTCATTAAAATTTTAATTATGTAAGTTTTCTATTTATAGATAGTTCAAATTTTGTATGGTATTTTTATAGCTACTGAAGTTGCATATTATACATATATATATTCTGTAGTAGATATAACATATTACCAGAAAGTTACAAGTTATATCCGAGTTGCACATCTTGTAGGACGTTTCTTTTCCGGGTTTTTTGCTCAGTTGTTTATTTTAACCGAATTTATGGATATATATCAATTGAATTTCCTCACATTAGGAAGTTAGTATATTTATTGGTATATATTAAAATAATAAAAAAAGTGATACAATATGATTTATTGATATAATAGATAATTTTTAGGCCTAATAGCTGCAACAATTTGGACTTATGTATTGCCACCTGTAAAAATAAATAAACAATCGATACCAGAAAATCAAGAATTGAATGTAATTGCTACTACAACTGAAACAATATCAGAAAATTTAAGTGTAACAATTAAAAGTACTACTGAAGTAAATGCTATATTTTAAAAATAAGTTTTATTTTTAATATTTTAAGTATACTACAAATAAACTTAAAATGAAAATAATGAATAAACATATACATTTAGGATAGTACTATATCGTTGAAATATATCAGGTCCATGTGCAAAGAGTTTGAGAATTTATATGTTTTGAAATGGTCAATTTGGATAATAACTTCAACTTGTTGTTTTAATCAAGTAAAAATATTAATATTTTTTTAAATTGAAATAATTTTGATTTTATTTATAATTTAAATTAATTTCAGGTTTTAAATTATATTCAATCATTATGGAAATCATTGAATAATGATAAATGTCCTCATAATTATTGTTCAGTAGCTATAGAGTGGAATGGAGCTGTTGATGCTATATATACAATACTAAGTAAGTATACCTACTTTATAATATTAATGATAAATAAAATTCTAAATTCCAATTATTTGAATATAATACATGCATATAAAATAATAAAAAAAATAATTAAATACATGTAGTATTTTTAATAGTTCAATGCCAACGACTACATTTCGTCATTGGAAGTTGCTCGCGTATAGCTGAATACAATAAGTATTTTTCAATTGTTATGCTAATACTCTAAAATATTGGCGTAGGGAAATTGGCACTCCCATCACCCAGTGTATATTACATACATAGTAGCTAGTAGCCCTACACTGACCTTAAGTGGTTGGTGTGGTTATGGTCTTCCAGGTTGGGGGTTGAGTAAATAACACTAATAACCATATCTTATAGACCTGTTTATGGTTATGTTATTATCACAAAACATGCCTAGGACACAGAGAAACGCCTTTACTTTTGGTCATGGAAATCGAAAGATTTTAATATCGCGAATTGGAATTTATTAAACTTCAACAGGACTGGCGCATGTTAGAATCTAGTGGAGGTATTAAAAATGATAAAATAGATATAAAATGTTAGCCCTGCAGGAGATAAGGTATAAAGAAACAGGACAAGTAAGAGTAAATGAATATGAAACATATTTTTCAGGAATGGTAGACAAGCACAGTTATGGGAGTAGTTTTGCTGTACAAAAATCTTTGATTTCACACCTCACACATTAAAGATTTATTATCTATTATAATATATTATAATAGATAATCTATTATAATCTATTCTGTGGTATTACTATGTGTTGGGGAATTTTAGATTATTATATTTAATATTAAATCATTTGTAAGTAATCTATAATATTTGAAAATTATCTTATTTAAAGTTTCGCACAACGGCCTAAATTTCTAATGCAATAAGTACCTATCAATTAGACCGATTCTAAATGCTCACGCGCATAGACACTCGCTCTGCATTATAAAATTTAATTTGTGAATATTAATTAGGTATTTTATTACTAATATTAAAAGCTCTTGTAATATACAGGTTAAACAGGTATTTAAAGTACCTATATGTGTTATATTTAAAATAATTAATAAGTATTTTCTAAAAGTAAAACTATACAGTCAATAACACTATGGATACGATTAATATGAAGTCAAATTTTTATAATGAACTACATACAAATCGTAATAATTTGGCCAATACTAGTCCATATGCCTTAAAAATAATGTTTTGCACTTCAAAATGCTATTTTTCTACAACATGTTGTAATATGTAGCTAGTAGCTTAATTAAAATGTATAAATAATAGTAGGTACATTAGTTAATATAATAATAATAATAATATTATAAATAATATAGTACCTAATATCTATGTAAAAAATATAATAATAAATCAAAATTAATATAATATTTTAACATATTATTATGATAAATTGTTTTTACTTTGCCGAAAAAAAAATTGGCATTTTGCATAAAGTCTAGGTATTTTATAAAATGCCTAGGTTAGTAGGTTATATGTAAAATAATATTGAAAATCATATGTTTTATTCACATTGCCTAAAAATGGGTACCTAGGTATTATACATAATGCCTAGGAATTTTGCAAACTACCTGAATTATCCATATTGCCGGTAACATATATATTAACGTATTTCCAAAATATTATAAAAATGTAAGTCAATTTTTTTTTATAGGTGTTTTAAGTTGAAATTTTAGTAAAATTGATATTTATTGTAAATATTTACGGATTCTTATTATTATTTCTCAATATTTTATAATAATGTTATATAAAATTGACAAAAAATTTTGAAAATTTTATTGAAGCTCAAGTACATTTTACTTAATTTAGTTCTAATTAATAGAGAATTATTACTTTTACCATTTTTTTTTTTTTTTTTTATAGCTGTTTAAAATATAAAAAGCAAGGTAAGGGATATGGGTATTGAAGGGATAGTATTGACTTTAATTAACATTTGAATGCAATGATAAATCATTACATTCGAAAAAACGATGATGAGCGAAGTACTGTCAGATTTGGCATTTGGGTATGTAGTTTACTCATTTAAGGGTTTTATGACAAATTATTTATATTGTACGTAAATACCGATGAATATAAAATTTTTAATCAGTACAAATATTATCCGATGAACTTCGCTCAAAGTCGTTTTTCGAATGTAATTCATTCAAATGATATTAACAATTGAATACTATTTTTTTTACACCTGTATCCCTTCCCTTACTTTTTAAAAATGTAGCAACAAGTTGAAAAATGTTATATTAAAATAATTATGTTTATTACCTTATTTTGTGTTATACTATAATGTAATTTATTATTATTATTATTATTTAATAGGTAAATCATATAATAATGTATTTATTATGTAAATTACTTATTTATATTAAATTTAAATTATTAAAAATATTTTTTTTTAAAATTAAACTCATATAATTTAAATATAAATTACCATTATACTTAATATTTAGGCAATAGTTAAAAATTAGACTTTAAAATAATTAATTAAATAATGTTTAATTTTAGGTTCTATTATTATATTTGTATGTGGTTCAATCAAATTGAATATGAAGAGATATAGTAATTTACTTATAATGACTACATCCATTATTCAATTTATCACTCTTTATACACCAATTGCTTATAACTCAATTTATATGTCATATATTAACTTCATAATATATAGCACAATTTATCAAGCAATGATTACCATTTCCAGGTTAGATTTATGTAATTGCTGGTTACATTTTAATTTTAGTGTTTTAATTAGTTATATAATTTAAGTTTATTTTTAATTTTAATTTAGCTTAGAGTTAGCCAAATGTATTAAAAAGGATAAACACGGATTTGTGTTTGGTATAAATAATTTATTAGCTGTAGCTTTTCAATCATTAACCACAATTTTTATGAATATGGGTAATCTGTCTTCATCTAAAGTTTTGGTAAATATAATATTTTTGGTTTTTACGTTACCTATTTAATAGTAAGAATATATTTACTTAATATTTTATGATTTATAAGTTATAACTTAAATAATAGTTGCTTTGATTTATAGTTTCATTATTATTTACCAAGTATAATAATGTAACATGTTTTAAAAGAATAAAAATAATGCTAATTTAAATTATTTCATTAATAATAATATATCAAATTAAATTCAAAAAGATATAATAAAAATTTTTTGTATATAAATAAATTATAAAATAATGGATATAAATTGAATAAATTATAAATCATAAAATAATGCAGCATTCATACAAGTAATAAATAATATATAATATATATTTTAGTTTGAATGGTATGCTGTATTTTGTTTGTTAATTGGAGTTTGTTATTTATTCCTAACAATTGGACAATTTATTAAAAAATAAGAACATAATTTTCTTATGAAAGATACTCGTTTATGAGTAGGTAAGTATATGAGTATAGTAAATGTCAAATGGACGAATTTATTTTATAATTATAATTTATAAACAACAATTATAATATATAAAAATACAATTATTTATATGTTATCTATATAAAAAGTTTTAATTATATATTTATATATGAAACTTAATTTATAATTTAATTATTATGTTTACAATTTACCCATAAAATGTACCTAAAACTGTTAGATTACCGTGAAAGTTTATATTGTAACGAAAAATATTTTGTTTAGGGAATTGTATCTAATATAAGTGAAAGTATAGGAAATATGTAAATATGTAAATATGACTTAAATGTTATAATCGTATAATTGAATATTTGACGGTAAAGTATTGAGAAAATAGTATTAAGAAAAAATTGTATACCTACATTTTTAAAAGTAATATTTATTTTACAAAATTATTAATTATTGCGGAATTATTATATTTATTGTAAATTTAAAAAAATTATGAAATTATAAAATATTATGTATAATAATAATGTAATATTTGAAGTAATAAACTATTTGTGAATTATTTTTATAATTGTATTATTGATTTTTAAGTTTTACATGTGAGCAGTGAAGATGTATGCAAAAATGTTTTCGTTATAAATATATAGGTATAATGCTTTTCGTGTCCTTTGAAGTTTGAACTGTTTGAAGTAAATATTAGTAGTAATAAAATGTATGTTTTAATATTCTATCATCGTTATTCAATTACAGGGGGACGAAAAAATCGTCTAGGAAATCATAAACAAATTCGATTTGACGACGGTGGTGTTACAAAATTCTTTACAGTAATTTACAGTAATTTCAAAAATGTCTAACATTTCCTGGACGATTTTTTTTGTCCACCTGTAATTGAAAGAAACAATGATAGAACTACACTTTATTACTACAAATACCTTTTAGTTTTAAATTTCAATTGATAATTATTACAGTATATACTAGTATATAGTATCAAGCCCGTATCCAGGGGGGGGGGTTTAGGGGTTCAACCCCCCCCCCCCCCGAAATTTTTAAAGTAGTTTTATATTTATAATATAACAAAGACTAACTACAAAATTTATGTATAAATTATATTTATACTTTTCCCAATTTCCCCCCACCCGAAAACTGATCCTGAATACGTGCTTGTATAGTATATTGTATTTAACTTTAATTTTGTTTATATACTCGTAATGTCTTTGAGTTATTTATTTATTTATTATAAGTATGGGCGTGAGCACCGTGAGCCCAATTTATACAAAGGCATAAGTATACAAAACAATACAAAACAAAAATGTACATAAATTTTACAATTTAACAATACTAAGTTAAAAGAGAAATGACAGAGTCTCATTGGCAAGCTTTATTATCCTTGTTACGGGTTCATTCAATAAATAATTTAGTTGAACAGTGAGGTATTACAAAATTAGAATTATTGCTGGTGTTTCGTAATTTCGTATAGTACAACCTTCGTTTCGTAAACCTTAAAATTTATTAGCTAAAGAAGAGAAGGAGAATCAACGGAACCAGAGAGAAGTTTATTGAGGAAAGAGATATTATGAGATAGACGGCGCACGGCGGTGAAATAAAGAAGAAAGATTTAATATTTGAAAGACGGGGGTGTAATCGTGAGTATTTTTTCTTATCATTTTCGGACGTCTGCACCCGACCCTATTATTGATTGCATATTATTTGCATTGATCGTCAACTACTACATTTGATTATAATTATTAAATAATAAATAATTTGAATATTTAAAATGAATAGTTTATATATTTGAATACTTTTAAATAGTTAAAATATTTCGAATATTTGAATACTATCGAATAATTCGAATATTTGAAAATTTGAATACTATCGAATAATTCGAATGCGACGGACTATTGAACTCATAGAAAAGAGATTGAACTATTCGATAGTAACTATTCGATAGTGCCCATCACTATCACACTGCACAGAATCTAATAATCATGAATTAAGATAGTACTATCTTAATTCATGCTAATAATCACGGACTAATATACAGGACTGGTAACGTACAGACAGGAGGGTTGGGGGGGCTGTCTACAAAATGGAACATATGGGGCGGGGTACGGGGGAGAAAACTACCTACTAGCAACACAACCGCCATCTAGTGATTAACCTCCAAAATGATTTTGTATATAAATCGCAGACGATTTAAATTTAAAAATAATATTACAACCACGGACTAAGTATATTAGTCCGTGCTACAAACTAAAAAGTTATATACAATAGGTACCAAATAAAAACATTATGCACATAATATGATAGGTACTCAATATTTATTAGTTATTTATGTTAATAATTGATAATTATACTTATGCAATACATTGTTAAAGTTAATAGTAATAATTTCTTTATTCTAATTAAATTTTTTTAAATGGTATATAAATGTGCAATTATTAAGTGTAAAAGTTGTAAGACTACTGGCTCTAGTACTAAATATACAATTTTTTCTTTGCCAAAAGATAAATTAATAAAAGATAAATGGATTCAATATCTTCTGAAATAATGATCATTTTTACATTTAGTTTTTACCAAATTATTTTTAACCATTCTGACTACAATAATATTATATTATTAATTATTAATTATAAAAAAAAAAAAAAAAATTTGTGTTGTGTGCTCTTATACTGGATGTATTTTCATTAATTACGATTAATGTTGAAGTCAATGCTGTTAGTAATTCATGCATTTTGTTCTTATAACGTTAATTGTTTATACATATACATATACAAATGATTATTATTAGTCTATTACAACAAAAAAGGTCAAAACAATATTGTGAATTGTACATCATTATTAATATTGTTTTTAATATAGGTACCTAATATTAATTAGTTAGGCATATGGTGTTTTGTGTTTATGATACATAACTTTTAATAGGAACTAGGAAGGTAATAAAGTAAATAAACTAATAACCATGACAAAATAGATCTATTTTGTCATGCTAATAACTATAAAAAAAAATAATCTACATTATAATGTAATTTACTAATTTGTAGTTTTCAATAGTAGTTGAATGATAGAAATACTATAGATGGCGGTTGTGTTGCTAGTAGGTAGTTTTTTCCCCCGTACCCCGCTCCATATGTTCCATTGTGTGAACACGTTATTTTGCTCGTTTCCAGTCCTGTATATCTTAGTCCGTGCTAATAATCTATATATCTGTGATTGTGTGATATTATAATCGAAAGTGTGATATTACATACCACCATACAATTTTGTCATGCACGAAGCACGATGCGCCATCTAATGTTATGTATACACTATACAGTGCTATAGCATACCTGCTATTTATCTTAGTCTGTGCCTCCGTGCTCTGTGGTTATTACTAATAAATTTACTTATCTACTATCTAGTTATTTATTCCCTACGGTATTAAGTATACACTAAACATAGAGTAACTCTCTATGGAACTAAAACTATAAAGTATAAATTATGAAATGAATGTTTGATCTTTGATGTCTGAAGTAGAGAAAACATCAGTCTGAAGTCTGAACTCTGAAGCTAATCAATTAGGTATATATAACTTATTTATTTATTTTTAATGATTCATGTAATAACATAATATTGTTTAATAACAAATGTACTATGTATTTATGACATTTACTATTTACAGACTACTTAACGGCTAACATAACAGTTGTCGATAAATAATAAACATATATAATTGGAAAATAGTGTTCACTACTAATAAATTTATTAATATTAATGTTTATTTAAAATATTGTGTTCAGATCTTTTTTTCATCATGTTTTTTTAATTTTATCATTGTTTTTCTGTTTTTGTGGATAAAGTTCATTCAGTGCCATGTTAAACATTTGTGGGGTCTTAGGTAATGAAATTTTTGAGATCCCATTACAACTTAACTTTAATTTAACACTAACTAATAATTTGTATAACAAACAATTTTTATTATAAATTTATAATCAAACATAACAATAGTCCTGAGCAATATTTTTTTGTTTCTAGAGATGTAACAATGTGGTCTACTACATGGTGGAGTTGGTGAAAAGTTGCACGTTTGGCTCGGAAACCGAATTGAAAGCTGGGAAGTTTGAGTGCGATAGTCGCAAGTCTTTTGAGAAGAAGTTTTTCAAACGTGGGTAATAGACTGATTGGTCTGTAAGATTCGGGCTTATCGGGTTTTTGCCTGGTTTATGTATAGTTATAATGAGTGCTGATTTCCTTGTGGTAGGGAAATAAGATAGACAAAATATAGGATTAAAGATATAAGTGAGAAGAATGAAGGTTTTTGGTAGTAAGTTTTTGACTGTTATTTTGTTTATGAGATCGTGACCAGGTGACATATTATTCTTGAGTATTTTAACAATTGATAGAACTTACCCAGGAGTAGTGGGCGAGGCTGATAGTGCCATGGGCAGAGGCGATGAGATGAATTGATGAACTTGAAGCATGTGAGTAGCATCTGGGAAAATGTGAGGATTGAATGTATTTGCAAGATGGTTAGCCAAAACATCTGACTTTTCTTGGTCAGTGGAAGCAAGATTGTTGTTATGAGAGTGGAAAGGGGAATGGTAGATTTATGCTTTAAAAGGATTTAGTTTTTTTTTCAAAGAGACCTGTTTGAGAGTGATAGAGATTGAATAATAATAAAATTCTAATTTATTTTCAACAAAAAATAATATGAAATTCTTTATTTTCATTAAATATTATTAACTCTTCATGTTTTTTTTTCATTAATTATCATAGGGTATAGTAATGAATGATTAAAGTTATAGTTGGAATTACATTTATGTAATAATGTTTTTATATAATGTATATGTGCATATGCCAGCAACAATAAATTCTATTTATTATTCTGAATTTATTATTTGTCTTTTTTAAATATTTAGATAATTGTATATTAAGATGGAGGTTAGCTATGGTGATTATAATCAAAATTATAATGTCAAATCATATGAGTAAGTATTTTTTATATTAAAATTTTAAGTGATATAGCTACATTAATTAATATATGCGTGATCACAATAAGCGTACCACTAAATATTTCAGCCGGATGACCTTAGATTTAGATGAGAACTTTTACACTTTGCAAAAATGTTGGAGTATGTCCCTATATTAGTTAAATTTTTTTATTTCGATCTTGATTTATTCGGTTAAAATATTTGCATTATTCTAATTGACACAAATAAATTGTTTATCATTTAAAATTAAAATACCTATAAGTCAGTCAATTTTTGAGATAAAAAAATTCTTTTATTTCAAAATTACTTTCTAGTTCTTTTGAATCTGCCTCAAAAAATAGGTGCTTCTTTTTAAAAAAAATTGTTTTATTGTGCATATGCACACTAAAAGAGGTAATATTTTTATTATTGCATAATGTGTGCTGAAATATATTTAATAAAGTGAAGAAGTTCTTACCTCAATTTAAAGTCATCTGGCTAAAATATTTAGTGGTACCTCTTATCGGGAACTTACTACCTATAATTTACAAATAATGTGAACAAATATATAGATCACAATGGATAAATGTATTTATTAATACTAATATTGCTGGATTAAAAGAGGATGCTATAAAAGGTGAATTACGGTCATCTAACTTTAGAAGTATATGTTGGCGTATTTTTCTAAATATTTTACCATCAAATTCATCTGAATGGTTACCAGCTATTGAGGAACTTCGGCATAAATACAATACAATTAAAATGAATCATCTTCATAATCCACACGGCCAAGAATCCGGACCAGATAATCCATTATCACAAGCTGATGATGTTTGTTTTTCTAAATATTAATTATTTAATTTACCTAATTTACCTGTTAGTGATGGGTTAAACCAACTTTTTCTAAATATTTATTAAATTCAATTAATTATTTAGTTATATAAACTTAATATACTGTATTTTTCTATAGTTAAATACTTAAAATTAATATTTTTGAAATAAATGCATGTTATTTTTTTTCATATAGAATTTAAATTTAAAGCCTGGTAAAAAGGTTGGGGTATGAAAAAAAGAAGTAAGTTAAAAGTATTAATAAAACAGTTGATAAACTGAAATTTTTATTAAATTTAAAATTGATGCTTCTTAACAATTTTATGTGTTATAATTTAAAGTAAGTACTTTAAATTATAAAACTTAAATTTTTTTAATTTTGACTATCTTATTTTTATTTTGGATTTATTAATATTCTATTTACTGAATTAAATAATTTTGATTGGTTTCAATTTTAGTAGTTTGACTCATTTCTAATATTTATAAAGAAAATATATATACACACACACACATCAATCAGTTAATTTAATATTACTTTTTTTAGAGTATTTGGAAACAATATTTTGAAGACAATGAGTTAAAAAAAGTTATTCAACAAGATGTGGTTCGAACATTCCCTGAAATTACATTATTCCAAGGAGAAAAAATTCAAAAAATAATGATTGACATATTGTTTTATTATTCAAGAGAACATTCTTATTTATGTTACAGACAAGTATGTATATTTTTTCTATTATAATATATTATTCTAAAAATTCTAATTCTAATATTAAATAAAATAATTTAAAATTTAACTGTTAGATAAAACATGTATTTAATAAAAACTTTGTCATATTAACATACATTTATACGCAAATAGTGTATAGTATATTCTGAAATTTTTTTGAGGGTATTGCATTATTTTTTAAATGTTCATTTTGAATTTTGAACAAATTAAATCTAGTGGTGTAACAATGATTTGTGCATTTTATTTATAATTTGTATGTATGAAATAACTTTTTGACACTCAAATGGAATATGCATTTGTTAAGATTTCATCTTGTTAGTACATTAAGTCATTTCTTGAATTTTCCATTTATTTTTCTATATTCTATACATTGGAAAATTAATTGAAAAATTACAATATATTTAAAACTAATTTTTTCGACGAACTTGATTTTAATTGTATTATGATAGATATACCTAATGCAATATATACATAGAGATTCGATTATTTTTATAAACAATTTATATAAATATAATATTTTATTATATGGGATATGATTATGAAATTGTTACCATAATTTTAAGTCTATAATTGAACTTGAAAAAATTGTATTTTTTTTTTTTTTTTAAATAATTAATACAATTTGCATTTTTGGTTTTTTGGTTTGATAATTTAATAGTACCTTAACTATAAATCGCTTAAGCTAGTTACAAAATATTTTGTAAATAAACAATTATTTTTTTTTAATAACCATTTGAAATTTGAATTTTTAGTGAATTGTAGAAATTAATAGGTATATTTATGAATTTTTATTATATTATTGTAAGTTATATCACAAAAAATTTGAATTTTAAATATGCTAAGCTGAATATTAGATAAGTGCTTAATAATGTATTCTTTCATACACATGTAAAATATTTTGACAATTGATTATTATAATTTTTTTTAATATTGCTTAATGCTTCTACAATATATGATTATTGTGTTTTTAAAAGTATAAAAACGCTATTATTTATATTCCGTTCGCGTTAAGATCATGACCAGGTGGCAGACTATTTAGGCTGGCCGCACACTGAAAAAGCAAAACTGCTTAAAGCAGACTAAAACAACTTTATTATGACTAATAAAAAATAGGACACATATTCAATAGAAAAGCGCACACCCAAAAGTCACAGTCAAAACAAAACATTTTTGACTATAGTTAGTTTTAGTCATGACTGATCACGATAGGACATGCTCCATTTTGGTTAGTCAAAACAAAATGTTTTATCCATTTCGTTCATAATAATTATCATTATTTAATGTAACCGCACAGGTGAATATGAAATAATAATTTTTTTAAATATTATTATAAAATACATGTAATATTATTCATAATTTCCTACTATTTTTATTCCTCTAGATAAGGTAATTATAAATTATAATATTATGTATTATTATATTTGATATTTAGCGCATATTTGTAAATTACTGAATATGTATAAAATAAATTATTTTTATCATATTTATTATTTTACTAAATTATTTTCAGTACGTTTTTTATTTAATTGGTGTACCCACATTCTGGTTGATTCTTCATTCTCTTCTATTTTTAATAATTAAGACTAAAGTAGGCACTTTAATATCCTCTTCATTGGACATGTTGATGACTAAAACGATTTTGTTTTTCTTGATTTTTTGATGTGCGGCGTGTACTTTTTTATTTTGACTAAGTCAGCTTGACATAAGTTGCTTTAAGCAGTTTTGCTTTTTCAGTATGGGGCTGGCCTTAGCGTCCGCTTTGTGCAGCCGGTTTCTTATTGGTTCCCCAAATATCTGTAACTTATTATACAGTGCTGTTTCAAATGTGAACCGCTATGTAGCGTAGTGTAGTGTGTTTAATTGTTTTCAAAAACGCGTGTACCTCCGCATGCGTTCCGTATACAAAAATGGGAAAGACCACGTTTGCATGCGGTGCGGTGAAAGAAGTTTTTTTGAATGCGCGACTGGTCATGATATTAACGCGCGCGGAGTATAGTAGTAAAAGTTATCCAATTACTATAAATTGAGTATGCATATGCTACAGAAGATTTCTAAGATGCAATCTATGTAGTTAATTTTTTGAATTTCTCAAATAGTTTTATTTTTGGATATTTAAAAACTTAAAATTATTAAAAAATGATGGAAAAATAGTAAAATTTATGGAAATTATATTTTGATAAACTTGATTTAATTATGTTATCATATCTAAAGAAATATAAGTTATAGAGATTTGAAAATGATATTAAATATGTATATAGGCACCTACCTAGATATTTTGCATGTATGATATACAGGCCCATATAGGTTAGGTAAGCAACCAAGGAAATAAAATCTCTGTGAGTCTCCAAACATAAAGGTTTCATTTAACATAAATGATAACAATATATTAAGGAGAATGGTGAAAATGTTGATTAAGTAGTTAAGAGTACAACAGTTTTGTGGAATTGTGTATATTTAATTTATGCAGTTTTTATGTCAGTGTTTGTAGTTTTTGGGCCTTTTAGAATTAAAATCTCAGTGAGCGTCTTTAAGCTAATCCGGCCTTGATATAAGTTTGGAATGTTATTTTGGTATTTAAGTCTATAAATAGTCTATAATAGTTAAATATTTTACATAGTTAGTATAGAATAATTTTTTTATACCTACTTTATTATTAATGCAGGGTATGCATGAAATTCTTGCACCATTGTTATTTGTTCTTAACTTTGATCAAACAGCACTACTTCTAGTTTCAGATCATTTATCTTCAGTTGAGTAAGTTAGATTATGTGTAATTATATAATTTTTATTAATGATATTTGTCTATGACATTTATTTTTGTTTTAGTGGTTCAATTAAAAATATTTTTGATCCGGCATATCTTGAAGCAGATGCTTAGTATGTACTTTGTAATATTGTAAGTGCTATTAGATATATTGGTAATTTTGTTTTTAGTTTTATGTTTGAAAAATTGATGGAGTATTTAAAGGAAAATTATAATTATAATGATTATTTCATGTCATCATTGGAATCATTGGGAACATCAAAGACTACTGTAAGTTTGCTTTTGAATATTAACATTTAACAAAATATAACTTTGGAAGCAATTTTATATTATATATTTAAAATGATTTATTAGTTTATTACATTAACATACATTTTAGTAATTTTTAATTTAGGAAATTAAATTATAATTTTTTTTTAAGATACTAACTTATAACTAGAGGCCGGAATTATATTCTTTTACATATTTCTTTTAAGTCTATGCAGTCAAACGGGTGTTCAAAATCTTTGTAAATCGTAAAACATATAAATCAATGACAAAAGTTTTCTTTGCATATTTGAGAATATTTCAGGCCTAAAGAAAATTAGAGAATATATCGATTAATTTGATTGATTTTCGATATTTAGTGTTATAGTGGCAAAAATTACGTATAAGATATGAAATAAAATATATGTATCTTATTATTTACTTATTTTAATTATTTTAAGAGAATATTATTCCAGCCTCTACTAGTAACTATATTTTTAATGATGAAAAAGATGAATAAATAATTAAAATAGTTTTAAAATATTTGCTTATATATCCCAAAAGATTTAAAGACATAATATTAGGTAATTGACAGATATTTCAGATACATTGTATATTTACTTATATTGTTATACAATATAGGTATTTAATATTATGAATTATAATTGGTTTCAGATTCCTAGGACTGAAAGTGAAGTTGTTCGAAAACTTTTTAAAATACGTGATACATTGTTATTAAAATATGACCCAATACTCTATAATCATTTAGTGGCATTAAATATATCTTTTTCTACTTTTGGCATGTAAGTAGACTATATAAATAATTTAATTATGAAATAAAATAAAATAAACTTAAATTTACTTTTAGTCGTTGGTTGAGATTATTGTTTGGAGGAGAATTCCCTTTCATAGATTTATTGGTGATATGGGATAGTATTTTTGCCATTTCATCTGATAACTTACCATTAATTAATTATATTTTTGTTGCCATGGTAATTATTTTAAGAGTAGATTGTAAGTATATTAAATTTGACAATTATTCATTATTTTCAATATTAATTATTTAACTTTATTTTTATTTTTAGTACTTGAAAGTGATGATACAACAAATTGTTTAAAATATTTAATGAAATATCCAGGTGGTGATATCATGTTAGTCATTGGATATGCATTGCACTTATATAATCCTATGGTAACATTGAAGTAATTTAAATTAATTTGTTTTATTATAATTATAACTATATTTTGTTTTAGGTATACATATTACCACATAAGATTAATTTCCTTAAACATGATCACGGTGATAAAATAACAAAAAATATTATGACTGATAAACAACTACCTGAACGGTTAGTATGCATATTCATTCTTAAATATTAATTTATTATAATATTATATTATTATAGTGTTGGGTGAGTATTGTTTTTTTGATATCGACTCTAGTATTATTTTTTTTTAAGTCCAGTAGTAAAGTCGAGTACTGGAATATTTTAAACGTACACTGTAATTGTAGTTTAATTACTAAATATTAACACATTACCATTCATATATTAGTTAAAAGTTTAATATTTAGTGGGTAATAAAATAACTTAATAAAAAAAAAAAGTTATCGATATTAACTGATTTTGAAAATAATTTCCTACACTTCAATGATTAGAAACCTCATAATTATAATGTTCAGGACCTTGATGTAGAAGTACTGGGTTTTGAGGTATTTATGGTTTTTATATTTATTTTATTTGATATGTATTTACAAACTAGTGAAACTATATTTTAATGTTGTATAAAATAGAAAGTATAATGGTTAAATTTAAAATTCATAAATATTTATTGAAATCATACAGAAACTTAAATAAATTATATAACGATATAAAAATTTAATCATGAAAGTTATAGTATTATATTAATTGTATTTTATATCCTTAGATTATGTTGTGTTCTTATGCAGAATATTTGTATGTTTAAAATAAATACATAAACAAGATTTACATACATTGATTTCTGGTACTTGTGCACATATGTAAATACTATACTGAATGTCCCAGATCTACTTCCTCATTGTAATATTTCGGTGAAATTTAAAATTTTTGAATGCTTTTAGATTCTGAGCAAAGCGAAGAATGTATTGGTTTTACAATGATGCGTGCCTTTTTTTTTGTTTTTTGTTTTTTGTTTTTGTTTGTATGTATGATGACATTTATTTTATCCGAAATAATGCTCCAGTTTTCACGAATAGCATATGTTTCCAGTTGGAAAGTGGATGTAGTTATTACTTTTTTATGTTATTTTTTGAATTTCTCAAAATTGATGCAATGCGATAGGAAAACTATTAAATAATTATGTTAAAACTGCATTTTTCATGAACACTGACATTTTGATGAATTCAATTGCAATATTTCATGATTACTCAGGCAATTTTAGAGACTTGAAAATGTTATTAGGTGTTCACGTAGGTACTATTATATATGTGATAAAATTTTGGAACCATTACATTAATTTTTCTACAATATTTGATAAAATGGGTTTTAAGGTCTGAAAATTTTACTGAAGTATACTCGCATAATACTTAATATAATTTAATTATATTTAAGTTAATTATATTTTCCAAACCCATAGTTAAATGAAAAAAGTGAATTTTTAGCAATTAATTGTCGACAGTCTAATGGCAAATGTTATGTTCCATAGCGGGGTCAGTCTTAAGAGTGAGCGAGCAGGGCAACCGTTCAGGGTGCTCAATATTAAATGTCTAGGACATCTTTTTATTACCCACTTTACATTATAACAAATTTTATAATTATTATTGTAAACTATTTACAAAACAATTTGTCAAGGTAAAATAATTTTTAATGCAAGTAGTGTTATTGACATTATAATTTATATTCCTATGACTTTATTTTATTATTTCATAGTAATGGAATTTTTAATTAATTTGGAATTATTCAAACAATTAAATTGTATATTATTATTTATGAATTTAATTAATATTATCTAAACTAATTAGGTATAATATGGTTGATATTGTAATTAAAGATAAATGATTCAATTTTTACATAAAATATTCATGTTCTTTAAAATGTACTTTATAGAAATTAATAATACAACTATAAATGTTTTCAGAAAAGTAAAACCTATAAGGTGACTATCACAAAATTTTATTATTTTTTTGATTAATAAAACAAAAACAAAATTATTATGAAAAATGTGACTTATTTATTAATATATTGCAATAATTAAATTTTAAAAATATGTAATAGATCAAAAGTTATTAATAGACAAACATTGTGGTATACGTACACAAAATGTATATATTATACTGCATGGCCTATACAGATTACAGACATAGACATACAAATGTATGCAGAGTAATGATTGATATATTTAACATTTTATTATATTTTGTTTGAATTATAATTTTTAATAACGAAATTATTTTATTTTTATTTTAGACCATCCAAATTTGTTAGTTCAACAAGGAAATCACATTATTCAGCCAATGTAATTTTAATTTAAAGGGTATAAATAATTTATAACTAATTGTTTTGTTTTATTGTTTTACTGCTTAGGAATTATTAGAAGAATGCAGGATTAAACTAATACAGTATTACAACATTTTAAATCCTGTTATCCCTAATAACAATGAACAACGTGAAGCTTTAAATGGGATGCTTGAGGTAATTTTATGTGTATCTGTTTGTGTTAAAGAATTTTACGTTTTTCGATTTCACACTGTATTAAATTAAATTTATAAATATAATATTTTTGTGTACACAGTTAAGTAAAATGATTAGCGCCCAATTAGGTATCATAGAAATGGGTAGAGATGTCTTGCAAAGTGCATCTCATATTCAAGTGCTTCCTACATCCAAGACACCAGAAGAAGGACCAGTCCTACCTCCTCCTGCCACTGCAATTACTATGAAGGTTTTTCGTAAAACAGAAAATTCAACTAACTCACTAATTCAAGGTGCACCCATAAAAAATCCGTTGAAACAAATGAAAAGGTAAATATGAAATTTTAATTAATTATAATTTACTTATTTATTTAATTGTAATATTGTTTTTATAATTAAAATTTTCTGTGATATATTATTTTACTACCTTTATAATACATTTATTGTGTACTATTAAGTGTATTAAAATATAAGGGTTAATGATTTTTCTTTTCATGTGACTATACTGTATATTTTGCTGTTATTAATTTATTATATTAATATCTGATTATAAGTAATAAATAATTTGTTAAATATGAATAATTTTTATCTAATTATATTATAAACATACAAGCAAATTTATTAATATTTAATTTTTTAAATAGTTTTTAATAGAGAGAATCCTAAAACTATTTTCTTAATTTATTTAGAACTTGTCATAAAATATTAGGGTTCGCAACAACAGAACGGGTGCTGTTTAGAATTTTTGTCATAAATTACTTCTTAATGAATAGTTTAAACAATTGGTTCTCAATATATTGTTAAGATGATACTATAGGTCTAATATTAATGTAAATTAAATCTAAAATAGTATTTATTTAAATATTATAAAATATTTGTTTAAGATATTATTTAGAATTTTTGTAATTAAATACAAATTATGTCTAAATGTATATATAAATTATTATATATCATATTTTCTAAATTTCTTTAAAAAAAATTAGTTTTAATATTTATTATAAAAAACAGCAAGGGAAAGGATACTTCAGCTGCAAAGATATAGGTGTGCAAATCATAGTGTTAAAATTTTAATTATAATTTGAATGCAATGATAAACCATTGCATTAAAAAAAAACAATTTTGAGCGAAGTTCAGTCAGATAATGTAGGTATTGATTAAAATTTTGACATTTTTTATTAAATATTTAAAACGAAATATTTTATCACACACATACATATATATATATGTATATATATATATATATATATATAAATATGTACATAAATGAACACCCTATAAAATTCTCAAGTCTCTAACTTCAATATAATTGCTCTTAAAATCTCTTGTCACATAAATGCCACTATAAAAATGTTTGTCAATTTTCTTTATTATTATTGTAAAATATTGAAATATAATAGGAAGAATCCATATAAATACTTTAAATATTAATTTTACTGAAATTTAAACAATAAACACCTGAAAAAAAATTGAGTATTAAGATTTTTTTAATATGTTAGAAATTCATTAAGATATAGGTCGGTATTCTTCAATAAAATTTTTGGTTTTTCTATTAATTTATTGTAAAAGTATTGAGAAATAATAAGAAGAATATTCGTATGGATTCTATGATTTTCGTTTAAACTAAAAATATCAATTTTAAACAGCTATAAATAAATTGACACTAAGGATTTTTCTAATATTTTGATATGATGTTAAGTAATATGTAAATATACTTCAGTTAAATTTTCAGACCTTAAAGCCAAAAATTGCCAATTTTATCAAACATTATATACATAAAAACGAGAATTTTACGAAATATCCAAAGTCCCATATTTTGTAGAAAAAATAAACGTAAAAGTTCCAAAATTTTATTCCATATATATAGTGCCTATGTCAAAACCAAAAAAATTTTCAATTCTAACTTAAAAATTGCCAGAGTTATGGTGCAATATTGAAATCAAATTCGTTGAAATTTTAGTTTTCATGAAAAATGCCTTTTTTCGTCGTTTTTTCTACTGCTTATGGTCAATTTTGAGAAATTTGAGAAATGATCTAAATAAGGTACCAACTACATCTACTATTCAACCGGAAATATATGCTATTCGTGAAAATCGGAGCATTATTTGGGAAAGTAAAAGTGTCCTCAAAATAAAAAAATTAAAATATCACATCATTGTAAAACCAATACATACTACGCTACACTCAGAATCTTAAAGATCTTCATGATTAATAGTAATATAAATATTTATAGTTAATATATTGTATTGTCTTCATTTAATCAACTATCATACTATATAAACTTGAATCATAATTTTAGTGATATAAAAAAATATAATTTAAGTATCATAAATAAAATAAATACAAAATAGAAATAAGTATGATTTAAAATATTATTTTTAATATACTATAAGACCCCAAACCCAATAATATATGCAGATTTACAACACATTTACAAAAAAAATAAACAAATTTTTTTTTTATACACAATGGTAATATTAAATGGTAAAAAAAAAAATAATAATAATAAATTAATATAAATCATAGACTAAAAAATATTATTTATATTAATAACAATATAATGTATTTTCTTTGGTATTTACAATTTGTTTTATTGTTGAGTAACAACATGAAGAAGAAATAATAAGATCTTGTTAGTCTATTGAATGGAGTTTTATTTATGTTTAATAATAATTTAAATAAGTATGTATGATTATATATATATATATATATATATTGTTTTTTACAATAAAATAGAATAAATTGTACACTATAATTGTTAAGTCTAATATCAAACGCAATAAATAATAATGGCTATCGTCAGTGAATTATGATAATATTATTTAAACAAATTAATGTGTGCTCTGTCAAATATGATTTTGGTGTACAGAAATATATATGATTAGTTTTATAATATAAATATAATGTCCATTAAGAAATAAAAGTCAACAAGAAATTCTTGGGTAACTTAAAAAGGGGAAAATAGTAATAATAAATAAATATTTATAGTTATGTTATATGGTGTAAATCATGAGCTATTTATGCAGTAACAAAAATTATTTTGCTGACAATGTAATAAAAGTATCGAGTAAATTGTTTTTAAGTACCAATATTAATATTTTTTAAAGAAAAAAATTAACATAACAATGAAAATTATTTAATTATCACTAATAATTATACATTAAAAATAAAATGAAGTAATATAATAACAAAATAAGTTGTCTTAAAAAAAAGGCATTTTTAAACTTCAAACAATGTAATGAAATCATTAGCATGGAATAGAATATATTTTATATTTTTTTCTCAAATAATTGGGACTAGTTAAAAACTGCAAAATAACTGGTTCACCATGATGTTTTTAATCTAATATTCGGTATACACTTTTGTATATGTGAAAGCAAACTATAGGGATTTGGTTATTTCATGCGATTAACTATTAGATCGGGTACAACCAATAGAGACTTTTGATAAGGTGACTCGGCAATCTTGCCAGCCAGTCGAGTTGCCTCCAGACAGTGTTTTTTGGCAAGGAATCGTGTCTGTTCAAGACCTTGTGATTTGTGCACCAACTCAAAAGCTCGTTCTGCATCACCTGGTTCTTGGAACCGTCGCATGATCATAGCATTTAACTCAGGATACTGTAAAAAATAATTCATTATTTTATTTTACTTTTTTTTAGTATAATGTAATTAAATTATTTTATTTATTTTCTATTTTAATATTAAGTTTATGTTTGTTTTTTAATAGACAAATGGGGAAAATGCAGAAATTAAATTTAGGCATTTCAGTTTAATTTGAAAAAAAAAAATGTATACTATACCTAAAAGTTAGTAGATTATTAAAAATTGAATATTATTGAGGATTTGGATATTAATTTTATAAAATATTATGTAACAACTTAAAATCTTTGAAATCTTTATAAAAATTAAAATTATTCTAGTTTTAAGTAGCATAATTTTCTTATATGTACATTAATTATTCACTAATATTTGATATCTCATAAATATTCATTCTATAATAGTTTGTTGTAACTTGAAAAATTGTTCAATATGAATAATATTTGTATTTAAATAAAAATTTAACAAATCTAATAATAATTATTATTATTAGTTATTAATATGTTTATGACGATAAATTAATGTTGGGGTGTATTATCATCTATTTATGTTTATGTCTTTTTATGATTACTATTTATTCTATTTTATGAGTAATTAAATATCAAATATTTATCTAAATTTAAATTATTTTAATAGATATTTTTACAATTTAATAAACATTTAATCTTTAATGTATATATTGAACATATAAATATTAAAAAAAATTACTTTAATTTTTATTCTTTTTAATTATAGTGTACCTGTACTTTCTAGTTGTGAACAAAATAATAACTTAGTTCAATTATTTATTCGAAAAATTGCAAATATTCAAGTTGACAAAATTACCTATAGTGACTTAGGAATTGAAAATGTGGCAAATGCTATAATACCTGACAACATAATGAACGAGGGAACTAACGAACATAGTGTTTTTAATGAGCAAAATATTAACTATAATAGAACCAACGACATAAGGGTAGTTTTCAAATGTCTGGAGAATTGAGCAATCATAATAACATAATATGCACAAACAGTACTGTTGATCCAAATGTACAAAAAAATAAAAGGATTAAGTTAGTCAGATCAAAAGAAAAAGAGGTCAATGGTTACCCTAAACAAGAATGTGACGCAATAGTGCTGATTGGTTTGGCATTGAAAAATTCAGTTAGTTGCTCATTGGATGAGATTTATAAGTTTATTTTATCCAATTTTCCATTCTACAAGTTTACAAGTTAGAAGCTAACTGGAGATATAACATTCGCAAATATTTTAGTACAAATTATTACTTTATTTTGTATAGTAATAATGAAAATGAAGTTTGGGATTCAAAATCAAAGCCAGTACTAACACATAGATCTTGGATCACTAGATCACAGATGAATAATATAATTCGGAAATGGGCATATATTGATCGGGCCACAGTTAAGAAAACTATGACCGATCCTGAATACGTATTTAACCTGATTGATTTAGATGACCTGAAAATTGATTTTATGAGATGTTATGAGATATTAATGACGAGATTGGGATACATAGACCAATTCACTAGTTAACGTAAATGCTGAAAATTCAAATGTGAATAACAAAAAACCTAAGAGTTTGATGACTGGTCGTAATTATAAAAAAACGTCCGCTAAACGCATATATGGTGTGGGCAGACGAGAGACGAAAAATTGCTCAAGAAAATATTCATTTATCTCATCCAGAGATTTCCAAGAAACGGATAAAATGGAGTAAAATGACTGAAGAGGAACGGCAACCATTTTACATACAGTCCGCATAACTAAGAGAAGAATATATGAAACAATTGTCTGATTATGTTTATTGCCTACAACACAGGAAGAATTTTACCATCCAAGAATCATCATCATTGTCTAATTGATATATACTGTTGATTAAGAACTGAGATTTAAAATAATACAAATTTTTTTTTAAAAAAACTTATTTATGTTTTGATATACAAATTAAGATTTAAATTTTATTTACATACATTTTCAGTTTAATTAATAATGTTTTATGTCAAAGTATATACTACAGGAAAAATGCAAAAGAATTTATTATTATGTACTGTAATATCACCATTATAGATGTATTTATTGAAGAATAAATTGCTGGTAAAATATATTTAAAACTACATTTAATTTTAGAAAAAAAATATTAATTTTCATTAAAGTCTTCATTTTCATTTTCTTTTTAAAATTCATATTTTTGTATATCTTTAAATATTTGTATACATCTTTAATTAATGTGCCAATTATAATATATAAGATAGTAAAATGTTTGTTAAAGTTAATCTCCATTTATATTTTTATGTAATATAATGAATAAAGTAATATTGATTAATTTAATTACTTATTTTCAAACTTCATTCATTTGAGCAAGCAAGTTTAAAGATATAGTTTTTATGAATTATATTCTAGACAATTAATGGTACTTGATGTTTGATATTAACATCCAGTTATCTTTACATTTTTTTTTTTTAAATTATGATTAAATTAAATTAAAGTATTTTTATTATTACATATTTTTAAATCATGTTAATAATACTACAATGTGTTAAGTATAATATATATATATATAAGATAATAAAATGTTAATTTCTATTTCTATTTCTATTTCTATGTAATTTAATGAATAAAGTAATATTGATTATTTTAAACTTATTTTTAAATTTCATTTATTTAAGCAAACAAGTGCAAATATATAGTTTTTATAAATTACAGAACTTTATTATATTCTACACAATTAATGACACTCAATGTCACCAGAGAAAAACATGTATCTTGTAGCAACCATCACCAAAGCCTTCAGTTATTCGTATAACATACAGGTGTCCCGGATCTAATTATTCATTGTAATAAATAATATCTAGGCGAAAAATTAATATTTTTGATTACTGTTCTTAAATGTACCTATTGATTTTTGATGTTTCTTTTTTTTTTTACTTTGTATGTAAACAAATTTACTACCAGAAATAATGGTCCGATTACCACAAATAGGTTATCTTTATGGTTGAGATTGTTATATAGTTGATTTAGTCATTTTTCTAATTTCTCAAAATTGAACTTTTCCCATAGAAAAACTATTAAAAAATAAAGAAAATGCGGCATTTTTCACGGGAACTGAAATTTTGAAAAAATCGATTTTAATATTTCATGATAACTCAAGCAATATATTGAACATAGAGAAATGAAAATTTTATTTTCCAATAGGTATTTCAATATGTGATAAAATTTTGCAACAGTTACGTCAATTTTTCGTGAAAATATAATACTGGAAATTATCTAAAATTCTCATTTTTATCTCTATAATGTTTGATAAAATTGGCAAAATTTTAGGTTATTAGGTTTGAAATTCTATCCCCTCCAAACTCCTGTCATGGGCAAAACTAGGCATCAAAAATTAAAAACAAGGGGTGCTTGAGTTATATACGCAAATAATTAATTAAACTAAAATTCAGATTTTTTTGTATTGGTACTTTTCTTTGTTTGAGTGCTTTTTTAACTTAAGGGGTGCTATGACCCAAAGCATCACTCCTAGTTGACCCAATTACACCTGTTATTTGTTACACATTCACCAATTTCAGCTCTTTTAGATTATGAGCAAAGCTATATATTGTTTTTACAATGACTTGTGCCTTTTTTTTTGTCTGTAGACATTTTTTCTACTCGAAATAATGGTTCGATTTTCACGAATAGGTTACGTTTCCAGTTGGAAAATGAATGTAGTTGTATTTTATTTAGGTCAATTTTCGAATTATTCAAAATGAAAAATGAAATTTTGACGAAATTGATTTCAATATTTCATGATAACTTAGGGACTCGAAAATTTTATTGGATGTTCACATAGACTATATATTTATGTAATAAAATTTTGATACTCTTATATTAATTTTTATCCAAATAATCTCTATATAATAAATAATATTGGAAATTTTGGGATTTAAGATCAGAAAATTTTACTGAAGTATATTCACATATTACTTCACATGGTACAAAAATATTAAAAAAATCCTAAGTTTTAATTTTTTATATTTGTTTAAAGTTGAGATTTTAGTAAAATCGAAATTTAAAGTATTTACATGGATTCTTCTTATTATTTCTTAATATTTTATAATAATGTTAAATAAAATTAAAAAAAGTTTTTAATTTTCAAGTCTTTAAATCTAATGCTACCTGAGTTATCATAAAATATTGAAATTGATTTCGTCGAAATTTTAGTTTTTGTGAAAAATGCTGTATTTTTGTCTTTTTTTTTTGGTAGTTTTTCCTAGGCTATCACATAAGCTCAATTTTAAGAAATTCGCAAATGACCTAAAGAAAGTACCAATTACATTTACATCCACTTTTTTGCCGGAAACATATGCTATTCGTGAAAATCGGAGTATATTATTTTGGGTCAAAAAAGTGTTAAGTTAACATATACATAAAAAAAAGACAAATCATTGTAAAACCATTGTATTAAAATTAATATAGATAATATAGTCTGTTAAGTAACTAAATATTTAAATAGAGGCATACTAAAATTTTAATTTTTTTAAGAGATATTACAATGAGTAAGTTAATCCAGGAATCCGTAAAGAACATTTCAATTTTTAAATTAAGCCATTTTTCCATCATTTTTATATTTAATATTAAATAATTAAATAAACTTCTTTACATGGACAATAATAAATTAATAATGCATATGATTACGTTTTAATTACAATTAAATTTCTTGTTTAAATTATAGTCTGTCAAAAATTATTAGTAAAAAAAAAATTAATGTAAAATTGGATAATCGCAATTTATGTTTATGTTTATATTTTGAGAATTTTATATACTATTTCCTTTAAGAATTATTTAAATAATTTAATTTTTTTCATAAAATATAATTTTTAAAGAAAAAGGTTGCAACGTTCAAGAGTGACAGGTGCGATGTAGACGAGAATGGTTTGGAACAAAAAAATTAAGTCAATGCATTGAACCATGGTTTTATATAATATAATATTCGTTAATGTTCATAGAAGTAATAATGTAATATTGTTTCTCGTGCTAGGTGAGTCATGATTCATGACCGATTCTCAATTATAGCCGTGTAAATAGTCGCTAACAAGCATAAAGCGTTTAAAAGTTTAAGATTTGAATTATTTATAGATGAGAACGTGAGGTGCAAGTCATCACAGTTGCCCAAACAATGTGTACTTACTGCTTGAATACCTATTACATTATTACTCCACCCTATTTCTTGCTTATATGGAATTTTAATTGCTTCCAGAGTTATAAAACTATAATATACTATTTTTCGACTTGATTTTGAGTGTTCACATGGGTATTATATATACGTTGTAAAATTTTGGAACCGTTACGTTAATTTTTCTATAAAATATAGGACTTTGAAGTTTAAATATTTCGTAAAATTCTCGTTTTTATGTATATAATGTTTGATAAAATTGGTAATTTTGGGCATAAAGGTCTGAAAAATTACTGAAGTATACTTACATATTATTTAACATTATATTAGAAAAATCCCAAGTCTGATTTTTTTTTTATAGCTGTTTAAAGTTGATATTTTTAATTTAAAGGAAATCTCAGAAACCATCATACATACTAGTACGAGTATTCTCCTTATTATTTCTTAAGGCGGCTCTCCGTAGTGAATATTTAAGGAGTATTATATAGGCAATAATTTAATTGATTTTGATTGATTTAATTTATTTGATAAATGATGTTTCGTGCATGTGTGTGTAAACAACAATGTATGACTGCGTGATGTAGCATGCGGGGTTAGAGTACGCACTCGCATGCACATGTCAAATTATTTATTGTAAATATTATTACACTCATAATTTTTGTATTGAAAAGACCTAAACTAGTTCCAATTTATAGACTTATGCTTTTTTTTCGAAAATAATTTTAAGGACAGATTTAAATTAATAATGAATAATTAAAAATGAATTAATAATGAACTCTATTTTGGATCGTATGAAGCCAATTTTTAATTTTATTAATATTATAACAATAAATCTATATTTTACTTTTTATAAAATATTAACGTTTTTAACAATTTTATTTTTGAAAATGTACGATTTAAAAAAAAATTCTTAATAATGTAATTCGTACGATCCAAAATAGAGTTCTTTACAAATATAAAATTGTTTTCAGAATTGTTTTTTAAATAAAACTAAAGCCAATACGTTGGAACTCGTTTAGGTCTATTTCGCCGTAAACATTCACTATACGGAGAGCCGCCTTAATACTTTTAGAATAAAAATTAATAGAAAAGCCAAAAATGTAAAACATTTTTTTGTAAAATTTATTGTAACATACTCATATATATCTTAACGTAATTCCAAAATATTAGGAAATTCTCAAGACTCAATTTTTTATAGAGGTTTTAAGTTGAAATTTCAGTAAAATCAATATTTAAAGGGTTTATATGGATTTTTTTTTTATTATATTACAGTATTTTACAATAACGTAAAATAAAAATTACAAATTTTTTTTTAAATTTTTTAAAATTTTATTGAAGCTTAAATACATTTTATTTAATTCAGTTCCAATTAATTTTGAATTATTATATTTACTTTTTTTTTTTATATAGCTGTTTAAAGTATAAAAAAGCAAGGGAAGGTGTTGGTGTAAAGAGGATAGTGTTGAAGTTTGGATTACAATTTGAATGCAAATATGCAATGATAAATTATTATATTCGAAAAACGATTCTGAGCGAAGTACTGTCAGATTTGAGTATTTAGTTTAGGTCGCTCATTTAGGGGTTTTATGATAAATTATTTACATTGAACGTAAAGACTCATAAATGTTAAAATTTTAATTGGTACATATATATTATCTGATGAACTTCGCTCAGAATCGTTTTTCGGATGTAATGATTATCATTGCATTCAAATTGTAATCAAAATTCAATACTATCCTCTTTACACCTGTATCCCTTCCACACCAGTATCCTTTTTTCTCTTGCTTTTTACTTTATCTGTTATCATCTATTTTCTAATAGAATGACCAAAAATATAATTTTTACAGTAGAATTAACGAAAAATACAATAATATGAATTATAATATATTAGAATAAACACATGAAAAACAGCATTGGGGGGAGGGGGTTCGAACACTGCTTGTATATCCATTCAATATAATATATAAATAATATTTACCTTTTTTGATCATAATATATATTTTTTTTAATTAATTATGTATGTTACGGGTAATAATAATCAGTCTTTAAAACTTTCATAGCCCAGGTTTTTTTCTCTTGTGGATTTTACTACTAATTTGGCTGATCAATGAACTTGTTTTAATAAGGATTTTCTAAAATTTGGTCGTATAATTCTTTACAAGATGTATTATTGAAGCCAGTGGCGTATTTACGGGGGGGGTCCAAGGGTACTGGACCCCCCCCAGAACCACTGTAGTTTTCCTTATTTTAGATTCTGAGCGAAGTGAATAGCATATGTTTCCAGTTGGAAAGTGGATGTATTTGGTACTTTATTTAGGTCGTTTTTCAAATTTTTCAAAATTGACCCTAAGCAGTAGAAAAAACGACGAAACTGAAATTTCGACGAATTCCATTTCAATATTAGACGATAACTCGGTCAGTTTTGAAGTTAGTAACTTGAAAATATAATTGGATATTCTTATAAGTATAATCTAAAAGTATTATATATATGTGGTAAAATTTTGGAATCATTACGTTAATTTTTATACAAAATATAGGACTTTTAATATTTCGTAAAATTCTCGTTTTTTTTGTATATAATGTTTGATAACATGGCAAAGCATTTAGGTATTAGGTCTGAAAACTTTACTGAAGTATATTTACATATTACTTAATATCATATCAAAATATTAGAAAAATATCTATAGTCTCATTTTTTTTCATAGCTGTTTAAATTTGATATTTAAAATTTTTTTATTTTTATGTCTGAAGGCACTTTTACTACCCAAAATAATGCTCCGATTTTTACGAATAGCATATGCATTCGATTGGAAAGTGGATGTTTTTGGTACTTTATTTAAGTCATATTTCGAATTTCTCAAATTTTACTTTATGTTTTAGAAAAAACGATGAAAAAACGGCAATATATTAATCAATACCTACATTATTTTACTGAACTTCGCTCAGAATCGTTTTTTCGAATGCAATGGTTTATCATTGTTTTCAAATTTTAATTAAAATTAAGCATTATGATTTGCACACCTATATCCCTGTGGCAGTAGTATCAGTTCGTCTTTATTATATTATATTTATATTAATTTTGTTATTCTTATTTAGTAAATTTATAATATATTGATTATATAGGGGGAAAATTTTGGACCCCCCCCAGAATTTTGTTCAAAATACGCCACTGATTGAAGCACGTTTTTATAATAAGAGAGAGAAGCTTCTATCGTTTTTATATCAAGATTGTTTTTTGAATTTGTCCATGTGTTCATCAGGAAAATACACATTACACAGCTTCATAGTAAAAATTTGTGTTTTTTCTTTTTTTTTTATAAAGTTATCCCAAAATTTTGACTTGGCCCCCCCCCCCCCCCCAACCAAGTCTCTGGAACCGCCCCTGTCGAACATGGTTATCAATTCAATTTTATATTTATTTTTTATATAATACATAGGTTAGCCTACTACCTAGTAGTTAGTATCTATTACCATTGATTTATAATCAATGCTAATACGTATAATTATCCAAAAATTGCAAAAATTGTGTAAAAAATTAAAATAATGAATAAATAAAAAAAATACAATGATTAAACAAGAAAATTGTTGGTGTTCACGTATATACCATACATACGAGTACATTAGTAAGACGGAATAATCGCCCTGTTTTTATTATACAATTTGTATACTATACTGTATACATCATAACACGTGAAATTCATAAACAAATGCACAATTATTTTGTTGTCGATTGTGTTCTGCCCAGAAATTCTCATAACAATAATGTAAAACGTAAAAGATTTAAAATATTATACCTACCGGGTGTATATTGTATATTATAATGTATTAATGTTGTAGGAAAATCGTTGTCGCAATAAAATAGAAACATAATTATTATAAAATTTATAAAATTTATATTATATTATATTATATTATATTACGTAACCCGACGAACTGGTTATGCGGGATTGTGACTGAAAAATGCGCGCACTAATAAAATATTTTTCGGTCTCTGAGGCCGGATACAGCAAGAAAGCATTATAATATTATTAATTTGTAATAATAATAGTAATATATTAATCGGCGTTCGGCAAAAGAAATTACGCATACGATCGAACCGACGGATGAAATACCCTGCCGGCGCGTCGATTATAATATTGTCTTTTGTTGTTTTCGAACGTATTATTGTCGTGCCAAAGATACGCGTACGCGATCGCTCCATCATAACATAATACCCATTTTAACAGTATAACGTCCCGTTCCAAGTTCCAAACGTTTCAAAAATATCATACTTATACTTGCATAATATGCTCGGATTTTGTGGTAAGTAGACCTAATAATTTTTCCCAATTACGTCTTCACAGTACATTCAAATCGTACGCATTATAATAATTATACGAGTAAAATATGTATCCGCATTTAATGACAATAAAAGAAAGGCCAAAAACCATACGATAAACCATAAACGTACATAATATAATAATATATATTTATAATCTAGGCTTAAATTTATTGAGTACGGATTATGACAATTAACTGCAAAATCGAATATAATTCCGTTTATGTATTGAGTACCTATTAAAATTTGAAAGTACAGGATAAATGATATATTATTACATTATTATTTGTATACTTATTTCATTACGTATGATTTCGTTATACGTGCAACCTATCATATTATGGCATATAATGAAATAAAAAGAAAGAAATGTGAGTAGCAAGACCTCCGACAGGTAACAGTAGTTGCTGAATGTGTTTTAAAACTGACGCGATAACGATCGCAAAAAAAAAAAAAAAAAAATACAATTTTTTACAGGTATATACCTACATAGTGATATTTTGATCACTAATCTGTCGGTGGGTAAACAAATCGAAATAATTACAATCATGTTATGTTATTATTTGGGTGTCGGTTATTTATAATACAATTATTTTAACCAGTGTCTGCAGATGCAGATACAGTGAGGGGCACGTATTCTCTTGTCGAAGGATTGCAGGAAAATTTTGGGTCAATTATAATTATTTCAAAAACGTTTTAAATAAATTTAAATAATATTTTTTGCGGATATTTCGTTTTAAATAAAATGTATTAAATTAAGTTTTTATTTATTTAAATTTCATATTAATTTAAAAAATTGCCATTTGGTATTCGTTTAGTATATTGTATATGACCTACCAAAAAAGACAGATACGTAACGATATTAACCAAATTATATTTGAATGCGGAATTTGAATATAATAAATAAATTTTATCAGACTAAATCACCACATTTATATAATATGTACATTGAACTTGTACGAGTACATTAAATATTAATGTTGTATTTTATTATTATTTTCTTTAATTAAATATTATATTTATATTTCATAACAATTCATCTTAATAAAATGTAATAGTAGGTAATAATTAGAATGCATTATGACTTTATTTCAATATAATATCTAAAAATTCCACTTTTTATATAAGATATACGAAATATTAACTTTAAACGAAATATTTGTACGGGATTATCATAAAATATATTATCTATAATTTCCAAAAAATCTCTTAGTACAGGACTACAGGACAAGTGGTAGGTCGTGATTTCAAGTACAACACCCACGGGTGGTAGGTCATATATACTTAACGAATAATATCAAGAAATGTATTTTATAAAAAATATAAATGATTTGCCACTACCAAAATTTTTTAGATCCATTGTTAAAATTTTGAGTTAAAACAAATTTGTGTAATTTAGTTGAAACGAGTTAACTAATGCCTAAACAATTTACGGTTCGTAGCTGTAGTCTCGACAACGTATTCAAGGTGTTACATACCTTTTCGCAGGCAAACAGCACAGGAGCGGTGGCCAAGCCGAGTTTCAGATCGGCGGCCGTCGGTTTGCCCATGGCGTCTTTGCTGGACACGAAGTCCAACAGGTCGTCGACCAGCTGGAACGCCAGGCCTATGTTGCGGCCGTACTCGAACGATACGTCAACTAGTTTGTCGTCTGCGCCGGCCAGCATTGCTTCCTAGCGGAGAACAAAAAAAAAAAAAAAAAAAAACGATATAAATAACGGGCGGATAATAATTATATTAAAAAAACAATGTTCACCGTGAACCGTTGTTTTTATATTTTCGCAACCAACGAACCGAAAAAACAACCGTATCGTATACGATCCATTTTTATAATTTTATTGTTCGCATTAGCAATTTTAGCACACAAGAATAACGTAGGGTTTTTTAATATACAGGGCGATGACAAGATAAACGTTGAACGTTACTCGTTTGTGGTTAACGTATCGTAATAAGACGTTTGATTTCAGATCGTCGCACGTTGTGTAAACGTATTATATGGCGTTAATTAAAAATACACGAATAGATGAGAAAAATATACGCAGTAAAAAGTAAATAATTATATTATGAAAATATACAATAAATGATTACTAAATTATGAACGGATAAAAAAAAAAATAACATTAAAAATTCGCGTTTTTTTTTTTTTAATACGATGTATTTAAAATGGCAGGTAGGTGGCACAATTATACGTCTATATCTCTATATTGTTATTTAGTTTTATAGTAGATAATATAATTTATTGTCATCGCACAACATGCGTTCCCTGCTCCGAGAGATGGAACAATGTAGGTAAAATGATATAAAAAAATCCCACGCGTTCATTTGCATTTTTATCGTTTCATCACCATTCATCATTTTTGAATATTAGATAAATACACGTAGCTTTATATTATTGGGTTATTTTACTGTCTTTTGCAATCGAAATAATAAAATATTGCAGTAACCATGAACAAATTTCCGTTATAGGGTAGGTACGTAATATAATATATAATTTCAATACAGGAGTTTGGGTGCTATATTGTAATTAAATAATTTATATATTAAAAATTTGAATTTACGATGTTTTAATATATACATATATTTAATAAAAATCAATTTATAACTATAAAATAGTTTATATGTAGGTATATGCTATATGCAAAGTTTTATTTTACCGTGTTTCGTAATAATTAATAATAGACTTCAATGATTTGAGTATATGTCCAATATCCATTTACGTGCTTATAAATTATTTTCAACCCTACTATTAATTCGGAGCGTGTTTTTGAAATTTTGCCATTTAAATAAATAAATTACCGTATGAATGTTTAATCATTTTATTAAAAAATGTCACGATGAATGGTTAGAAACTTAGAAATGTAATTATTTCGGTTCAGTTATAATGTGGTTAGGTATATGTCTTGTATATATTATAATTATTTGAGGTTCAACCGGGCGTTTAAATAAAAAAAAAAAAAAAAAAAAAAATGAAATTTGATGTGTTTATTCAATGAAAAGAGAAGGCATAACTTATAATAACGAGTATAAACTTAAAATATCTGTTTAATACTATAATATATAATATAATTTTATTAAAATATAACAGTTCGTTACGCTATGTTAAAATCAAAAATAAAATATCTGTGCTTCTAAGAATATGTAGGTACTTATATAATATTCATTCCAAATTTGGAAAATCGTTGATTTATCATTTTACTATACAATTAATATTAAAAAAAATAAGGTCAAGTCCAACTGGAACATAATTATATTAAAGTAATACAAAATACGTGAGCAATTGGTTTACGAATAATGTATGGGTTAACGTTACGCTAAACCGATTATTATAGGTGTGCAAAGTAACAGTATGAGTAATACCTACATAATATACGTCTATATATACATATAAGATTTCAAAAATTACTCAAATAATTAGTCTTCGATAACAACATTTACCTATACAACTTTTCGACGGTGTCTGTATACTAGCTGATATTGGATACACTTTACGAGTATTTTTAATATATTATGTACTCGTAGTTATTATAAATATTTTTAAATATGCTTACACAAAATTTTTAAGAAAAATATGATACATAATCGTATAGGTATATTATTCCTTACTATTAAATTAATCATAAAAAAGACAACGTAGTGGAATTAGGAATTTATCTTGGGGGATGAAGATATAGAAATTGTTTTATAAATATATATTCATATATTTTCATGTATCTTGAGCAATTTCCTGATATACTCGTATATATATATATAAATTTATAATATAGACAATAGACATAAATTATTTGCGGTAAGCATTGGATTTTATTTTTGTGTACTTACAGCTTTTACTGAATTCGCTATAAGACTGGCCGTTTTTCTATACGTTTTCGTTAAATAGTGAGCAAATCGTTCATTCTCAGTCTCCTTTGAGCCGAGCTGCATAAACTCTCCTTGAACCAAGTCAGTGATGATCTGTAAAGTTTTCAATTTGTGCCGTTTTTCGATACTACATAGATTTTTTTTAAACATTTGTTTAATAGAAATATTAATTAAACTACACGTACTTGGCTAAGGGTGATTGTGACGTCATTGTGATTTAGTCTGGCGATCATCATTGATGTTACAGCCAATATATAATCGCCAGCCATGGCTACCTGAAAAATAAAATATAGGTATGCTATTATCAAAACATTTGATAAAATGATAACGTTAAAAAGTTAATAAAATAATAAACACAATCATATACCCGAAGAATGAAATACATAGTGATTTTAATAAAATGTTTGTAAATAATAATAAATAGTATGCAGAATTTTATATTAGTATTCATATAATATAGGATTATAGGTGATATAATTAAATAATTATAATAAGTTGTTAATTATCAAGTGTGTCAGTCATCAAGATTTATTGTAAAATATGAATTGTATACCTATAAATTTTTGGAATCAACAAGTTATAGCTTATAGGTAACTTAAAAAGCAACTAAATACTAAAATGCATTTAATTCATAATAATTGTTACACCTTACATATTTATTAGTTTTTTATTTACATAATATAATCAATAGCAATAAGGGTATATTTTAGAGAGGGAAAAACCCATTCCTGGAAGTTTTTAAAGTCCTTTATATAATTAATAATAAATAAAATATTAGTAATATATAAAATTCTAATATTCTTATATATTATTTTTACACACATAAAATTGTTTAGTATATCAGCTGAATATTAATAATACTAATATTTATATATTCTTGTTTATTTGTTTCTTCTACATACCTATATACCTATAGATATATAACAGTATAACTATAATATATCATATGTATGTATTAAACTTATTAATATAATTAAATACGAATCAAATAATTTATCCTACACAAAAAATTAAATGTGTTTAAAAATCTCCCTTCCCTAAAATAAATACCAGGGACGTTCTTGAGTAATAATGAAATATTCTAATGTAATTGAGTTTATTATAATATTATATCGTTTAAAAAGAATAGGGCAAATCGATTATTAACGTCAGATTAGGTTCTTAATTATGTAGTAGATTGTGTATAGAAGAAGATACTTTCACTATAGTCATCATGTAAATTAAAAGAAGCAGATATATTATATTTCTTTAAAGAGAGATTGAAAAAAAAAAATTAAGATGTATAATTTTCCACTGGCTGACTTACGTCGTAGAGGTAATAGGAGTTGCCTAACTCGAGCGCCCGGTTACGCCTTCAAGATGACCGTGTACTTATGACCCTTGGCCAAAAATAATGACACAATAACACGATGATCGAACAGCAAAATCAGATTTACATAGATTGCATTAGTGAAAATATATAAATGTATTCGAAAACAATTTAAAAATGAAATAAAAATATTGTTATATAGTATTATAGTACCTATCTATTTATGCAACATAACAGAAAATAATATACTTGTATAATACTATATTATAATACGTATAATATAAATTATAATAAAACATTTGAAAATAAAATCAATATTGAATTTATTACGTATTTCAAGGTGAACGTTTTCCACCTCTAAAAGATGAAAATATTTATAAATATTCTTTATTCTTATATTCATACAACCTATACCATTCGATAACATTTTAACAACAGTTATAACTTTATAAGTGTACTAAAATACTTTTATATTACGTAAAATTCTCTTGTGAGGTCATGACTACAAACTAATGTGTTATAATGTATGCAAAGATCAATAATATTAAACATCTCTAAAACCTATAATAATTAATATTTTACGCAACCGTCTATAGAGTGTAATATAGACTATTTAGTAGGTTTATCACAAGGACAATATAAATACATAATAAGAAAGATATTTGGCGTTATGTTATTAATAAACTTAAACAATTTAATTGTTATATTGCCCAATAATAATGTAAAATTAATAATAATTGATGTTTATTTCACGGAAGAATTCCCAATGTAAACATTAGAAAATTAAATATTGTTTTTCGCTCATTTACAATTCACTGTTACAGTAAGGGTGAAAAAAAAAATAATAATAAATGGATCGTATTTTAATTCAATTATTTTCTATGGTAGAAAGAAATATAATAATACGTTGCCACATTGGTGTTATAATGAAACCTACGTGTTGAGTACCAAATAAAAAAAATAAAAAACAAATTATCTTTCTTGAGTATTTATTACATATTTATAGTTTCTCGCCATAAATTCGGTGTTTGCTACCTATTTAGTTGAATATAAAATATATTTTATATTTTTATTATGTATCTAGATTTTATATATCATATGTTTATAAAGATTATTTACAAATCGAACTAATAATAATATATTGATATTTGGCTAGACGTTGGTTATATTAAATTATATATTTTTAAATGATTAGTTGTACAAATACGAGCAAAAAATGAATGGGTACATGCGACTTATTTGTTTAAAATCCGTAAAATGCAATATTCTACTTTGTATCAATGGAGTGGTACGAAACAAAATACGAAGTATAAACACAATATATAGTAAATATAGTACTTACAAAGATAAAACAGCAATATATAAATTATATAATATAAAATTTCACTGTATTTTTTTTTTATATTTTAATATATATGGACCATATACCTACGTCTTTAGAGTTTTAAACATTTATGATCGAAATTTAATTAATATAAAACCATCGTAATAATACGTACATTGCGTGTTATGCCCAATTATGCTATACATAATAATACCGCGATCGAAACAAATCGTAGCGAAACGTTTATAACAAATTCGACGAGAAGGTTTTCGACTTATAACACGTGCAATTGCAATAATAATTAACCGACGCAATAATGAGATAACTTGGATGTACCTATTTTGTCAGAGTCTTCGGGGTAATGTTTTGCTCACGGTGAACATCCGGACTGACCCAATTGCAACGGCGCGCGCGCGCGTTTCCGACGAGTTTCAATATATAGTTACGCCGGCCGGTCGACGGTATAACTATATATATTGGAATATACGAGCAACTATACGTTATAAAATATAATTGATTTATCCACCGAAGCTTTGTATTGAAACGCGTCTGACATAGTTTTGTGCATGTGTACGCGACGCGAAAAAAAACCTTGGATATCCAAAGCCGATACATATAGCGTTCGTTTACTTTCGCCCATCGAACGGACATCATATTATATATAATCATCGTCGCCGTGCCGACATGTGTCTATATTATTATATACGTATGTATAAATAATAATAATAATAATAATAATAATAATAATAATAATAATAATAATAATAATAATAATAATAATAATAATAATAATAATAATAATAATAATATAATATATAAAGTTTCGCAAACGTGTGATATTATATTATTATGTATGCAGCAGACGGCATTCGAGACGTATCGAAAAGGATGTATATATAGACACGTACGATATTCTGTTGTTATGTAACGCGTTTATAAAATCTGTCCAGGGGAAAAGATAAAAAATATAATATAATATCATCATTATGTATGCGAGTACAAAAAAAAAAAAAATAAAAAAAAAAATAAATGAATTTATTAATATATATGTACTCGTATAGGTACATAATATTATTATTTTATTATTATATATTATACTATTCAAGTTATACCCGGTAATTGGTATATAGGTAATATAATATTGTAGTATAATAGTATACCTTATTATAATATATACGATATACCAGCACTATAATATTATCTATTATTATTATTATTATTATTATTATTATTATTTCGGTATAATTTATGAATAAAACGTTTCGTTTTATACCTAGATAATATTATAATAATATTATACAAACGTTTGATTATTATGCACGTTGTTATTATCATCGTCATCGCGGTGACTGGTTGTCGGACGCGGACTCGGACGCCGCGGGATTTTCGACGCGAGAAAGAAACCTATCTATAAACCTATGTATAATCGTCGGCGGTGCCCGAGGGGAGGTGCGCACCCATTACGTGGAAAACACAACGCGTTTACATTATATTATACTCTTTGGATGTGGCGCGAGATTGCATAATATATAATTCGTTCGGATGTGAAAATAGAAACCGCATTCCAGCGCGGATAAACGAGCGGTCGATGCGGCAATGGCGATAAAGGTGTGTCCTGCCAGTACCGGGCACACACAGGAATAAAAAAAAAAAAAAAGGATGTTTGTGAGGTGAGCGATAGGACGATGCGATGATGACCAAACAGAATAAAGAAACGCCGTCGCAGCCTCGAGTCCGGTCAAGGACGGCGACGCTCGACTCGATGACGCTCGCGTCGCGGCTACGGCTGTACGCACGTGGACGGACACACGCAGACATATTATTTATAATGTAAGCATAAAATAAATACGCGTTTTAAACACACGCACGATCGTTCACCCGAAGCAGCCGGACCGAGAAGAGGGTTGTGTATACGTATATATTATGTACTCAAGCCAGTTCACGAAACGATGAAAATTATATTTCACGAGACTATATAATATGTTATTATTTTAGGATGAAATAACCTGCGGTCCGCTGGATAAGAAAAAAAAAATAGTATATTGATGACCCGTTACAGACGTTAATTAACTATAATTATATATATATATATATATATATATATATATATATATTGGAAACATGTAAAATCTTCGAATATGTATTTTATTCAAATAGTATTTTTGACGAAAATATAAAATTAAAGATTATAATATATACAAGATGCTCGTACCCTCAAGTCTTAAAAATTAATACGTTCAGACTTTCTTCATTTTGTAAACTAAATTTTTGTTAACATTAAATATATTATAATTGTTACCTATTTAATGAAATTATCTCAAAATATATTTTTATAATAATGTAGATTCTTAATCATATTATACTCATTTATATGATATAATATTAATGCGATAAAATATATAAACGAGTTTGTATGCATTATACAGCGGTATAAAATTGTATGATACAGCTGTATTATATATACCTGCACTATTTTTCAAATAGTAATACAACATTCTTCAGGAGTTTGTTCTTATACTCCTATTTATAAATTAGATTTTTCAGGATGTTGTAAATATACAATTAGGAATTGACTTAAATAATATATATTTGAGCTTCAATAAAATTTTTAAAATTTTTTGTCAATTTTATTAAACATTATTGTAAAATATTGAGAAAGAATCCATACAAATATTATAAATATCGAATTTACTAAAATTCAATTTTAAACTTACATAAAAAAAATTTAAGACTTGATATTTATCTAATACATACTTTGAAAATACATTAACCATTATGTAGGTGTGTTACAATAAAATTTTCAAATTATATCAAAATTATTTTATTTTTTTTTTTAATAATCATTTTAAAAATATTATTAAGAACTAATAAGAACAATCTTTATATGGATTCTTAGATTATCGATTACACTAAAAATATCAACTTTAAACAGCTATAAAAAAAAAAAATTGAGACTGGGTCTTTTTCAATATTTTGGTAACAAGTCAAGCAATATGTAGTAAAGCTCCAATAAAATTTTCAGACCTTAAAACTAAAAATTACCAATATTATCAAACATTATAGAGAGAAAAATGAGAATTTAGAAAATATTCAACGTTCTATATTTTCTCAAAAAATGAACGTAACCGTTCCAAAATTTTATCACGTATATAATAGTACCTATGTGAAAACCTAATAAAATTTTCAATTCACTAAGTTCAATATTGCCTTAATTATCGTGATATATTAAAATCAATTTCTTCAAAATTTCAATTGTGAGTTTGTGACAAATTTACTCGTATTTTTGGCATATTTTGGTAGTTTTATTTTCTACGTGATAAGTTCAATTTTGAAATATTCGAAAATGACTTAAATAAAGTACGAATTAGATAATATTTTTTTTTTATCATATTCATATGCTAATTGTGGTAATCGGAACATTTTTTTAGTAGTAAAAGTGCTTACATACAAACTAAAGATAAAAAAAGACAATTTCACAATCATTGTATAACCAATACATTCTTCGCTTCGCTCAGAATCTAAAATAGGGTTTTAAAAGATGTTTTCAATGTATATAGAGATTTTAATATTCTTATTATTTAATTTATTCTTTTAAATGATATATCATTTGATCATATCGCATAACTGGTTTAATTTTTGTTTAAAATGATATAGTCCTGTATTATATTATATTATTATACATGCCTCCTGCATATTATGCAATTTAAAAGATTTAATGGTTGGTATTATATTAATTTTTATTTAGTTATCCAATTTACAATATTTACATATTAATATATTATACTTAACATAATATTAAATATTAAATTTTTAATTTAATAAATGCACGCAAATATAAACACAAAACCATTTATATTATATAAACGGATTTTCACGTTCAAATGGAACATTCCTTAACAATACAAAAAATAAAAATATAATATAGTTTATATAGAACAATATTATTAGGTTCATGAATTTTATTTAGATATTAATTTAATTTTAAATGTTTCATGGAATATCACATTTAAAGAGATATATAACATAATTTTATTTTGTAAAGACTTTTATATATTGAAAGATAGGTATAAAATTTATAAGATCAAAATGAAAAAAAATATATAGGTACCAAATAATATATCTAAAAATTAATGTGCCTGTTAACTATTTTTACAATTAATAGCATAAATAAATACATTGAAAGAAAATAATAATGCTTTTTATATTTGTAGTCAAAAAATGAAAGTCACAAATAGTGTCTTGCAATGTTGATTTTATCTAATTAACAATAAATTATTTTTAAAGCTTCTTCACGATGAAATGTCAATAAACGTGATTTACATTATGTACACACATTGTTTAGAAATTCATATGCATTTTTAACCACATATTACTAAGTCTGTAACATAAATAAATAAATAAATAAATATATTGTACGATGTTAGACTAGACAATAGTTTAACAATTTACTGTAAGTTACATGCTTATTACTTTTATATTATATACAATATTATTCATATTGACATATTATTATAAAAAAATAAATAAATGTTTATATAATATCCTTTTCTCATTATCATTGCATATCTATTGCAGTCTTTAAAAAAAAAAAAAAAAAACTAAAAAATAATAATTCTTGTTTATAAATAAATAATATAATTATACTATACCTATTACATTATTAATTTATATATAAAATAAAAAAAAAATTAATAGTTTTATCGAAAAATTAATTTTAGTACCTAAATTTAAAAAAAAGACTTGGCAATAATGGCAATAAAATAATGATAATGAGAAGGGAATATTACATATACATTTTTTTTTTTTTTATATACACATAAATATGTATATATTATAATATAAAAATAAGCAATAACTAATAACTTTTAAACTATGGACTAGTCTAACATCGTATAATATTTATGCTGTATAGACTGTAGTATTTCACCATCGTTGAATTTCATAACATTTTAAATGACATTACCCTAAATTATTATTATTTTTTTTTTTACATTAGACGTCGTGACCCATTGATAAAAAAAAGCTCACGAAAGACCACAAAATGATTTATGATATTACATTAAATATAGTTGACAGACGTGTGTATTTTACTAAACGTAATGAGCATTGTACAATATATAAAATAATAATTGTGCAACTTTAAAATTTCAAAGCAAAAAAAAAAAAAAAAAAAGAATAAAAGATATTACTAAAAATGTATTTGCTATATTTATAATTTCAACTCAATTTCGAAATATACATAAGAAAGGTAATTGAACATTTGGAAAAATATCAATACTCCGTGACTTTTTAATTGAATTGTTATTATATATTAAACATGTATTTAATATACATATAAATAATTAAATATATATTTCAAAATCATAATACATTATGTATATTTATATTTTGAATATAATTTAATAGTACTGTACAAAAGTACAATTATGATTGCTTAGTTGCTTTTTTTTTTTAAATAATTGTTTTTAATGATAACACCTATTAAATAAAATCAATTTATTATTTTAATTTATCAAACTTTAATATTGAGAAAACACCTTAAAATAATCGAGTATGGTATATTTAATTATAAATTTTAATTTATATTAAAATTAATGTTTTTTTTTTTTTTTTTTATTAAATTACCGTCAAATTAACGAATATGATACATTAATACTAATGTTGGTACAAAAGAACTACCATGAACATGTGTATCGTGTATGGCATTGTTATAGATCCCACATCATTGAAAATTTTATATAGGTTTATTAACCTTTGGACTACTGACTTCTAAGTGGTAAAACGTAGAATTGTTTTTCCTTTACGTTTATTTATGAAAATAAATTAATTGTATTATAATCTCGTATTATATTTAACTTTTTATCCTTTTAAATAATTATTTAACGTCAAATATTTAAATTATATATTTGATGAAAAATTTAAATTAAAACTAAATATGATTATTTTATTTTGTGTTATATACGTATATATATATATATAATATATGTGCACGGGTTACGAGTAAAATGTCTTAAATTTAAATTTGTATATTTATTATATATTCTGTTATTCAATTGTACTTTTTAAAGAAGATAATTAGGTAATAGAAGTTACGATAAACAATTTTTATAATTCGTATAGCGAAATAAAGTATTAAACCAGAACATAATATATGTATTATGTATGATACATAAGTTGGACAAGTAGAAAAGTAATATTGTAATAACGTGGCTTTCAATATATTATATATTCTTAAATTCATTATGTGCTTATTTTTTAACAAGCATGACTAATTTATACGAAAATAGTGTTCAAATAGCAGACATAATGACGCTAACCGCAGCTTGATTTTATTACGAAAACTTACATACATGATAAATTAATCCATTATATTATAATATAAAAATTAATTGTTAGTTTGAAAAACGTTCTTATCAGGATAAACAATTTTTTACTAATGAACATTATTTTTACCTACATCATAATGAAATACAAATATTTATATTATATGAAAATATAATACGTAAATAATTAATATTATATTGAGTTTTTTACCCATATATACAAAAGAATAACATAATATTAGTATATAACTATAGAAAGTCGGTTCATCTTGTGCCAATACAATAATTATATTACAGGTGAAAGCAATATATGTTTAATATTTTGTGGTAGGACTATAATTTTTGCAAGTGTGCCTCGGGTTGAACTTAGGTGTGTCATTTTGGAGGGTTTCGATTGCATTCCGATGCCCTTCTCTAATATTTTCACTTAAGGTCATATGACCATTCTGGGTCATTTGAATGTAGGGGTTAATAACAGATTTCGTTTACGATTTTACACAATCAACAAAGTAGGAATACACATAATATAATATTAATACGTATCAAATAATTGAATATTAACAAATGAATATTTAATAACTATTTAATTATTATATTAGATTTGTATATTTAGGCAACAATTATAATTTAATAAAATATAATATTAAAGTTTATATATTATATATATATATATATATATATATATATATATTATTATATGGCTAACATGTTCAACGTGTAGTTTTTAATTACGATAAACATAAAATTCATCATTTATAATTATTTAAATAATTATTATAATTTTAGATAATAATAATGTTACCTATATATATATATAATATGATTTGTTTGTATTCAAAATGAAATGTACAGCTATTACAATATAACATATTTTTATTATTTAGTAATTGAGCCACCGAGGTACATATTTTAAGAAATACTATTGTTAGATAATAATTGTAATAGCTCGAATGTGGATTCAATTACAGCATTCCATATTATAATAAAAATATAGTTAAATGGTCTAATGAAAATACGACAAAATAATAAGGTTATGTGAATGCAGAAACATATATTTTTAAACAATGTCTAAAAATTTACGGATGAAACGATGTTTACTCAATGTAATAATGTAAATTTAGTTGTCTATTGTATTCGATGGGCGATGACTATGTCAAACTCATTCGTGTACTACAATTATGAATTAATAGGTATTAGCGACAGTAAGAACTATATAGATAATAATTTATAATATACGAGTAAGTACATTCAGCATTTTTAAATTAATTGCGGTTTTTACAGAATATAATATTAACATTGAACATAGATAATAAAACCATTACATAATATATAATTATTAATTAATAAGCTATATGCTTATACACTAAGCAATTTTTCACTAAATATTGGTAACTACTAGGTACCTAATATGTCAAATTCATTCAATTAACGTTTACAAAATATGATATTTATTAGTTTATCGGAATTAGTCATTTAGAAATAATAGAATATAATGAAAATAATTAATAAAAAATGTTAATTTGTTCATAATTTATTAGTATTACTCATGGGCGTCCTTTTGGGAGGGGCAAGGGAGGGACAACTCCCCCCCTGGCTATTTTGTGTTTATGTATATATAACGGAAATCTATTATTATCCGGGATAATTTTCGGGAATTTTCAAAAAATAAAAGAAATTTAGAATTAATATTTGATTAATATAGGTAGGTACCTATATAAATTTCTATTTCATTATATACAATATTATTGCATGTATTGCATACAATATTTAAAATTTACATATTTTTTCATTATATGCAATATTATCCTATACTTAATAATATAATGTTTTGTTTATACTAGGTATAACTGAAATAAATATATCTATTATTGCTTAAATGTTAATTTTTATATACCTATATCTATCCAAAAAATGTCGTATCATGTCCCCCCCCCCTAAAGTTTTGAAGATGGACGCCCTTGGTATTACTGTCTATCAATATATTTTAAATAATATACTCGTACTAAGGGAGTGATTTTACATAGTAATGAACTAATGACTAATGAAACAATCAAATCTATAATAATATTATGATTTGAAATCCTTGAAATGGGACTTTATGCATTTAAAACGTAACTATTAAAATATACGTATGTGTATGCACCAAAAAATATCAAAATATATACATTTAATACGAGTTTATTTTAAATTCTAAGTGAAGCGAACAATGTAATTGTTTTACGAACAATGATGTGTGTATTTTTTTTTCATATCTAAAGACACTTTTACTACCGGAAATAATGTTCCGATATTCATGAACAGCATATGTTTCCGATTGAAAAGTAGATGTAGTTGGTACTTTATTTAGGTCATTTTTCGAATTTCTCAAAATTGACCCTAAGCGGTAGAAAAAACGGCATTTTTCACGAAAACTGAAATTTCGACAAATTCGATATTAATATTTGACGATAACTCGGACAATTTTGAAGTTAGAGATTTGAAAATTGTATTTGGTATTCATATAGGTATTATATATATATATATATATATGTAATAAAGATAATATTTTGGAACCGTTATAAAATATAGGACTTTTTGCATTTTAAATATTTAATAAAAAATGTCAACATTTTAATTAATACCTACATTATCTGACTGAATTTCGCTTAGAATCGTTTTTCCAATGCAATGGTTTATCATTACATTCAAATTCTAATTTAAATTTTAACACTATGATTTGCACACCTATATCCCTGCGGCAGAAGTATCAGCTCTTTTTAATTATTCAGATATTATTAAAACCAAAAAATTTACATAACATAACTAAATTAACATAATATTATTTATATATTATTTTTTAAAAAAAAATTAAAATTATAAATTACAAATTAAATATCTTATTTGTTACGTATCATTAATATTTATATAATATTAATAATTCAATAATAAAATTAATTCGTGTTGATAATTAAAAATTCAATAAATGGTAGGTAGTTTTTATATTGGAAATAAAAATCAAATTTATTTTAAATTAAATTTATTTTTTAAACCAATATCGCAATTATTAATTTAGTCCGGATTTAAAATAATTACTATATCACTGATATAATCTATATTATTCAATTTTAATATATATATTAAAGTAATTAATACTCTCGAGTGAATATACACACACACGTACATATATTATATGTGTATATTATATATATATATATATATGTATTATTTATTTTTATTTGAATAGTTCAATAAAAAGATTCATATATTCGATAGAATAAATTAAACGAAACCATATTTTCATAAAAATGAGTATAAATAATATTATATTATATTTAAATATAGGCAGATCAGATTTTTGTATTACTAATTTACAAATAAGAATATATTATTAGAAATAACACTAAAGAAATATGGAATTCTACCATTTTTATAATACAATTTTTATTATTATAAATATATATTATACTGAACATAGATTAAATTATTAAAATTTTTGGTAGCGGTGTCGTATGCTATCTACACATTGCTATTTACGTATAAATTAGTATAATTTTCACAAATTGCCCATCGGAATCTCGTTTCCGGTTATTTTTATAACATTTTTTCACAAAATTCTTATTTAGGTAAGACACCTTTTTGTTTTAAAAAATTGACACAAGTATCATCAGTATAAATAATATGTCTATATAGGTAAATCACCAATTGAAGTCATTTTGAACGCAATACAAATGACAAACACGCGCGAATAATTCACAGACACAACTAATTGTTAAAAACCCGTGGGATCTAACTTTGTACTTTGTAGAGTGTAGATAAATATTTGTAGATAGCATACGACACTAGTATTTAGTGCGTAGATACCATACAACACCGCTACCAAATTTTTAAATAAATACTGTTAGAACGTTGTTGATATAGTCAACACTATCATTTATATTACCTAATATAATTCAAATTTTCATTGTATTTATTTGGAAAAATTAAAAAAAGAAAAAATATTAAGAATTAAAGTATAAATGTTAATGATTATATTATATTGATTAAAATATAAATCTACCCATCTACCTCATAGAAACATCATTTATATATACGTAGTAAATAAATTAAACGGTCAATCGCATTTCACTCTCACCGATTATTCATATATAATACGAATACCGGAATACCAGCCCTTTTTGTCTAACTATATAATATGTAATATTTATCTGAAAACCGGATCTATTATGTTCATTCGGTATACTTCGGAGTTTTGTCACAAATATCTAGTGCCATTACCAAATGGACTCTCTAAAATTTAGGCAGGGTATAGGAATATACATCAAAGAATTATTTATCAAAATGTATGTAGATACAAATTCGTTGTTTACATATTATTGTGTGAAAGGTCTTCCGGAACCAAGCGTCTAATTATGAAACACACTATACACACATACGAAACGTATGTACACTTCTAACTATAGGCTGCCTACACATACACACATCGATGAACTTTCTCTACGCGTTGCTATAGACGCTAAAACACAAACACATATATACACAGGGCCAAAAATAATTATTATAATATTATTCTATGAAATATTTGATAAGAGGGGGGACAAAAATATAATGACGAGATAACGAGAGAAAAAGATAGAGGGAGACAGACAGAGAGAGAACGAAAATATACATTTTTTTCCACCTGACCATGATGGGCACAAATAACAATAATAAATTCAAGACATTCCTGATTCCTCGGTATACTTGTATGATGTAGAAAAGGAATCCATTCGTTTCAAAAATATTCGTGTGATGCAACATGACAACTGAGACTGTGGTCGAGGGTATGCCGTCGTACCATTTACCTACATTCACGCTCAAACATTGCAAATTATTAACAACAGTGACTGTTGCCGCTGTAGTCGACCTTGCCCTTTATAGTGGAGGCAGCTACCGCTATCGTATTATATAGTCTTGCGGGTCAAACTTGTCTAGTTGACATTTAAATATTATTTTTATAACTTTTTTTTTAAAATTAATTTGCCATAAAGATCAATACAATCTGTATTATTAACGAGGATATGAAAATATTGTGTTATATTTAATGAGATATATTTATATATTGTATATATAAAAACAACAACAAGATACAATATATACACTGTTGTCTGCGTATAAATACAACTTTCTTATAAAAGACCGCTTTCGAGAATATTGTGTTTGGGTTCTTCGAGTGAAATTGATCGATACCCGCATGGTATGCCAACCAGGCATCTCCGCAGCCGTATTATAGCTTGCTAAGCGCGTAATAAGTGGGTCTCAGCCAGTAGTGAAAGTAAACCCACGGTGCCAAACCTTCTTCATTCATCAACGGTGCTGACCGTATTTGTCTTCACCGGGTCTCGGTTGATCACCGGATTTTCTCAGTATTTATCATTATTCCACACACAATTATACATAAATAAATATAAATTATAAATGTATATGCAACATTATTCTTATTATTATTATTATTATTACACTTCACGTACCACGTGTTTCATATATTATATTTAAATTAGATCCGGTAACAAGTTCAAGTAAATTTGTTTTGTTTTGTTTTTATTTAATTTTTACACTATTTATCAACACTAAAAATGTGTATACGAGTATGTCGTTATCGTAAAATTCATTTTTTTAATTTTAATGACAATTATTTAAATAATATTAATTAAAAAATTAACTAATGTATAATCGTTAATTTGTTATAATAGCACAGTATATAATTTATAATTATGTTTTGAAATATAATTTACACGTTGAAATTACATACAATTATTATACTTCTATGAATTTTAAATTTTAGTTTATAAAAATCATAATATCATCTCTTCGTCACAACACAACATTTCCTTAATGCATAATATTATAATATTATATTAATACAATAATACGCGACCTCATCTAAATAATCAATGAGGTATATGTAAGTGGAAAGTAGTAATTGTAAATTTGTAGTTCAAAAATGTTCTAAAATGTTCTACGACAATAACGCACAATATTTATTTTTGCAGTAAACTATAACGGGTACAGGGTCAAGGTCATTCATGGTTTATTGGTCATTACACTATAGTTTATACAATATAATTTTTGTTTGTTCTAAAACTGGATATTTTCGTTATTTACTATATAATTTACTAATATAATTACGTATAAAATATACAATAATATAGTGTGTAAGGCTTGTGATATATACGTATACAAATTATATATATATATATATATATATATGCATATACTAGCCGACCCTACAGACTTTGTCCTGTCTGAGCTATGAATCTATAATGCGAATTGAAATAAATAGTAATAATAATAATATAAATTATTTCAAAAAACAATTGTAATGCTTTTTGAAATACAACATATACAACATAATAATTAGTTTTAGTTTTCTAGCGTGTAAATAAATAATGTTGATGGTTTTCCGACAGGGGAACAGGTGACATAAATTGGCCATGTGAGAAAATAGATTTTCCAGATTGATTCCCATAAACACTTAACGACTGTCTTGCGATTTATTTATCGTCATTGCGAATGCAAGTCTCACTAGAAATTGTAACCGTTTAAAATCGATTTGGCCAATTGTATGTCGCCTGTTCTCGTGTCGTTAAACCATCGACATTATTTACTTACGCGCCAGATAACGAATACTACCTAACAATGTTGTGTATCAAAACGCATTACAAATTACAATAAACACTTTGTTTTTTAAATAACTTTGTTTTTATTATTTATTTCAGTTCGAATGGATTATTCTAGCTTAGACAAGACAACGGTTATAGGCTTATCCTATATTTATGTATATATAAATTATCCACATTTCCCTGGGTTCATGCTATAACTTGAGAACTCCTCCACTGATAATGGCATTTTTATTTTTTAAATGAAATAGTACATCACAGAAATGTTCAGACTGAATGGACGTGCAAAATGATGAAAATGCATGAATACTTAAAAAATTAACAAACAACTTGAGTTGCCATGTGTTTTTTCTGCGCTGAATTACCATTTAATAATTAAATAATTTCTTAAATACCTTATAGAATTGAAATTAAACATAAAAACAACTTCTCTGCGATATACTCTTTCTTAAAAAGAAATCAAGATAATCGGTAAAGGCGTTCTCAAATGATGGCGTTACGACAGAAAATGGGGATTCATTTATGTATTTAAATATATTTATAAATTAATAAGAAATATTATCAAATTTATATTTCATGAATTCCAATGTATTAAGTAAAATGACTATTTACTCAATATTAATAAAACTCATAAATCCATTTTCTGCCGTAAGGATTAATTTTAAGTATAACCTTAAGGCTATGATCAAGGTCTACTGATATTTTACTGAACTGGAAAGGTATTCGCTTTCAAATTTAATATATTATATATTTATATAAGAATTAGAGTAAAATTACTCTTATTTATGTTATACAATAAAATTTTAAATTATGTATTAAACTTCTAACTTATAAATCAATGATATTAAATTTAAAATTGAAGGACAAAATAAAATAGTATAAAGAATTAAAACTATATGTGTTCGAGATAGTCTACAAATTACAATAATACAGACGCCCAAATCTACATAATCCACATGTCTTATATGAATGTATTTTAAATTTTTATAATAAAGTTATGAACATTTTCAATATTAAAATTTGGTGAATCTATATATAATGGGGGTGTTGATATTATTTTAATTATTTTAACTTTATATATATATATATAATATACGTATATAGAAACATACTCGTATATTTATATATAAATATAAGAATTGAAAATAATTTGTATTGTAAAAATTGAATTACGTACTTTTTTATGACTCCATAGAGCATTTACACTTGGCTTTCCCCGTCGAAAATCAGATTGATCAATGACATCATCATGAATTAAAGATGCAGAATGGATCATTTCTGCAATCATAGCAACTTCTCTTTGTTTTTTGTCCAAACCACTATAAGTGAATATATAATACTAAATTACTAATATAAATACAATTTAAAAAAATATTTTTAATCTAAATATATATTGTTATAAACTGATAAAATATATAGCATAATCAATAAAATTTCATAACTTTATTTATTTAGAGTAACACATTATTAACTTATTATAAAGGTATTTTAATAGGTATATATTTTGTGGTATGCCAATACGAGTGAATAAGTGATAGAAAAGTATAGATTTGTTAAAATTAAATATACAATTAATTACATAAAAAAATATAAATTGTTCAAAGCGTGAATAGAAATATAAAGTGAATAATTATAATTAGATAATCTTATAATTTTTAATTATTATATCATATTAAATATTATGAAAACTACGAAACTTTTCTATATATAAGGTATGTTAGAGTAATAGACTAATAGAGTTTAATATAGAAATAAGTTTGGGAAAAAATAATAATTCAATAATTCAATTTCATCATCATTTTTAAATGTATTATAAAGTAATATCATTGGAACGAAAACTGAATATTGAATTATAAATACACAGAATAATTGATTTTTATTATTTATATAAACACGATTTTATAGCCAACATCAAGTATTATAATTAATAATAATATTAAAAAAAGACGAGCTGATATTCCTGCCGCAGGGATATAGGTGTGTAAATCATAGTGTTTAATGTGATAAACCATTGCATTTGAAAAACGATTCTGAGCGAAATTCAGTCAGATAATGTAGGTATTGATTAATATATTGCCGTTTTTTTGTCATTTTTTCTAATATTTTGATATAATGATTTCAGACATAAAAAAACAAAAACAAAAAACGGTGGTCTCCCATTCGCTGTCGATGCCTGCAGGCTACAGTGCTTAACACCTAGGTAGCTTTTGCTGAAATATTGAAATCCTACCGGAAACATAAACTATTTGTGAAAATCGGAGCATTATTTCGGCTTCGGGTAGTAAAAGTGTCTTAATATATATATAAAAAAAAAGAAAAAAAGACACGCACATCATTGTAAAACCAATACATTCTTCGCTTCGCTCAAAATCTAAAATGTATTGTTTAATATTGGTTTTTTTTTTTTAAATATTCTTAAATCCTAGACCTAATAAATGTTTGTAAGAGTGTAAGACAACTAGGTTATATGAACTGTAACCAGTTTTAATATCCTTGATGTCTTCCTGTGTATGTATAGATTAACCAGTTATAGTTTTATCCGCGCGTATAAACATAATTTGATCTACTTTTGGTTAACATTTTTTTCCATCACGTTAAAAAAAATTTGCAGTATAATTTTTGTTACTATTAATGTTAAAAAACTGTGTTTACCTTTAAAATATATAAAAATTCAGGAAACACTTTTTTTATTATATATAATATATAAAAAGTATTGTACTTACTTATTGTTCATATGGTAATTTATGGCATGAGCCATCAGGATGGCCACCATGGGCCTTAGGGCTTTTCCTTGCCCATCAAAGTAATATGTAGCTATCGTCCGTAGCTCATCTTGATTAGTGTTCAGTTCGAGTTCCTTCATAGAAATTAGATGATTTTAGTTATAATATAATAATTATATTATATTTAATTTCATTTAAATCGTTAATTACCAGATTTATTATAATTAAGTGGTTTGAATTAATTTTAAGGCTTTATATATATATACATGAGTACTTAATTTAATAATAGTATTTATGATTACTATCTGTTTATCATAACCATGATCCCACATTCAGTCAAAATCTTGGGGATGCTAAAATTATTTACACAAGTTGATCCTCTCACAGTGTAATAAACACGATAATTATTTATAGTTTATCATTAAATTTATTATTTTAATTATTTTTTTTTTAAACCCGTATTATTTTTTATAAATTACTCTGTAGGGTTCATGAATTTAAAATAAAATTTCTTGTATTTTAAAACAAATGATTATATGTTATATTTCATATAAAATATGATAAATTATATAAAAAGCTGCAATAAGTTATAATAATAACGCTTAATAATCAATTGTTTACAATTATGAATAATAATTAAAAATAAAACATTTATGAACGTAATTTATTTTAAAATTTGTTTTACATATAAATTAATAGAATTGGTATTAATTTTACCTAAAGTTGGATAACAAGGTTTAATCTTAGATAGTTAACAAAATAAGTATTAAATTACATCAATTATAATTTATATTGTGGGTATGTAGGTAAATACAACCATACAAGTAACAAACTAACAACATATAGAAATATGAAGTTAGAAAAAGTTTAATTTTTTTTAAATAGCTCAAATTGTGTTTTTTTAGTATTTTGAAAAATTCTGTACTCAATTTAAAATTCAATGACTGAATAATTTTGTGTTACGGTTAGATTGAAACACACTGAATAAATTATACTACGGAAGAAGATATAAAATGTTATTATACGCTATGTATAAATAATACTTTACATCATACAATTTTATACCACATTTCTAAACCTCAACGTATTTATCTCAAGTTTATATATTATATTACAGAAATTGGAATAATATCATAAATACAAAAATAATATTACATAAGAATTATTGTATAATAATATAATATTTAATATTACCTATTTATAAAAAAAGGTGTTACTAAGCATTCCCTGACACTACCGTACGTACGCTAATAAATTTATGAATAAATAAGTGTTTTCCGATATGTGTTTGTGTGTGTATTATGATTATAATTTATAATGATCAATGACGTATAAAACATAATTGAGAATACTTACACTTAATGCTAGTATTGATATAAATGTTATTACATGTGTCAATTGGACGTATGAAATATGAGAAATATATTTAATGATTTAATTATTTATGATAATAGAATTCTATTATAATAGTACCTAATATAATTATTAATATAGATTAACAACAATTCATTATTAATATAGAAAATTTAACAACCCTTCATGTTTTCGAATATAATTTTATAGGTATGCTATTCAAATACCTGTTCAATTAATATTTAATTAATAAAACGATCAAATGTTGCGGCACATCCAGTGCTTTGAAATATTTATTTTTATTATAATTTTTGTTTTTATATTATTAGGTATTATTTAACTGTAGTAATAGGTATGTAATTAATGAAGAACAATATTTATATATATGTAGGTATATATGTTATATGTGTATGTTTTTTTTTTTAAACCAAATACAAATATTATTTTAATATAATACTAATTAGTTTTTTATTTAAGTTTCTTTATTAAATCTCATTACGTATATATATAAATTGAAAATAACAAACTAATTAGTAGATATTATATTAAAATAATATTTGTATTTGGTTTAAACAAAAAAAAAAAAAAAAAAACATATAACAATATACAGTATTATAATATATAACATATTGTTACTAGGGGGAGACTACTAGTTTTCGATCGCTATATAAATTTATTTTATTTTACAAGTCTTAAAAGTACTATATACATTCTTAAACGATATGTAAAAAAGTTAATTTAAGATGAATATTTTCTGAGTAAAAATAATGTCGTTAAATAAAAACTTTAAAATTTTAAAATAAAGTTATAACTATGTTACAAAGACAAAGTTAATAAATTATACAAACCTGTCTGATGTCTGTGTATACATCTCTGAGGTCATCATCTAACAGTCTGTATGGGTCGATAGAAGACAGAGAATCTGTATCTGTGTCTTGTAAAGTAGTAAAACGTCGACAGTGATTCCTCTGATGATCAGATCTTATTCGATTAAATTGTTTCTGTACAAAAATAAAATAATAATAAATAAATAAATAAAAATTATTATTAAAAAAAAATATTTAGTTAATATTTGTGACGCCTATTTATTCTAAGTACAATATTCAAATGCGATACTCTTTTTTTGATGGCCACACAACCGGTTTTTATAACATATACATATATATACTTTCCATCCTGCAGGCATTTGGCCCCTCGTCATCGATCTAGGTATGTGGGACACGACCGAGATACATAATATTATAAAATCGCATCAAAATGTCGCGTCTCCTCAGGGCAGTCGAGGGCTTTTCTTATAGGGAGTGTTATCAGTCAAAATTTTCAGTAGGTATTCCTAACTATTATCATGTCAATATTAATAGTTAAAATTAAAATTTACAATGATTGGAAATTATTATTTTCAATAAATTATTAATAATAACATAATTAAAAAAAAAATTAGTTACACATTTTTTTTTAAGAGAGGGAAAGGACTACTCTTCAGTTTTTACTTATGAAAACTTATACCCATTAAATTGTATATAAAATATAATATTGACGTATAACTGAAAAACGCATAAATAAACCTATATAAAAATGTATAAGTATATTAAATAAATATAAAAACACAACTTTATATAATAATTAATTTAGTTTATAATGTATAGACAGATAATTTAAAAAAAAATTGAAAATGATAAAAGCCTCCGATAAACGTAATAAATGTCATTGTAAGTGAAAATAATATAATTATAATTTATAAGTATATCATTATATTTTAAACCTAGTTATTACAATAAGAATCGTGAATAATTTACTTATCTAGAGATAATACTTCATTTTATTCTTCTAATATGACCTTATAAAGTAGTATTATAAGTTATTCTTCATTGAAGGATAAAAATTATTATTATTATTTTATATAATTTCTAGTGATTGATATTTATTATTTTATTAATCTAATAAAGTAATAATCAATAAAATGTACTTGTATATTTTCGTAAATTCATTGAGGAATATTTCTAAATTCTACAATTTAAAAATATTTTATGACAGACAAGAGACAACCCAATAACATTTTAAGCATCATATTAAACATATGTTATACTATTATATTTTAATTTCTCCTCGCGGTATTGTTTAGGTTAAAAAATTTAATAAGTTTATATGCATATATATAGGTATTACTCAAAATATAAAATTTATGAGAAAAATAATCATATTAAGCGATATTAAGCAAATAATAAGACCGGTTATTGATTCAGACTTTCCTGTTTCTACTAAAAGAATGAAATAAGAAAGTAAATTATTTCGTATTAAATCTTTATTTTTAGTTTATCCACAAAAATTAGCGTTTATATAAGTAATTAATTTTAATAAAAACAATGCGATTATTATTCTTTCTTTAAAAACCTGAAGAAACCTAATATACATAATATTTGTTAATTATTAATGTTTAATTATAACATTTATATTCAATATAATATCTATATTATACATCTATGGGTATAAAATAATATAGTAATTTTTTCACCATTATAATGATTATAAATTACCAATAATGACCCATTATATTCTTAACCAAATTATACAAACATATAATACATTCCAGATTTATATTTAAAATTACATTGGTATATCGAAACTAAAAAAATATTCAAAATAACTAGGCAACTTATATTTTAAAATCTAGAATTAATATAATACAGTTGAAAATTAATAAAATATGTGAATCAAACTAATAATAATAAATACCTAACTTGTATACTATAATTAATTCGACGTTTTTGAATGACAAACTTTAAGCAAAAGCATTGCTTAAAATTGGAATATGATTAACACCATTAAAGATTTTATAATTTACAATTGAAGTTAACTTTCTTATTAATATATTTTAAAACGGATTTTGTTTGCGCTTTCTAACGCCATATATTATTATAGACAATAATCGGTGCATGTCCAGTATATAATCGACCACTCGAAATAATTGACACATGTTTAAACTCACAAGGCCATAGCAAAATGAAGTTCAACTGCTTTACCACATTGTGTAATGTACTTTTCGCAAATTTCTCGTCTAAATATACTATTGTTAGAAACCACTAGATATATAAATGTTGCTCCTGCATAGTTTCGTATATAGAATATAACCTATAGAATTGTTTTTCTTAAATATAAATGATATAAATATCATAAATAATTCTATCATTTTTCGTCGAGCGTGAAGATAATGAGATTAGTAATTATAGAAAAACATCAAAAATACTTCGTATAAAGTATACATTATACTCGACATTATATATCTATATAGATAACGATTTAAAATGATGTATTTTTTATTTTTTTTTGTTTTTTTTTTTTTTTGTATTGAATTATATAATATTAAATATTATATTATGTATTAGTATATATAGGTACTTAATTAAATAAATAATTACATTTTACATTTAAATATTTTATATTTATAATAATACATTTCTATGTAGGTATATCACAAGATAAAATCAAATTTAATTACATTGTCTTTAATGAAATAGTTATAAACAATTGTGAAGATATTTTAAATAGGTACCATTTATTTATAAAAGACAAATTGGGTGTGGTAAATTTTAAAAAATTTATAAAATTTTAAGTAATTAGTTTATTGTATACATTTAGATATGTAAACGTTATAAAGAAAAAAATATGATTGTAATAATCTATATTTAATAATTTTAATTAATAAACATGTTTATGTTCATTGATATAAATGATTAAACTTGATTAAATTGTTTAATAACTATATTGTTTAAAGTTTCATATTCAAATAAATACAATTCTATAATAAATAATATTTTAGTTAGTTAACAGGAAATTTTCTATTATTACGATGTTTCTGAAATCGATTGCAAATTAGTAATATATTTGTCATCGTTCCAATGTGAAAGCTGTAGGTTAATGTTAATATATATAATATATTATGACTTCATATACATGTTGAATCATAATAATTGCAATCAGCTCACGATGGAATTTCAAAATAATCCCCCACCGATTAATAATTAGAAGTCAAATGATTTTATAATGATACATGTTAATTTAAGAATATTTTGTTTTCCTAAACATGACTGAAGTAACTCAAGTCCCGAATAAATTATAAAATTTAAACTTTTATGTTAGTATTATTTTACTCGTTGCTACTTGCTTGTTAATTATCAAAATAAGAAGAACCGAAAATAAACTTTAACAACATGACATATTTTATTGTTGAAGTCTCTATTACTCTATATACAATAATTTAGTATTTCTTGTTAATAATTTAATTATTGGCAGTCAATAAGTGATAAAATTACTTTAATTAAATATATGTACTTGAATAACAAAATATATTATGTATATAATCTAATTTTTTTAATAAAAAATTAAATAAAACTATTATATTTGATTTTCATTTCAAAATTATAGACTCTTTATAAAGTAGATAGTATTCTTTATTAGAGTAGATATAATATAATTAATGAACCAACAACTATGGAAAATAATTATATTAAGTAATGTATGAAATAAAATATTAAAGAAACGTAAAAATAACGAACATTTTTCATAATTCAATTTTTGATTTTCTTTAAAATTAAGAATTTTAATCTTAATCTTAAATAACAATAATAATAAAAACTTAATTATTATGTATTTTACTAGGCATTAGTTTTATTATTATACAGTGTATGGTTATGTAATATTTTTTTCATCTTAATAACAATAGTTCTGCTCAATTTGAATGATACGTAATCTGGAAAACACATAAATAGCGAAAATAAGCAAGAATGGAACATAAAAGAAAGGACAGAAAGAAAAGCAGACCGTATTTTTTCATTTGACCTCAATTCAGATACCATGATATGGACAACACGATACATTCCTATGCGTTCTTCCGTGGTAGACGTTTATTTATTAATAAAAGTAGAAGAATCGAAGAATTAAAAAAAGAATATGCTACTAACAAATATAAATATGTACTGTAATTTAAGTTTATTCTACTTTTGAATCAAATGAGAGTTGAAAATTCAGAGTAATTATTATTATATTGGTTAATTGGTGGTAAAATAGTTTATAGGAATTAATAGTATTTAAATGTTTAAATACCTTTATTTAGGAAAACAAAACATATATTATAGTAAATTCAGTTTAAAAATTAATACGATTTTTACAATTTTGTTTTTATTTTTAACAACATAGATATAGCAAAACAATTAAGAATAAACCCTAGAATAAACATTAAAGAGATATAAGTTATTTAAAAAAATACAATAAAAATAGACGAAGAAAATTATGTGTAAATTTAAATTAAAAAGTAGTGATTTTTGCAATTATCATCAATTTTTTGTACACAATATTTTGTTGAATTATAAAAAGCGGGTTAAATAGTTTATACAGAAATAATTAACATACGAAAATATTATTAATAACAGGTGGATCTATCAGATGCCAGAATTACTAGTTACTAATTTAAATTATTGTCTTGCGTATGATATATGAATAATTCAAAATTTATAAATATTTTGCTACCGTACATACAACATGTAGAATACTATAGCTACTGTGTAGTATCTATATACGTCATGTGTTATGCATAGGAACGTTTTTTGCATGTAAATTATTTAAAATTACAAACACTAACATTTATATAAATAAAGCATCAAATGTAGGCGGTTAAAGATAATTTTTAATTATATTTCACCAGAATACAATAATTAAGTAGATATTAAACAAAATATAAACACGTTTGAACTCGGAACATAGATAATACTACTACTAAATAGTTATAAAAAAATTAATTAAAATATAATAATATGTATTATAATTTAAAAACTTAATCAATAAGTAGATACCTATATATGCAATATATCTTACATGAAAATTAAATAAATTTGTTTATTTAAACTAAAGTTTTAGTGGATTTAAAGAGATTAAGTTGGTTTATCAATGTTTTTACAGGGTATTCCTTAAACTATAATTATTAAAAAAAAAAGACACAAATTATTGTAAAACCAATATATTTTTCACTTTGCTCAAAATCTAAAATATTATCAGATATTTTAGGTACACATTAATATTTATTATACACATATTGGAGATTAAAGCATTTGTAAATTCTATAACTAATGTTTTATTTATATGAAGTAGTATGAAAATTAATTCAATAAATATATGAAAAAAGTATTGATTTTGACACATTTTAATAACACTCTTTATTAAAGTTTATGATTTAAAATTCTAAAGTGATATGTAATATTTCAAATTATAACTTTAAGACTAGAAAAGTAATAAAATAAACTTCATTAAACTATTCGTAATAAATTTATAAAGTAGATACCTAATAATTACATATTTACATTATTATATATATTACGCTAATGTAATGCTAAGTATTAGCGAATAATGAATGCAAACTTCAAATGTTATTCAGTGTTCTGTGAGAAAGTAACAGTAATCATTTATCAATTTAACATAATTCTTAAGCGTCAAGTTTAAAAAAAACTTCTATTGATTGTTATTACAAATATTATTCATGATTATTTCATAAATTCATAATCATGAATATAGTTTAATAGTTTATATTTTTATATACAACTGTCAACTAGATATAAGTACAATAAAACTATAAGCTGTAAGCGATAATTATAAAACCGTAAGATATTATATGATGTTATAATTCTATCCAAATAATTGAAAATTTTCAATAAAATAACATTGAAATTACATGACCCTTAATGTAAAAATGATATAATAAGTATATATACCTCGGTAAATACCTATACTTGGCTACTTATAAAAAATAAAAGCAACTTAATAGGTAGTATCTATTTAAAACATAATTATTTATTTAAAAACGGATATCTTTTAATTTGAAATTATAAAATTATATCTAGAACGGGATAGCAACGGATATTGCATTTAAAATGTAAACCATCAATGAAGATGATCATATTTATGAGGAAAAGAAGCCACAGCAGCTTTCACTACATTATATATTAGAACGATTAAGCGATTACTTGGATTGGAAACGAAATTATCCTACTTGAACACGTAAGTCTTCATTCCTAGATAAGCATCTAAGCATCTATTTATGAAAACAATTGTTTTCATTTAATTTTTAATTACTATTTTTTTAAAGAAACAACTAAAGATACATTTCCCGTTCATATATTTAAAGAGTTCTGATTAAATTATATACCATTAGTCGTAAACTTATACCATGAAAATATAATTTATTAAAGGACGTATCTCTATATCACACATGCAGGATACTCAAGGTGCTGAATACCACGGCAGACATCCTGGACCGGTTTACACGTGTTTCACTTACGCTTTCACCCAAACTGTGTGGTTAAAAGGAAACACCTATTCTTGCGTAGGTATTATAAAGTCACAAGGTCAATACGTTAGACATTCAAGTGGATAGCACTCGGAGAAAATTACTTTATGTAATATCTTATTTTTTTATCTTTGAAAGAATTTTGTTTAAAATAATTGATCTTAATAATTTATGAATAATCAGTTTATATAATACATTTAATACTACGTAATACGTAATATTTCACTATAAATATAAACTAACCTAAATTGTTATTGTTTAATACTGTGAAAGCAGTTACTTAATAATAATTATTATTGATTATCCCCAAGGCGTACAAAACAGAAAAATTAATACTATTATAGTTAAAAATATATAATTATGACAAAATATTAATGTGGGTATTGCACTTTCTAAAAATAATTAAAATGCAATAAAAATTATTTAATTTAATTTAATCAAATTTATGAAGAGCAATTAACTGCTTTTAGTTTATCTAATTGGATTTCGAAACGTAAACTTCTATACATTTTAACACAATACCTATGTACTCGTATTATTTATGTATAATATAATAATAAATAATTGATGGTAGTGTAATTTTTATAAATATTTGAGTACTCAACCTCATACTTACAGAATATTAATTAGGAAGTTAAAATTTACAACAAATATTATAGCATGGTATTTTTTGAAAATATAATTTGATATGATCGACTATTATTTTTTGTAAAACATCAAATAGTATCAAGATTTTTAGTCTAAAATTGTTATTGAAAATTAATGTAGTTTCATTCTAATCTTGATCGTTTGATAATCTCGATACAATAATTTAGTCATAATTCAATATTGATCACTAATGCGCTTTTAAGAGCTTCGAAATGTCAGAAATATTTGCCGATCAATTGGACATGGTCCGAATTCGACGCGGTGGCGACTGTGACAGTGACGCAGCGCGAGAGAAAGAGAGAAAGACTACAACACGGCAACCAGGTTGTCGACCTTGATTAACGGTCTGGGCGGCTATATCATTTTTCTTCTCTATTTATTATCATTTTTCTTATTTATTATGTTATTTTTTTTTTTTTTTATATTCTATTAGTAGGCCAGTAACGCGTCGGGCACAACTGGTTCGTCGTTATTATGGCGATTTTCCTTATTATAGACTGTCGCCGTTGCAGTCGTCAATTACATGCACAAATGAAAGAATTGCACCATAAAAACGACGATATCGTGATAATCGCACAAGGACAATACAACGAGTACGGTCGACCTATGATGCACAAAGTCGTCGTCAGAGGAATGTACGGTCTTTATCAATTTCAAGTTCAAACATCCCTTTTCCTTCGTTCAAAAACAATAAAACATTGTAAAATCAGGGGTAAAATCTATGTTTATTTAATTACGCACTACGTTAGCTAATTTTAAAATTTCAATTCGAGATATTTTTTTTTTGTTTCTTATATTTTAATAATTATAGGTACTTAATTTTGTACTAACGTGACATGTATTGATATCCACGAGGATTTCCATAAATATAATTAAAATCATTAATAAATTATAATTTTATAATAATCATTACTCATTAGAAATATAACACATTCGCCCTTCAATATATATATTATGCAATGTTAATTTCGTTAATAACGTTAAACTTTCGTTCGTTATACACAGAGAACCAAGAGCAATGAGCATAAAAATATACTTACTACGTAATTTATTTGCAAATTAAAAGTATATCATCCAATATCAAAACATTTAAATAATTTATATAAATGATATTTGATCATTATTAAAATATAATATTATTTGATATGAATTATATGCATATATACTTTATGTATTACGAAAGATATAAAATTACTTTTTAGGTATTAAATCTCTTAATATAATCCCTATTTTTCATTACGTACGAATTTATATGGGTAAAATTATTTTTGAACATTTATGCTTCAACAATATCATAAAGAGTAAACAAACTAGGTGGATAATATTATGTTGTTTACATTATGATGGATATTATTTTTTGTATACGTAAAGAAAAAGAAATTTTATTTAAGAAAAATGAGGTCGTCTGCTCAAAACTATTAATACATTCTTTAAACATTCATTACCAAAGTGATAAATTCCTAGATAATAGGTAATAAAGCCTTTTATGACACATTTGATAATTAAAATCGTATTATTATTATTAATTAATGTAGGCAGGTAATAATAATTAATATACTAATATTGATTTATCATTTATGTATTTATTATATTATTAAAATATTATTACGGTACATACAAACTAGTTAAAAATATTTATTATTCATGAATGAAAAAATGTCGTATAGAAATACTACATTAAAAAAATAAAAATAAATATATTTTGAACTTTGAAAGTTAATTATAATAATAATAATAATTTAAACGAAAACAATTTAAAGTAATTTATTTTTATACTTGAGTGTATTTTTCATTCCAATACTGTAATTGCACAAGTTTGATAAATAACTAATACGTTTATTTTATAAAAGCGAAAATTAATTATTTATCCATTTTATAAATGAAATACAATTTTATAAATTTATTGTCTTTATAAAGAGAAATAACAAGCACATTATTTTATGAATTAAATAATTTTATTTGTTTAATTTTCGTAATGACATTAAACATTTTTTTCTTATACACTTAACTTTACTATTTACTTTTACTATAAAAACAAGTTTATGTTTTGAGGTACCTAATCCTAGTATAATATTTTATTATATAAGTTACATACATATTTTTATGCAGATATATTTCTAATAAATTAAAATACTTGTATTGAATGTCAAGTTTTAAGTTCTCTAAGTTTAAAATCAATTCAGTGTTCTAAATAGAAAAATTAAAAATACATTTAATGATCATGTCAAAATGCTTAAATTATTAAGATGTATAAGTGTTGATGAAATGATTTATGCAATATTGCTGTCATCTGTCAAGACTGTACTGGACGGTTGTAGCAAATGTCACTGTGATTTTATAGATATTGTAGCACGGTTTAAATGGCCAAGACCTTTATACAGACACTACAGTCAATGGGACAGTTGCCAAGTTTAAAAAATATATCCCTATGCAACATATTATTATGAAAAGTTATTGAAAGGACCTTGAAGGTATGTTTTTAAAATTTTTTTTTTGAAAAAAAAAATTCGTTACAAAAGTACATTTTGACTTGTATTATCACAACTAGATAGCTACTCTGTCGTACTGACCTGGTAACAAATTAAAGTCCTGTCCAACCTGGGCCCCACAGCCGTGTCGTTGGAGACCACCGCATTGTTGTGACGACTCCTGGTCAAATTGCACACGAGTTTATCGATACTGGCGCGAACGCACAACCGGGCACCGGACGTTATACGCGAAGCCATAGCACTGAACTGGACGTGTTCAACAACATCGGCGACCGAACCGTTACGAGTTGTTGGTCAGCCTTACACACGGACACTGATCGGCCGGCAACTGTGGTCGCCACTCATAACGGAATAATCGTGCAGCACGTCGTGTCTAAGAAACTCCACGATCCGCGGGTCATTCAATATTTTACTTTTTCCCTACCGTCCGGTTATCAAACGAACAGACGAGCCCCGCCGAACAGCTGTTCGCCAAATACTACTGGACCGGTGACCGTGATAACAGTAGTTGTGATATTATCAATATTATCTTAAACCGTGGTTGTGATTACCATTAAATGTACATCAACTTCAACACGACTATATAATCAACACGCCGTTTTCACATTCACAGTTTCACACCCACATAGTTGTAGTTGTAACTTGTAAACATTGAGGTATATAAACTTTTTCTTTTGTTTAAATGTAAATAAATTGTATTATAAAATGTTAAATATTTTATATAGTTCGCTATAAAATAAAATCTATATTCTTGTACTTATATATCTATATTTCAATACTTTATATTAATAATATTTTGTTTAAATGTATATAAAATGTTTTAAATATATACTTAAAATAAAAAATTGATTGTTTTTATTGATACCATACTGTACAAGTCCTTTAGTTATCCTATTTAATAGAAATAATAATGTAAAAAATAATTATGTTAAAATAAAGATGCACAATTGTAATATATTCTGTCATATTACTAACCGCCATAATTTAGCCAACCGGCATCTGAACTTTGTATTCTTTGTATTTGTAATGTTTAATTTGTAATGAAATGTCAAATTACATTTGTCTTGTCGCTTGTCGTGTGATGTACATATAATAAATAAAAATATGTAAAAAAATCCCATATAAATATATATTAATTTCATATAAAAATCGGCCTCCGGTCGAATGGTAGCGCTGCCTGGGTGACAAAATTGTACTACCAAAATACCGTAATTTTTAGACCCACTATTTTGGTCGGAGTGGAGTGGAGCCACTTTATCTTCTCTACATCGTGACCTCAAACCTCAATGCTTGTAAAATAATGACTTTGTACCTTATTGCAACGTAAAACAGCTGATTACATTAAAACAAAACACTTGAATAGATAATGTGATATGGACAATGATATTTAGTATTTACTATTTTTTAATTAGTACGATAATACGATGGGATAATATTTATTATGTATTTATAGTATAAAGCTACTTAACAAAATAATAAATAATACATTATTACTTATTAGTTATTTCATTGATACCTATCATCAATGACGATTTAATTTTGGTGTACGACTACGACATTACTAATTACGACTTATGAGTATTTGGTACTAAACAGCTACTACAATAGAATTGATAAAACGAATGCCACAAAAACAAGATATTTACATGACAATAGTTCATATCTGCGCATAGTGTTTACCCATAGTTAACTTTTTTGTATGTTATATTTAAAGAAATGTTTTTACTCAGAGAAAGTATAGTTTGATTTAGCAAAATGGAACGACAAAGGCCTAAAAATCATTCTTCTGTTAAAACCAAGCGATCAGTCAAAGTACGTACGAACTGTAGTTTTCCATTTTTGGGACAAAGTTCTGATATTAAATTGAATGATTAAAATTTGACTATTATAATACTCCTATTTTAATCTAATCTTAATAATCATACTCGTACAATATTAATTTCATATAATTTTTTATAATAAAAATAATTTGTTGATTAATTTTTTAACCTATTTTTGTTTATTATGATCATTCAATTAGGTACGTTATATCACCTGTTAAGTATTTTAACATACACATTTTAAATTAACATAATTTAAATAACACATAGTCATAAACTAATAAATTATAGTATTAAGGTTAAGGAAATGCTTATGTGAGATGTGACTATATTATATTATGTTACATAGGTACAATTTATTGTATACAAATAATATAAGTAAAGACCAATATTATTTTATTTAATTGCTTATGTATTAAAATTAAATAAAACAGCTTATTTAGATAAGTATAACAATTATATAGGATCATATGTTTTTAATTTTAAATAGTTATAAAATTATTATCAAGCTGTCTTTGTCTATATTTGATATTTAAGAAATTAACCCTCTTCAGTATAATATAAATACCTAATATTTACCTACTAATTAATTATTATTTTTTTTAATAATAATAATTGATAATTTTGTTTTTCTCATTTATTAATGATATCTATGTTAAGTATAAAATTTTAAAAATATAGTTTAATACTTACAGTATTTACATAATATTAATAATATTCTCTAGTATAAAATATGAATTGAAAAATATAATAAAAAATTATTAGATACACATTAAAAAAATATATTTTCTTAAAAAATAATTATGGTTTAAGGAATTATATGTTTTTGAATTATATATCTACATATTCGTATTATTTAAAAACATAATTAATTAAATTATTATTGATACATATTTAATAATCTTCATTATTATAGTATAAAATATGTAGGTATTATATTTCTATTGATATATTTACATTTAGATTTATTTATTTATTTAATGTAAGTAATGCCAATAGGTAATTATAATAACGTATATATATATATATATATATATATATATATACACACACACATACAAAATAAATAAGAAAAAAAGTTGCTTAAAAATTGACTAAGAAGATTCAAAACCAAATTAACAATAAAAAAAAATTATCTGAGAGATTAGCTTGATGTAACATTATATGAATGAAGTGTTTGTGATTATAAGAAGTTTTATGGATAAGTATAGATCAGGGTTCTTCAACCTTTTTATGCAGCTGGCCCCGTATTATTTTTTTATAAATCTTGCGGGTGACATTCGTAGTAAAAACATGTATTTATACAAATATTCAGTTTCATTATAACCATTTTTATGATTAGGTACATTTTAAATTACAAATTATTATTATTATTAAAACATATAGATAAACATTTTTTTTAATTACAATTTTTTTTATTTTATTAAAATATCAAAATATTTACGATAGCGATAACGTATAATAACCTAACCATTATAATTTTATGGAAATAGAAAATATACATGCTAAATTTCAAATGTGACCGCGGGCTGCATATTATGATAGAGCGGGCCACGGTTGAAGACCCCTGGTTTAGATAATAGTTGGAGATTTTTGGCACTGTAAAAGGAACACAAATAGAGTTAAGGAAAAGATATCCAGAGCATCTATGGAACCATCTAGAATAGAAGAAATTAAATTGGAATTGGTGTTAAGTTGCCTAAAGGAAAGAGCTGGAATATTTAAAGTACTATGGATGAAAGGATAATCATATGGAGGATGTTCTATTTTGAGAATGAAAGAAGCATGTGACAAAAATTTCTTTTGGATAATTTATATATTATATTGCTTAATTAAATAATAAGGTTATAATATGCATAATTATTAGTTATATCATTATCTAATTTAAGTAATATTGAATATTATGAAATAAGTATGGTAAATTTTTAAAGATAAGTATTTTTGTTTTATTAATTAATTATTAATAGGCATTATTAGATAGATATTTTATCTAAATGTTATTTATTATTTATTGTTAATAGTTTGTAACTAATTAATAATGATTATATACCATTTTTAATTGCGAATAAAATTATTTATTGATATTTGATTTTTTATCTAATTAATTATTTACCAACCCATTCTTATAAAATTATTTAACATTAAGTTATAATGATGTATCATTATGATATTTGTTTTTTGAACAACCAATCTACATAAAAAAAAAAAAAAAAAAAAAAAAAAAAATATTAAAAACTTGACATTTATATACTTATAGACCATTTAACAAATAAATATTTTATAATGCAATTTCTTTTTTTAAGAAAAAAAATATTCTTTAAGTGATAGGTAATAATTTATACTATTTGGTTTCAGATAAATAATGAAAAACTAGAACCTATAGATAATATTCAACAGTCATCAGTAATAAATGATGTTGAGAATGCTTTAAGTGAAGCATTTAATGATATTTATATAAGTACTGAATCTACAGAAGAAAAAGAAAATGAAAGTGTTGATCGTTCACAAGATAGTGCATTTAAATCATTGAGTTCTGAATCTTTTATTGAAGAACAGAATATTGAAGATATAATACCATCTATATTACCAATGTCAATTCCTTGTTCAGTAGGTTCATTACCAACTCCTTGTGCTCCAATACTTGATGACTTATGGAATACACCAATCCCAGAAAAACCATTTGAATCTTTAACACCATTTAGTGATGAAGAATTATCAGAATATTATCAAAATAAATTATTAGTTGGTTTACAAGAATATATTGAAGAATTTAATCAATCAGAATTAAACAACTTTCATATTTGTGAACATACTCTTGATAAATTACTTCAAGATTATTTACATTCGAGACTTAGATTTGAAAGCATTAAACAAGAAATAAAAGAATCAAAACATTCATATATTACACACGAAAAACATATTTGGTCTGTAGAACCAGCTACTTATACACAATATGGAGAATGTCAAGTAAATATTTAATATAATTTATACATTGATTTCTTTTAGTTATATATACAAATTATTTATTGTTTTCAAGTTCTTATAAGAATTGCTACTTTTTATTTTTTTCATAAGTCAGAATTTTGTTTATTTTCTATCTATTGGCCCCATATAATTTACTGTTAGATGGTTTTTATTATCTATATATTTTTAATTTTTTATTAAAGGTATGTTAATTTGTATTAAATACATTTATTCCAGGATGGTAATCCAGTGTCTGCTACTAAAAATTATGATATATCTAGATTCAATCAAGATGCATTCAATAACTTGTTGGCATGCCTCAAACAGTTACGAACTTTAGTTAATAATTATTATTGTGCCTTATATGATTGCCAAATGATTAAAGAAAAGGTTAAAAATTTATTTATCACTTTAAATTTAGTTTTATAGTAAAATAAAAAAAAAATTTCAGATTGATTATTATCTACATATATTGTGTCAACCATTTTCTACTATTTCTGCTGGTACTCCAGTAGGACTTTTTCTTAACCCCAATATTAGAAGTCCACAAGGAACAAATCTTCAGTCATCAATAAATGATCTCAGGGCTTCCATTTCAATATTATTTTTGTATCAACGAAAAACAATAAATGATAAAGTTTTTATTACTGAAACTAGAAGCCTGTTAATTAAATTAATTGGTATTTTGCTTCGAGTTGCTTCGTGGAAAGATCATTTATTTATATTGAATCACATCTTAAGGTATATTTTGTTTTAATAGTTAAGTATATGTAATATAATATAAGCATGATTTTTGCTTTATTTATTAAAATAGATTAGATTCTTTTTTTAAAGATAAATTATATTTTATGTTTAGATGTCCAACAGGTGTTGGAAAATGGGCAAGTTCTTTAATCCAATTACCATTAATTAATTCAAATGACCAAGAAAATAACTTCTATTTAGATTACATGATTGCATTATTAGCTACTATTTTATTACCAGTTCAATCTCGAGATAAATTTTTAGAACAAGTAATGATACTTGTATTGATTTTTATGAACAAGTAATTTTGTTTTAAATAGTACAAGAAATTATTACTTTCTAAAATTACTTAGATTTACAAAAATGAAGGAGATGCTAGCGAATCTATGTGGATAGTAGTCGATAGTGAAGGTGAAGAAGAATGTTCAGCATGTTCCCAAGAAATACTCCGTGAGAGTGATATTATTGCTTTTCTTAATCAAATGCCATTTTCAACGTTATTTAAAAAGGTATAATATTTCTTAAAAAATTTATGCTTAATATTATTTTTTTACTTTTTTTTTTTTTTATATTATTATAGATGATTATATTTTCTGAAAATGATGAAACTTTAAGTTTAAATTTATGGAATGAACATGATTTATTAAGATTAATTGCCACTGGTAGTGTTTTGATAAAGTTATTTAAAACAGGATTGTCTACCTATTGTTCTAAAAATATTAAGTATAAACAATTTTCAAAACGACTTGGTCATCTACTTCAGGATACTGTGAATTATGTTACTGATGTATTGGAGGAATTTAAGTAAGTAATTATTATTATATTATTATTTTATCAATAATTAAATGTATTAACATAATTTTCTTTAGAAATCATAAATTTCTATCAGCCAGAATACAAACAGAATATGATTCATTTTTATATCGTGCTGTTAGTTGTTTGTATGATAATTCTGATAGAACAACATGGCAATATTTAGTAATGTTGCCCTTTGGTCAAGTATCTTCACAAATGGTAATGCACATTTTTCAATATATGCTACACATTAAATCAGGTACCTACACTTAAATCAGTTTATTCAATTGTTAACTTAGATATAAATTATAATTTATAATTATGTTAATGTAATTTATATTTTAATTTAGATTCTAATGACTTTACATTAGAAGATCTGTCCGAATGCATTGTTAATACTTCTGATGATGAATGTTATTATCTTTTAACGGCTATTAGTAATATGGCTTTAAGTAGATATATGAATGATATAGACTTTATAAAAACAGTAACTGTTTGTTTATTTAAAGTAATAATGAAATACATATTAAAATAATATTGTATTCAATATTCTATAGTATTGCTTTTTTATAGATAGGATTTGTGTGTAAAATTACTAGAGAACAATGCCGCAAAACATGTCGTACATTGCTTACAAATTTATCTGATAAACATCCATTCCTTATATCAGAAATTCTAAGTGTACTCAAATATAATTTAGATGAAGTTGGCACGGTAGGTATATTAGAAATATTTAGTTTTCATATTTATAGAAATTATCTTAATATTTTATATTATAATATTTATATTATTTAGGGTTCCATGTATCTTTTCAAAACTCTTTCATTACCAAGTTGGAAAATTACTATGGATGACTTATTTTTCTTAGAACACTTAATATTGAATTTTCCTATCGCATCTACTGAAAATTCTTTAAGTCGTCATATACTCACAAAATTATATTCTGGAAACAATGAGAATGATATTAAGTAAATAACTTGTTTTTTAGATTGTTATTTTTTATCTACTAATTTTAGCTACTAATTCAATTATTGCATAATAAATAAATATATTTTTATATATATGTATATATAGTGATTATATGTTAACTAAAGAAATACACGGATATATAGCAATAATTATTGTTAAAGCTGTCATAAAACATGCTCCTTTCTCAGTAGACGAAACTTCAACTCAATATTTAGTTCATAGTATAAAACAAGTAATTATGATGATTGAAATAATATTATATTGACAAATAAATAATAAATATTATTTTAGTTTGTACAAATTAAGTCGAACGAGGAAGCTTTTCGTGTATGGTCATGGAAAGTGTTATATACATTGAAACTTCACTTGATGGATCTACCAGATATAATAGTACGAGGTTCATTACATGATTTGAACCATTATTTGTTGTCAGTAATTGATATTGATACTGACAATAATGTAAGTAAGTAAAATCTAACATTATAACAATATAAAACATTTTTTGAAATTTTAGGATATTAAATGTTTGTGTTATGATGATCCTATTGCTTTATATACTGCTGTACAAGTAACAACTGCTGGTCATTGTATTCCAGTTATATTAAATAAAGGTTTAGAATGTTGTTATAAATTGTTACAATATAAACACTATACAGCACTTATAGCTTGCTTAAATGTAATCATTCCATTTTTCTTTGAAAATACTGACTGTCTATTAGAATCAAAGAAGTAATGTCATTTTATTTTTTCTATCAAATTCATATTAATAACATTTTTATTTTATAGGTTTATTAAAATTATGGTTCACATTATGACAGATAATCGGAATAATACAACAAAACGTGCTATGAATTTAATAAGTGTCCAAGGACCTTCTGAAATAATTTTACAGTTTACTAATATGATTCAATATCAAATATCTAGTTATGTACGGTATGGATTGCCAAGTTCTCACTTAGTGATGGACTTTTGGGCTAAAATTGTGTGCATTGTTTGGAAAGAATCAGAGGCTGATTTGTTTGTTTATGTTTTGGATACTGTTTTTAAAAATGTTTTTAAAACTCAATCATTACCATGGGCCCGAGAATTATTAATAAGTTTAATAGCTGTAAGTATTATTTTTAAATTTATTACTTAAATATTAATTTTGATTCTATATTAGCAATTTAGTGGCACAAAAGAAAATGTTACAGCTATTGGGTCAATATTTAATTTTATGTTTCAAAGTCCAGAAAAACTACCATTCTTGTTGCCTAAATATCCAGCAATATTACATCATTGTCCATATTATTCTTTATTGGCATTAGAAGCTGAAGAATGGTGTATACAAGGTAAAAATAATATTTGGAAAAATGTATTAATGAAATTGCATGTACAACAAGGAAAAGCAAATGTGGATGATGCACTCAAGGTTAAGTTTACAATAAAACATTTAGATCATATAATTTTAATTTTAATTTGTTATTTTTATCTTTAGAGGGTATGCTCAGAATTAAAATTACCATATTTTACATCCGGACATTTATCTATATATCGATGGATGCAATATGGTTTAGAAATGCCATCTGATCATCCAATCATTTCTTTATATTGGCAAAATTTTTTTAGATTGTACTTACAACGAATTCCAGGGTAATTAAAAAAAAAAAAAATTATTAATAATTTAAGTTATAATAATAAATATTAATTTTTTTAGTTCACAACAACTTGGTTGTGTTGGACGTAAATTTTTTGAAGGACTTGTTAATTCACCATATTTAAATAAAATTAGTATTAAATTAAAGGAATGTATTGATTTTCATCGCACACAACTTCAAACTGATCCAAATTCTGAAATTGATTTGCGTTTAACAAGGTATGATTTCTTAATAAATTATGACTTTTGAAGTAGGTTAATATATATATATATATATTAATACCTTATGTGTTTCATTTTATGTTTCAATTTTATTCCAATTAAATTACATTTTAAGATTTTATGAAGCTTCCATTTTATGGTTAACTGATTCTCGACTACTTGAGCCCACTTTATTTATCCCTTCATTGGATTTAATGTATCAACCAAATGACTTAACACATATTATCAATGGATCAAATGTAATGAAGTATATTGTATTGTTTATAATATTTATGTTTTTAAGAGTAACTCAATTATTTAATAGGAATGGTTATCAGAATTGATAAATTATAAGTTAATTGAAGAAAACAAACTTGATTGTATACGAAATTGGTATGACATATTTGGTAAACTTATACAAAACAAAAGTCATATAAATAGAAGATTAATTATGGAAAAAGACCCTACTACCAGAATTATTAATAGGTCATATTTAAATTATAATATAATATTAACATAGTTTAATAATTTTGGTTTATATTTTTAGATTGAAGTCTTATGATAATCCTTTAGAAAGTCCTGATTTTGTGATACGATTTTCCAATGTCCAGACTATATCTACTACTATTTTATATCATCAAGACCATTTCTTAAATATTATGCAATTAAATATTAAGCAAATTATTGAATTTATTAAGTGGGTATATAATGTAGTAATATTTTTCAGAAATTAAATATCTTTTTTTTTATAGTAAAGTGTACAAAGTGAAAACTGTCTGCCATGAGAATTTAGATAATCGTTATGTTGATGGTATAAAAATGGAATATATTCAAATAGATTCAACTACTCGGGTTCAAGCAATTTGTGATTATAAAACAAAGAAACGCAGTTCTAATAGTGTTAAATGTGCTGGTGCAGCTGAAATTATTTTTCAAGTATAAATTAGTTAATGAAAAACAATGTTAAATTATTATTATAAAAAATGTATTTTATAGATTCGTGAAGCTAAGTTAAATGTTGATGTAGTGGAAATAAATTTAAATAATAGAGCAGAATTAGATACATTAATTTCTGATATTTTAGAAAATATGTTGCCATGTTCCTTAACAACTGCATGTACTACAATTGATCTAATTGTTCAGTACGTATGTTAATATTTAAGTTTAACAGGTATTTTTTTTTATTACCTTTGTAAATAATGTTCTATGCATTTTGAAATAGATTATTATTGAGTGAATTCAATGCATTGATAAAAGCAGGAGATGTTTCCTTAGTTTCTGAAATTTCTTCATCAGGAGTTCGATTATTTTATGCAATTATGTCTGAATATAAAATACTAAGTACATGTCCACTAATTAAGAAATTTATGTTGGATATCTTACAAACAATTGGAAATGTATAAAATAATGTAATAAAATAAAATAAAATTATAACTAATAGTAACTTTATGTTTTCAGGTATTTATTATGAATAATGAAAAAGAATGCTTAAATATAGAAAATACAGCTTTGAATCATCCTGAATTATCTGATGTACTTATTCCCATATTTTCTCCGTCCAACACTTCTATAAATACATTTACACAAGCTTACAAAATTATTGTAAACCATTGTAATGCTTTATATGAGCCAATTGTATTAAAATTACTGTCTAAAGTGAGTTTAACAAGTGATAATATGAATATAATGATAATGCAATTTTTTTTCTTCTACAGTTTGATATATCTGTTTGTTTATCAACCAAGCAACCTTTACTTCCAGAAAGATCAATATTAATTGATTACTGTATAGAAGCTTTGATATTGGTTAAACAACAGACACGATCAGATTATACATGGTCATTGCATGAAGTTAGAAAAGATTTAAGTAAAGATTTTTAAATTAAATGGTAATTTTTTTCATTAATGGTTACAGCTTTTTAGTCAACATCTATGTAATATAATGAATCATGATTTCCCTGAACATTATGGTGAAATATTATTCAAACTCTTAGACCATTCCAAAGAAGGTCGTATTTATTGTCAAGTATGGTTTAATGTTCTCAATACAATTTTGGCTCAAGCTGTGCCTACAACACAAACAAACACTGCTAGAACAATCTTACTGCCAGGAATATCAACTGATCAGTTAAGAGACATAGTTAGACGTTATGCAACTGATCAACGATCTTTAAGTTCACAAGAAGTATGTTATTATGATATGATATTGAAGAATAATTTTTGATATGTTTTAACTATTATTTTTGTAACACTTAGCTTCAAGAAACTTTACATCTTTTGACTACTCATTTTGCTAATGAAAGGTTAAAGTCTGCTACGGGAGAGTTATATTCAAAATATAACGTATACATTGAGCCATTGGTAGGATTGTATGCTATGGTTAGCCACGCATTAGTTGTAGCAACAATTCAAACATATCGTGGGATGTTAGCAAATAAAAGTATGTACATTTGTTTATACATTTTCATATATGTAAAATATTTTAATTGATTTTGATAAAAGTGTAATAAATATTAAATTAATATTGCATTAATATCTTGAAGTCAATAACTATAAGATATAACTTATGATATTTTAAATTAAATATTTAACATGATATCTGTGATTCAACATTCACATTTGTTATTTGTCTTTGTAAAAAAAAAAAAATATGTTTAATTATTTTTATTTAAACTTTAAATTTTAATTGTATTTAATTTAGTATGCGAGTTTTTATGTCCAACATTAATAAGTATGTTTGGCCCATGGTTGGAACCCTGGTATGAAGGATGGAATACTGATCATAGAACTTTAAAATTACCTTGGTTGGCAACTGATACATCAGTATCTTCTTTAATGGTTGATTCGTTAATAGAGTGTATTAAATTTGTTTTAGATACTATGCCAGGTAAATTCTTTGATAATATTTAATATTTATTAAAATAAAATAAAACATTTTTAACATTTTTTTAGCATGTGATAATGTTTTAAGTTTTGTTTGTCAATGGTACATAAAAATGTATGCTCATATTCAAACAAATGATTATATTTTTGAGACTTTACATACAAATCTTGAAAAGTTACCTTGGCAAAGATTTATACCAACACCTGTAGATTTAGATTTAATCATGAAGGTACCAGTTATTTAATTTACAAAAATAATATAATAATTAAATTATATTTGTATTTGATAATATTATTATATAGGTTATGGATCAATTTTTACCTCAATCTCAATGCTTTTTGGCAAACGTTATTTTGGAAGTACCTTGGCCATATATACCAAATCTTGATCTACGCATATTATTATCATTGTTCATCAAATTTTCAAATCAACCCAATATGAGAAAAGTATATAAAACGTTCTACTTATTTTTTAAATTTTTATTAAATTTAGAATTATTTGTAGGGTGGAAAAATTAGACCACTTTTATTGGAAGCTCAAAAATTTGCTTGGTATCAGATTGATGGTGAAACATATGAAAATATTTTGAGTTGGTTTGTTTCAAAATATGATCCTATGACAGTTCTTCAATTAAGTAATGAAGATTTATGTGGTACTGATTCAGCTGTACTTGAGTAAGTTGAATATAATTTAATTAGTATTTGCAATTAAGTATATAAAAATATTTTGTAATACATAATATAAATTTCCAGTCTCTTAAAAACAGCAGCTGGTTATAACAATGTTGATCATAGTGAGCCATATTCTGAAACACTGTTATACAAAAAGCGTATATTCATTCGAGCAATGGTTAGGATGTTTATATCGTTAGCATCACGATATAGGTCAGTTTTAGGCGGACATTACAAACATCTTAAATGTGCTTTTCAACGTTTATTGGATGAAATGGAAATGGCTACAACACACAGTGAAGAATCTAAATTATTAGTCTTGGAATTGTTAGTATTAGTTAACCAACCTACAGGTTCCATACTATCATCACTTATGTTACAAACCATTCAAGAATGGATAAGTCAAAGAAAAGCTGATTGTATTGTATTACAAGGATTTTTAATCGTAACATGGTCTCATGTTACTGACCAACAACATAAAGGTGATATACTTGAAGCTTGTTTAACATCATGGTTTAAAAATGTTGGTGAGTTAATTTTAAAATATACCAAATGTAAAATGCATTGACTTTATATTTGTAATTAGGAAATGAAGATAATTTTAAATGGGATAAAGTATTAACTTTGGTCCAGCCTGTGCATCTTCACTATCAAGGTGTAGGTGAAGTTTTAATATCTTCCAGTCATTTACTTACATTATATACTTTAGCTTTAAAAGAATCCCAAAATCCATCAACATATTCTGATGTCCTATGTACTTTAGTGCAATGTTTAGAAGCTGTGAAAGCTAAGTAAGTAAATGTTAAATTAAATATTTTTTTAGAAAAATTTGTTTTTATTTTATTAATTCAAAACATATTATTTTGGGTATAAAAATATAATTTTATTAATGAAATTCAATGATAAAATTAATCAACTAAGTATTTATTTCTGTAGTAATATTGCTGAAAACAAGTTACCATTATTATGGTCATTAGTATTACGATTAAGTACTATTGAAGATGATCAAACTGCTGATTATCTGTTTCGAGTTGCTAATTTAGCAACACAGTTAGCCCAACATAAACAGAGTTGGAGTTTGTTTGATGCCATAAGATTACAAAAACAAACTCATATTTCTCCCAAGTAAGTGATCTATACTTCATTTAAGCCAGTAGTTCCTAACCTTTTAAGAGTGTGACCCTTAAATTTTACTTTTTGAGACCCTCAATTATTGGAAACTCATATTAACTAACACAAAATCTATTATAAATGTAAAATTAAAACAGTTTATTAGTATTCATATATATTTAAATAATAAAAAAAAAATTAATCAATATAACTTATAATTAATAATTATTTTATAATAAGTATCATATAATTTAAAATTAAACAAGAATATATAAATGAATGACTTCCTTCATGTTGAACCTGCAATACTAAAATAAAACAATCTAGTAAAAAAAAAAAATAAACACAAATCTCACTTTAAATTTTCCTGCAGTCATTTATACTGCTAAATATGTCGAAACACCTGTATATATAATTAATTATTTTCACAGATAATGTAGGTATTGATTAATATATTGCCGTTTTTTCTAACGTATAGGGTCAATTTTTAGAAATTCGAAAAATTACCTTAACAAAGTACCAACTACATTTACTTTACTACCGGAAACATATGTTATTCGTGTAAATCGGAGCATTATTTCGGGTAGTAAAAGTGTCTTCATACTTAAAAAAAAAAAGAAAAAGAAAAAAAGACACACTTCATTGTAAAATAATACAATTTGAAAATAATTTTAGTGAATCATCATTTCCTTAGCGACCCTAATTTGGGTGTTTTGGAATCGCTGATTTAAGCTATTATATTTAATAATGTAAAATTATAGGTGTCGTGTACTGTGTCGTGCTTTTGCAGCATTTATATATACACAGTTACCTGAAAACAAATCTAGTCGTAAACAATACATAAGACAAGAAGATAATGCACCTGGTGGTTTCTCGTGTAATAATAAGTAATAACTATTAACTTATAATTTAAAATTTAAATGAATACTGTCACTATTAATTACAAATAGAAGACAAGAAAATAATTTTTAAATTATTTGTTTTAGTGATTTTACAACATCTATAGAGTGTTTGAAAGCAGTTAATGATTTAGAATCTTTGAAACAAGATCGACAGTTTTCTGAATGTATTGTAGCAATTGATTTGGCATTAAAGATGATAAAAGGACCACAATATTCGATGAAAACTGGTGAACAATTTGTAATTAAGTTGGCTAAATGCTTATATACAGATAATTTCATATATCGTTTGAACCCTTTGTGATGAGCACAATAATTGAGTGTGTCATTGGTTGTGTTGCTTGTATTGTCTGTGATAAACTTATTGTTAATTTTTTTTTTCAAAGTATATTGACTAATTTGAATGTTATTACCAATTATTATTTCATAATTGTAATTATATTTTATAAATTTATGAAACTTTATTTTAATAATTATTATTTTATTGAATAAAATATATTTTTTTATTTTATAAATTCAAATAGATTATATTTGCTGTGTTTAATCGATTGTGATAATTATACTGATTAAACTTACCGAAATGGATTTCTGAGAAATCCAATAATTATGATTTACAAATTATTTATTTGATAATATGCCCATATAATTGGTTATAAGTTATAAGTTATAACTAAGTCATAAACTTATAAGTATAATATATAATATGAAATATAATGTGCAATATAATATTTACTTTTCACTTGTTTTATATATTTTGTACCTACATTAGGTAATACACAATACACTACTAGAATAAAAGTTGGAATCTTGATAAAATAATAGTTAATTTTTGTTGTTAAACAATTACAAAAACTAATTAATATTGACAAATGACAATTATTATAAATTACACGTGTAGAAATATGAATTATGAATATTAGTGTTTTAGTATCTCAAATTCTCAATAATTTAATATTAAAGCTGATTACTGGAAAAATTATTTTAGTTCTGTGTACAAAACACTGTATGAATATTTTATATTAAAAATTTAAAAGCATAGGTAGGTAAGTCATAACGTATGCCTACCCGTGTTATTGCAAAAATTAAAAAAAAAAAATTAAAAAATATGCCATGAACGATATATTACAGTACTGAGTTGCATGGTAGCGCTTGTAGCTATATATTATTATTATTATTACTGTGAAATCGTTTCGTGTTGAAAAACCTTTTTTGCGTCAAAGTGAAAAATCATAATAATAATAATAATAATAATAATAATAATAAAATTATTATTAGTAATAACGCGTCGGAAGGGACGGTTGTACTCGGGTATTTTTCACATCGCCTATATACTGACCGATATATATTATAGAAGTAAGAAGGACGAGGGTTAGGAACGTTTTCATCCTTCCTGGAAAAAATTTTCTCTTCCAGTAAAATAATTTATAATATCGTCTTGTTTTTTTTTTTTTAATAAACGTAATTATTATAATAGCATCACGGTAGGTAATTTCCGAGGAAAAAAATAATAATTAAAAATGAAACGATAATAATAAATAATTAATAGAAATTATTATAATTTAAATAATATAATAGGTTATATATTGTATATTTTTTTTTTATATAGAAAAAATAACAGACGCAAACGTATAAAACCGTATAATGTAATGAAGTCTGCGTACTGTTCATTCGTTGAAACGATTATTGCCTTGTACAAATATTATTTTCCTCGCAAATTTATTAAATATAATAAAATAAATTTAATTATTAATTAAATATAAAACAATTTAAATAAGTCTGGTTCGCATGAGTTTTTAGTTCACCAACGAAAATTCACCAGACCAATAATTGAACTCTATACATAAATATAAATCCGTTTGAACTGCACAGCACACGTGTGTCAATAATTATTATGTACGTAATATCGTGCACAATGGATTCTCGAAGAAATTCACTATCGCTAAAGCACCGAATAGAATAAATATTATGTTAATATTGTTAAATTTTAGTCAATTTATTTTTTGTAGGAAATATTTACAGTATTGCACATTAAATATGAAATATTAATACCCAGGTGACCAGGTACGTAAAATGTAAAAAAAAACATAATATTATTATAATTTAGCACGTAATCATAACGATTATTAAAATAACATTAAAGTATCTGTATAAAAATATAATATTAAACGTTTATACCTAATATTATTTAACGTTTTCAAAAATATAACATTTTGTCCAAAATAATTGTTCCCGGTGGTCTTCCGATGTCCCCTCTATCCCTAACTATTCTCTCTGAACTTCCTTCCCTGAATCCGCCACTCATGCATTACAAAATTCGTTTTCTTCTTATTTTTATTTACCTACTTCGTTTCGTAGTCGATCGAGTCTCCGTCTGATTCTGTTAGAACAACATAATATTATTACAGCATTATCACTTACAGAATGTGACACACAAAGTATGTACTTATCCCGGGGTGTCTGCAGTAATCTGTTGATCCTAAATTAAACGACAATAGGTATTATAAGAGAGGTATAACCAAGTCCGACGCTCTTTTTAATTTGGGATTCTTTTTACGATGCCATTAATATTTATATATTTTATTTTCTTACAAACTATATAAAAAGTTTAAGTGAATCCGATGGACGAGCGATATGAATATTATTAATAGGTATTCAAATTTTAATAAAAAAAAACGTAATATTTTAGTGTAAATGCTTCATCGATATTCGTATTATTATTATATTTTGATGACACTATGGACCACGATTACGCATAATATTATTTAAAGTATAACCCTCTAAAATTATTATTATAATATTTTATATGATTTTTCAGTCGGACGACGGAGCAAAAAAAAAAAAAAAAAAAAAAATGTTGGGGTGACAAGAGCCGTTTACCGCGTCGGACGTCGTCGGGGGTTGCTTTAATTAGTTGCCGAAGAGAACCGCGCGTAATGAAACAAGCTTTACACAGCGGGTCAAATATAATATCATAACGACCCTGCGACCATCCCCTTACCCGTTTAGGGTAAATGTTATAAAGATAACGGGCGGAGTATGGGGGGAAGTTTTTTAACCTTTTTTTTTCTTTTTTTTTTCTTTCTGTATAGTCCTTTGACTGCCCGACCATTCGGCATTTGACGGCAGAGGCGATGAGTCACGTGAAATATATATATATACACACATACACTTATAAGCATAACACACGTATATATATACGTATACAATTACCCTCTAGGCTAATGTCAATTATTAATTATATTTTTTTAAGTCACTGATTCCGCGTATGCGCATTTGTAATATAATTATTATAATTATTCCATATATATTATACAGAGTGATTCGCCAACTGTGTTCACGCTAAATGTTATAATAACCATAAGAGTTATTACATATCATTTTGTACGTATAATAATAAAACATTATAATATCGTATTCTGTATAAGATATAACGATATATATTATAAATTATAATATATACGAAATTATATTATTTTTTAATTATTATTCTGTTACAGCTATCAAATTGTTATCATTTTAAAAATTAATAATTATTTGTTTTTATATCGAGTGTTTACAATCAGAAAATAATGTAATATTTCGAATCTGTTATTTATTTAAATAACTGTCATTTAAAGTTTGTATAATGATATTTATTAAGACACTTCTAATTGACACAATTTCGATTCTGACGCTTCAACGTTTATAGTAATTTTAAACGAATACTAATTTGTGCATAAAGTAATTTGTTAAGTTAAATAAGAAAAAAATTGTTTCGCTCTGTATACTGTATGCGTAAAAAGGTTAATGTGTGTAGTGTGTAGGTATATAATGTTTGTCTAAAAAAATTTAAATTATAATAACACTCGGAGTGTATAAAATTTTATTATTTCGTTTAATCACTGCAATAATGCGACAATAAAACAATGTTAGAATTAGGTTTTATATTACATCACGCGATTTATGTGATTATTACTGATTTTTGTTACTAAATCCCTAGTTCTGTTTTCACAAAAAATGTTAGTGCCGGATTTACGAGTATTTTGGCAAAATATATTTAACCATGTAATAAATAATAATAATAATACTGACATTTTAGAGTTACAATATTCTAACATCATAATATATTCGTTCATATTAATAAAATATAAAGTGTTAAAGTTAATAATACTGATTTTATCTTAAATATTTCATAATTTAAGTAAAGAAATATGAAAATTTCGGGAAGGGTTTAAATCCCTCAGATGCGGCCTTGGTGGTAACAGAAATTATTGGATATAAATTAAATTGTATGGAAATTCGAAATATACTCGAAGTATAATTTTTTGGTCCGGCGTGAAAAGTTTTTATAGTATAAAAATGGACGAAAGAAATAATTCAAAATATTATTATCAAAATATTCAAAATATATCAAATATGATATTATTAATATAAGAGAGAAACGTGAAAATATAAAAAAAAATAATACTATCCTATGAGTACCTATATATACAATATCGTATACGTATTTTCGTATATACGCTGTGAATTCGTACATGAGTGAACGGGGCCTTTGCTTTTATTTCTTCGTCCTCCTCTCCACAATCAAAGGCAATCGGGCGCACTGATCCGTTACAGATATCTTTTGAAAAAATATCATAAAGCCATTTATAATATATACTTATAATATACACACGAGCATACCTTTGTGTAATGTACACCGGACATAATATTATTGTGCTTTTATCCAACTGCGACGACTATATTATTATTATTATATACACACACACGATATTTTGTACAGGGTGGTAATCACTATACATACAGGGTTCTTTCCGTTTTCTCCCGACCCTATAGGAACAATTTTCCTAAGGTTAATACATAGAGTTTTTCTTTGTGCCGTCCGAAGTACACAGGAGATACAGGATAGGTTAATATAGTTTAGCCGTTTTTTCTTTCTTTTATCCCTTCACGGATAACGGTAACGGATCACCCTGTATGTTACGCAATATTAGACGACCATCGGCGTGACATTATATTAGGTCCGGTAGAGACGATATAGAATTTTGGAGGTCCTTCGAATTCGCGTTTCCATCTCGCGCGTATTACTGACGCGTTGACGAGCACGTCGTCGCGGGGGTTTAAATTTATTATTTATTGCCTCTTTGTCGTCCGCATGACCGAAGAACGGCAAACGTGCGAATATAACAATAATAATAGTAGGTACGCCGATCGAGTTATATAGATATAGTCGTAAGGTGCGAAATATACGCCGTTTGGCATATAAATATTAAATATTTCGTGTTGTAATATTATAATAAAAAATATCGTTTTTTTGTATTATAATAACTTATAGATGATGTTTGCGAATTTAAAACGACGCGTGTTTGTTTTATTTTGGTACGCGAAAATGTTTTTCGAGAAGAGTAACGCGGAAACGTTCGAAAAAGATACCTACGACGTGTTTTATATTATATACTCGTATTCAATCGGTGGACAGAAAAATCAAAATACAATTTTTTCTGGAAACGAACGTCACACGGCGATATACAAAAATACATCTACGATTAGTGATTACGTTCGAATCGCGTTTTATTTTTATATTGATATAGATATAGATATTATAATAGTATTATGTTTTTTTACGATGATTCGTACTATTCAATAAAATCAATCACGTTTTAATTTATAATGTTAATGTTATAATTATTTAATTAAGTAATTATTAGGTAATTCCTTATTTCACATCACGTTTGCCATCTACTTGACAGAAAATTGTGAAATTTCATATATAAATATCATAATAAAGTTTATTAATAATCCTATTATATTTTTTTAACTGTATTCAAATTATAATTAATTTTAAATAAAAAAAAACCGTAATAAATTAATTTTAAGTGTACATTTTCAATTTTTTAAGGTTACAAGTCATCACCTTAAACATAACCATACATATGTAGATAAACACTCATATACCTAATCAATTAATCGTTTTACCTATAGTTTTACCTATATAGTATTTACCATAGGAATATACGAGTATATTTTGCATATTATATTATGCAAGTAAAGTATAATATGTGTTTTATATGTTTGACAAAACCGTGATTTCTATTAGAGAATCAATTTTATTTCTATTATTATATAGTATAGTCTAGAAGAAACGACACGTTTGGGAAATTATAGGAGGAATCATAGTTTTTTTTTTGACTTCCCCTAAAAAAAAAAATCTAAACTATACAAACAAAATATACACTAGGTAATAATAATAAACGCTTTATTACCACGAGACAATGACCGTATAATAATAATATGGCAACGATAAAAGGTGACCGTAGGGCTAAAAGCAAATCCTCGTCAAGAAACAGCTCTGGGGACTCGAATGTTAACGGCAGCTGATTAATAATACACACAGCCGTTTCCACCTGTATAAGACAAGACTGATGATCGGCTGCGATTCGAGTGAATATCCGTGTATAGCCTTTAGCTTCTCAGGGGACGTATAGAAGGGTACCTATAGTGATTATTCTCAGTTTTTTACCCGCGTGTCTTCGTGTATAAAATAATTTTTTTTAATAAACATTATCACTATATTTCAAATTTTTCCCCTGTAAAAACGTAAAAGTAAAAGAGGAAAGATAATCATTTTTAGAGTTATTTTTTTTTTTTTTTTTTATCACATTTATTTATTTAAAATATATACCTATACTTACCTACGAGTACCTGCGCGCAAAATTCAGCAAAACGCAACTTTTTCGTTTATCTTATCTCAATGTAATTTCTTTCGTATTGATAAATAATATAATATATTATAATTATTGTTATTATTTTATATTCGGTATAAAAATATTTTGAATTAATTCGAAAAAGATCAAATTATTATTCGTTAAAAACAATATTAGATCGGCGATATGATATATGATATTATTTTGATAATTATTAATAAAAAATCGCCATAAAGTATAAAAATTATGTTTTAATACATAATGTTATTGTATATTTTTGTTAGTTTTTAACTAAAACTAAACATTTGTTTAGTTATATATTGGATATAGATTATACTATTATAGGTACAATTATTATAGATAATTATTATATTATAATATAGCATAACTACTTTACATTTATTTTTATTTATACATACAAGAATTCAATTATACATCCGCAGTAAATTAACGTGAAAACGTATTTATAATATATAATGGAATGATATCACTAAATTTTTGAATTTTTTATCAATAATCAATTTATTGATCTTGTTTTCATCTTTATATTATAATATAAATATAATATACCTTTGTTATGTTGTTTTTTAAAAATAATGGAAAAAATATTTTCAGTTCGTTCACAACACTGTGTATAATATAGGTATACATATATTATATATTATATGTAATTAAGTCCTGTGTGTACTTACCTTTAATCACTATATATATACCGTCTGCCACTTTCAAAGAGGAAAGGTTTACGGCCTTTACCGATTTCCCAATTATAAAAGGGTTCGAACACACAAAGTCAAGGGAAATTGGAAGTTCGTTTTAATTACAACCCATCCAAAACACGTTGGGCCCCAGTGAGACTTGTAAAGCTGTTTTAAAAACCGATAAAACGACACGGCGTATAAATTTGATTGTTAACGTACCGAATCGAAAAGTCTCCATATCCAAGAGTCGAGGGCGCGTATATATAATGGTCGATCACACACGCGGGCGAAACGAATAAAAGTTGTGCACGTCTGGTGTGCTATAAAAACTACGACCGCGTTACTTTCTTGTCACATTATTTAACAAAACTTCGCCACGCCTGGCTTATACGAATAGGTACATAATAATAATAATAATAGTCGTATTTTCCACACAAAATATTCGGGTATTTATAAATTTATATTACTGTAATACATGGATTAAAAAACAAAACCAAAAATAACCATGGAGAAATATAAAAAAAAAAAAAAATTGCCGTTTAAGTATACTTATGCGAACAAAATATCATAATATAACGTAGTAATGAATTGACGCAAAAGCCCTTCACGATATACTACAAGTATATTGTATAAAATATTATGTAATGCGTATAAATATAGCTTTCGTCATCGTTTTTATTCTTCCGCCAATGATATTATTATTATTATTATTATTATTATTATTATTATTATTATTATTATTATTATTATTATTATTAATATTAAAATACGCGAAGTTCGTATCATCCTGATGTAATTACGGAAGGACCTTTTTACTTCGTTATATGTATACTTTTATGTATATAACTGACAACATTTCTATCATTCATCATATTAATATATATATATCTTTTCTTCTTTCTTATGTTAATTACCATTTTTCTACCCGCTGCAGTCCGGACGAGAAACTCGGTGCCCTTTTTCGTTCGCTGACTGAGCGTTTTATGTATACACCGTCACCATCACGTCTATACGCGTATAATGTTAAGCACCCAGCAGTCTCGATATTTTATATATATATGTGTATATAATATATAGAGTTGACGTTGATGGATAACATCATCTGCAGAAGAAAGCACAAAAGAAACCTTTCCGAGTCTTTTGTATTGCATATAATGCCGAGTGTAATGTAGACTTTTTCGGTCGGTCATTCCGAATGAAAACGTCGATCAAGCGTCGTACACTGCGGACTCGGATGTACCGCACCGCACAGTTACATATTGTACGCAAGTCTAAATAGTTCTGCAGGAAAACGCGAGAAACGTATAAATAACATTGCTTACCCGTGAAGTCTAAACAATCGGTGGCGTTTAATCACGATTTATTTAAAAAAAAAAACTTTTACGTGCCTTTTGGAAAATAGCTTCGGGTACAAAAAAAAAAAAAAAAGAAACAGAAGAAAAAAATAGAAAACAATAATAATATAAAATAATAATCGAATATACGCCGCGCTTTGTATAGTGTATAAGAAAGGGCGAAACAACGCGGACGGCAAAAGAAACCGACGAAAGGGTTGCGTATTCGGGGGTTTTTTTTTTTTATTTCGTTTTCATAGTGTTGTGAAGGGTAGTTTTTTGTAATTAACGAAAAGAATAAGGGTGTCTCCGGTCCGATATCGATACCGTGTCCCTGCAGCACCCTTTTCACCGCGATGTTCGTTTACACTCGCGGTTTGGCACCTTATCGCTGCAATGTGATGTATATAGGTACATATACAAACAAAACGATTGCAGCATTAATATTTTACCCCTTTTAATTTTTTCACGACGTTTTTTTCCATTCTGATCGCCGATACACAATATGCATATTTTATAAATATATAACATGACATAAACTAGAATTTAAATAAAAATATGTTTATATAAATACAATATTACGTGAAATAATTTACAATATATTATAAAATATAAGTAAATAACTATATCGTAAAATTATTAATTAAATGTTATAAAATACGCGTATAGATACCTAATAATATATTTTTTTATGTTGTAAATTTGAGATTTTTTTAAAATTTAGATTTTTCAGATGTGTGTAATACCTAATAGGTATATATTTTATATTGTATATAATATACGATATATCAGTGGCGCCGAGTTTAATACATTTTTGTGGAGCAAAATTAAATTATTTTTGACCCACCCACCTACCCCAATAATTTAAATTTTATACTCTAGAAGTTTGAACTATCAACTATGGTTATAGTAATAACAATAATTATCATTTTAACTTATTCCTTGAAAATATACAAACTTATTACTACTAATATTAAAACTATTCAGAGGCGGAACTACATATATACAAAGGCGGGGTTTTCCGCGGGCCTCGTCGTAGAAGGGGCCTCGCCGTATATTTGTAAAAAGAAAGTATTGTTTTTGCACTGAATGGTTATTATTGAAATTATAAAATTTATAGTATAATAATAAAATAATATTATTTGGGTGTATTAAGAACTTTTCGTTTCTTATACATATTGTACTTAATACTTAATAAGGTAATAACACTATTATAATATTTATGTCTAAAAAAAAGGTTTATGTTATCGCATTTTGCATCAAGAAAAAGAAGAATCATAGATAATCATGAGAAATATAATAATGAACAAAATGCAGCTCAGAGCATCAGCTGTTTAGATAATAGATATACATATATGTATGATAAATATTCGTGGGTTAGATTAGGCTCCGTAAGCTTTGTATAATATAGATATATCCGTGGTTTAGATTAGGCTCCGTGGGCTTCGTTTGATCTTGCCACATAAAATTATCACTTATCACGATTTACTATAAATATGGTAATTACAGACTATATTATCTTATGAAAATTATGTACAATCTATGGAAATTATGTACATTCTATGGAAATTATATACAATCTATGGAAATTATGTACATCCTATGGAAATTATGTACATTCTATGGAAATTATGTACAATCTATGGTAATTATGTACATTCTATGGAAATTATGTACAATCTATGG